>JARQWZ010002325.1:0-240143 GCA_033150135.1 Gobio occitaniae
AGTCTAAGAGTTATAAGCAATTTTGAACTTTTGGTTGCTGTAGCGCCACCTATGGGCCATTCGGGGTCATACTCTGATAGGTTGTCCCCAAACTGAGGCCTACCATCTGGCCAGGTTTCATGTCTCTAGGCCTTACGGTTTGGCCTGCACAATGCGTTTTACGAATCCTTACAATTACAATAGGGTTTCAGCATTTCATGCTTGAACCCCTAATAAGAATGAAGGCTTTTTGCCAGTTATAGCGCCACCTATGGTCCGATCTCCATGAAACTCTGCATGCTTCCTCACCATGTTCGGACACATATGCTCATCAATTTTGGTGAAGTTCTGCGTTTTCATTTGGGATTTATAGGCTTTTTAGTGTATTTTGCCACGCCCCTTTTCTAAATGACCTGTTATAGCCACCTTAATGCAAAAGTTGAACTTTTTTTCGATAATTATTGATCTAGAGAGTCCAGAGAATTGTCCTAGACTGGTTTGGTTCCGATCGGGCAAAAAACCAGGGACTAGTTCGCAAAAGTAGGTTTTGGACAAAATTCGACATAGCAGGAAATGTTCCCTGCCTACATCAAAATCGGAGATAGCCATTTTGTCTGCCTTGAGCCAAGGATTCCAACGATATAAGACACTTGATCCTGTGACAAACAGTCTAAGAGTTATGAGCAATTTTGAACTTTTGGTTGCTGTAGCGCCACCTATGGGCCATTCGGGGTCATACTCTGATAGGTTGTCCCCAAACTGAGGCCTACCATCTGGCCAGGTTTCATGTCTCTAGGCCTTACGGTTTGGCCTGCACAATGCGTTTTACGAATCCTTACAATTACAATAGGGTTTCAGCATTTCATGCTTGAACCCCTAATAAGAATGAAGGCTTTTTGCCAGTTATAGCGCCACCTATGGTCCGATCTCCATGAAACTCTGCATGCTTCCTCACCATGTTCGGACACATATGCTCATCAATTTTGGTGAAGTTCTGAGTTTTCATTTGGGATTTATAGGCTTTTTAGTGTATTTTGCCACGGCCCTTTTCTAAATGACCCTGTTATAGCCACCTTAATGCAAAAGTTGAACTTTTTTTCGATAATTATTGATCTAGAGAGTCCAGAGAATTGTCCTAGACTGGTTTGGTTCCGATCGGGCAAAAAACCAGGGACTAGTTCGCAAAAGTAGGTTTTGGACAAAATTCGACATAGCAGGAAATGTTCCCTGCCTACATCAAAATCGGAGATAGCCATTTTGTCTGCCTTGAGCCAAGGATTCCAACGATATAAGACACTTGATCCTGTGACAAACAGTCTAAGAGTTATGAGCAATTTTGAACTTTTGGTTGCTGTAGCGCCACCTATGGGCCATTCGGGGTCATACTCTGATAGGTTGTCCCCAAACTGAGGCCTACCATCTGGCCAGGTTTCATGTCTCTAGGCCTTACGGTTTGGCCTGCACAATGCGTTTTACGAATCCTTACAATTACAATAGGGTTTCAGCATTTCATGCTTGAACCCCTAATAAGAATGAAGGCTTTTTGCCAGTTATAGCGCCACCTATGGTCCGATCTCCATGAAACTCTGCATGCTTCCTCACCATGTTCGGACACATATGCTCATCAATTTTGGTGAAGTTCTGAGTTTTCATTTGGGATTTATAGGCTTTTTAGTGTATTTTGCCACGGCCCTTTTCTAAATGACCCTGTTATAGCCACCTTAATGCAAAAGTTGAACTTTTTTTCGATAATTATTGATCTAGAGAGTCCAGAGAATTGTCCTAGACTGGTTTGGTTCCGATCGGGCAAAAAACCAGGGACTAGTTCGCAAAAGTAGGTTTTGGACAAAATTCGACATAGCAGGAAATGTTCCCTGCCTACATCAAAATCGGAGATAGCCATTTTGTCTGCCTTGAGCCAAGGATTCCAACGATATAAGACACTTGATCCTGTGACAAACAGTCTAAGAGTTATGAGCAATTTTGAACTTTTGGTTGCTGTAGCGCCACCTATGGGCCATTCGGGGTCATACTCTGATAGGTTGTCCCCAAACTGAGGCCTACCATCTGGCCAGGTTTCATGTCTCTAGGCCTTACGGTTTGGCCTGCACAATGCGTTTTACGAATCCTTACAATTACAATAGGGTTTCAGCATTTCATGCTTGAACCCCTAATAAGAATGAAGGCTTTTTGCCAGTTATAGCGCCACCTATGGTCCGATCTCCATGAAACTCTGCATGCTTCCTCACCATGTTCGGACACATATGCTCATCAATTTTGGTGAAGTTCTGAGTTTTCATTTGGGATTTATAGGCTTTTTTAGTGTATTTTGCCACGGCCCTTTTCTAAATGACCCTGTTATAGCCACCTTAATGCAAAAGTTGAACTTTTTTCGATAATTATTGATCTAGAGAGTCCAGAGAATTGTCCTAGACTGGTTTGGTTCCGATCGGGCAAAAAACCAGGGACTAGTTCGCAAAAGTAGGTTTTGGACAAAATTCGACATAGCAGGAAATGTTCCCTGCCTACATCAAAATCGGAGATAGCCATTTTGTCTGCCTTGAGCCAAGGATTCCAACGATATAAGACACTTGATCCTGTGACAAACAGTCTAAGAGTTATGAGCAATTTTGAACTTTTGGTTGCTGTAGCGCCACCTATGGGCCATTCGGGGTCATACTCTGATAGGTTGTCCCCAAACTGAGGCCTACCATCTGGCCAGGTTTCATGTCTCTAGGCCTTACGGTTTGGCCTGCACAATGCGTTTTACGAATCCTTACAATTACAATAGGGTTTCAGCATTTCATGCTTGAACCCCTAATAAGAATGAAGGCTTTTTGCCAGTTATAGCGCCACCTATGGTCCGATCTCCATGAAACTCTGCATGCTTCCTCACCATGTTCGGACACATATGCTCATCAATTTGGTGAAGTTCTGCGTTTTCATTTGGGATTTATAGGCTTTTTAGTGTATTTTGCCACGCCCCTTTTCTAAATGACCCTGTTATAGCCACCTTAATGCAAAAGTTGAACTTTTTTTCGATAATTATTGATCTAGAGAGTCCAGAGAATTGTCCTAGACTGGTTTGGTTCCGATCGGGCAAAAAACCAGGGACTAGTTCGCAAAAGTAGGTTTTGGACAAAATTCGACATAGCAGGAAATGTTCCCTGCCTACATCAAAATCGGAGATAGCCATTTTGTCTGCCTTGAGCCAAGGATTCCAACGATATAAGACACTTGATCCTGTGACAAACAGTCTAAGAGTTATGAGCAATTTTGAACTTTTGGTTGCTGTAGCGCCACCTATGGGCCATTCGGGGTCATACTCTGATAGGTTGTCCCCAAACTGAGGCCTACCATCTGGCCAGGTTTCATGTCTCTAGGCCTTACGGTTTGGCCTGCACAATGCGTTTTACGAATCCTTACAATTACAATAGGGTTTCAGCATTTCATGCTTGAACCCCTAATAAGAATGAAGGCTTTTTGCCAGTTATAGCGCCACCTATGGTCCGATCTCCATGAAACTCTGCATGCTTCCTCACCATGTTCGGACACATATGCTCATCAATTTTGGTGAAGTTCTGAGTTTTCATTTGGGATTTATAGGCTTTTTAGTGTATTTTGCCACGGCCCTTTTCTAAATGACCCTGTTATAGCCACCTTAATGCAAAAGTTGAACTTTTTTTCGATAATTATTGATCTAGAGAGTCCAGAGAATTGTCCTAGACTGGTTTGGTTCCGATCGGGCAAAAAACCAGGGACTAGTTCGCAAAAGTAGGTTTTGGACAAAATTCGACATAGCAGAAAATGTTCCCTGCCTACATCAAAATCGGAGATAGCCATTTTGTCTGCCTTGAGCCAAGGATTCCAACGATATAAGACACTTGATCCTGTGACAAACAGTCTAAGAGTTATGAGCAATTTTGAACTTTTGGTTGCTGTAGCGCCACCTATGGGCCATTCGGGGTCATACTCTGATAGGTTGTCCCCAAACTGAGGCCTACCATCTGGCCAGGTTTCATGTCTCTAGGCCTTACGGTTTGGCCTGCACAATGCGTTTTACGAATCCTTACAATTACAATAGGGTTTCAGCATTTCATGCTTGAACCCCTAATAAGAATGAAGGCTTTTTGCCAGTTATAGCGCCACCTATGGTCCGATCTCCATGAAACTCTGCATGCTTCCTCACCATGTTCGGACACATATGCTCATCAATTTTGGTGAAGTTCTGAGTTTTCATTTGGGATTTATAGGCTTTTTAGTGTATTTTGCCACGGCCCTTTTCTAAATGACCCTGTTATAGCCACCTTAATGCAAAAGTTGAACTTTTTTTCGATAATTATTGATCTAGAGAGTCCAGAGAATTGTCCTAGACTGGTTTGGTTCCGATCGGGCAAAAAACCAGGGACTAGTTCGCAAAAGTAGGTTTTGGACAAAATTCGACATAGCAGAAAATGTTCCCTGCCTACATCAAAATCGGAGATAGCCATTTTGTCTGCCTTGAGCCAAGGATTCCAACGATATAAGACACTTGATCCTGTGACAAACAGTCTAAGAGTTATGAGCAATTTTGAACTTTTGGTTGCTGTAGCGCCACCTATGGGCCATTCGGGGTCATACTCTGATAGGTTGTCCCCAAACTGAGGCCTACCATCTGGCCAGGTTTCATGTCTCTAGGCCTTACGGTTTGGCCTGCACAATGCGTTTTACGAATCCTTACAATTACAATAGGGTTTCAGCATTTCATGCTTGAACCCCTAATAAGAATGAAGGCTTTTTGCCAGTTATAGCGCCACCTATGGTCCGATCTCCATGAAACTCTGCATGCTTCCTCACCATGTTCGGACACATATGCTCATCAATTTTGGTGAAGTTCTGCGTTTTCATTTGGGATTTATAGGCTTTTTAGTGTATTTTGCCACGCCCCTTTTCTAAATGACCCTGTTATAGCCACCTTAATGCAAAAGTTGAACTTTTTTTCGATAATTATTGATCTAGAGAGTCCAGAGAATTGTCCTAGACTGGTTTGGTTCCGATCGGGCAAAAAACCAGGGACTAGTTCGCAAAAGTAGGTTTTGGACAAAATTCGACATAGCAGGAAATGTTCCCTGCCTACATCAAAATCGGAGATAGCCATTTTGTCTGCCTTGAGCCAAGGATTCCAACGATATAAGACACTTGATCCTGTGACAAACAGTCTAAGAGTTATGAGCAATTTTGAACTTTTGGTTGCTGTAGCGCCACCTATGGGCCATTCGGGGTCATACTCTGATAGGTTGTCCCCAAACTGAGGCCTACCATCTGGCCAGGTTTCATGTCTCTAGGCCTTACGGTTTGGCCTGCACAATGCGTTTTACGAATCCTTACAATTACAATAGGGTTTCAGCATTTCATGCTTGAACCCCTAATAAGAATGAAGGCTTTTTGCCAGTTATAGCGCCACCTATGGTCCGATCTCCATGAAACTCTGCATGCTTCCTCACCATGTTCGGACACATATGCTCATCAATTTTGGTGAAGTTCTGAGTTTTCATTTGGGATTTATAGGCTTTTTAGTGTATTTTGCCACGGCCCTTTTCTAAATGACCCTGTTATAGCCACCTTAATGCAAAAGTTGAACTTTTTTTCGATAATTATTGATCTAGAGAGTCCAGAGAATTGTCCTAGACTGGTTTGGTTCCGATCGGGCAAAAAACCAGGGACTAGTTCGCAAAAGTAGGTTTTGGACAAAATTCGACATAGCAGAAAATGTTCCCTGCCTACATCAAAATCGGAGATAGCCATTTTGTCTGCCTTGAGCCAAGGATTCCAACGATATAAGACACTTGATCCTGTGACAAACAGTCTAAGAGTTATGAGCAATTTTGAACTTTTGGTTGCTGTAGCGCCACCTATGGGCCATTCGGGGTCATACTCTGATAGGTTGTCCCCAAACTGAGGCCTACCATCTGGCCAGGTTTCATGTCTCTAGGCCTTACGGTTTGGCCTGCACAATGCGTTTTACGAATCCTTACAATTACAATAGGGTTTCAGCATTTCATGCTTGAACCCCTAATAAGAATGAAGGCTTTTTGCCAGTTATAGCGCCACCTATGGTCCGATCTCCATGAAACTCTGCATGCTTCCTCACCATGTTCGGACACATATGCTCATCAATTTTGGTGAAGTTCTGAGTTTTCATTTGGGATTTATAGGCTTTTTAGTGTATTTTGCCACGCCCCTTTTCTAAATGACCCTGTTATAGCCACCTTAATGCAAAAGTTGAACTTTTTTTCGATAATTATTGATCTAGAGAGTCCAGAGAATTGTCCTAGACTGGTTTGGTTCCGATCGGGCAAAAAACCAGGGACTAGTTCGCAAAAGTAGGTTTTGGACAAAATTCGACATAGCAGAAAATGTTCCCTGCCTACATCAAAATCGGAGATAGCCATTTTGTCTGCCTTGAGCCAAGGATTCCAACGATATAAGACACTTGATCCTGTGACAAACAGTCTAAGAGTTATGAGCAATTTTGAACTTTTGGTTGCTGTAGCGCCACCTATGGGCCATTCGGGGTCATACTCTGATAGGTTGTCCCCAAACTGAGGCCTACCATCTGGCCAGGTTTCATGTCTCTAGGCCTTACGGTTTGGCCTGCACAATGCGTTTTACGAATCCTTACAATTACAATAGGGTTTCAGCATTTCATGCTTGAACCCCTAATAAGAATGAAGGCTTTTTGCCAGTTATAGCGCCACCTATGGTCCGATCTCCATGAAACTCTGCATGCTTCCTCACCATGTTCGGACACATATGCTCATCAATTTTGGTGAAGTTCTGCGTTTTCATTTGGGATTTATAGGCTTTTTAGTGTATTTTGCCACGGCCCTTTTCTAAATGACCCTGTTATAGCCACCTTAATGCAAAAGTTGAACTTTTTTTCGATAATTATTGATCTAGAGAGTCCAGAGAATTGTCCTAGACTGGTTTGGTTCCGATCGGGCAAAAAACCAGGGACTAGTTCGCAAAAGTAGGTTTTGGACAAAATTCGACATAGCAGGAAATGTTCCCTGCCTACATCAAAATCGGAGATAGCCATTTTGTCTGCCTTGAGCCAAGGATTCCAACGATATAAGACACTTGATCCTGTGACAAACAGTCTAAGAGTTATGAGCAATTTTGAACTTTTGGTTGCTGTAGCGCCACCTATGGGCCATTCGGGGTCATACTCTGATAGGTTGTCCCCAAACTGAGGCCTACCATCTGGCCAGGTTTCATGTCTCTAGGCCTTACGGTTTGGCCTGCACAATGCGTTTTACGAATCCTTACAATTACAATAGGGTTTCAGCATTTCATGCTTGAACCCCTAATAAGAATGAAGGCTTTTTGCCAGTTATAGCGCCACCTATGGTCCGATCTCCATGAAACTCTGCATGCTTCCTCACCATGTTCGGACACATATGCTCATCAATTTTGGTGAAGTTCTGCGTTTTCATTTGGGATTTATAGGCTTTTTAGTGTATTTTGCCACGGCCCTTTTCTAAATGACCCTGTTATAGCCACCTTAATGCAAAAGTTGAACTTTTTTTCGATAATTATTGATCTAGAGAGTCCAGAGAATTGTCCTAGACTGGTTTGGTTCCGATCGGGCAAAAAACCAGGGACTAGTTCGCAAAAGTAGGTTTTGGACAAAATTCGACATAGCAGGAAATGTTCCCTGCCTACATCAAAATCGGAGATAGCCATTTTGTCTGCCTTGAGCCAAGGATTCCAACGATATAAGACACTTGATCCTGTGACAAACAGTCTAAGAGTTATGAGCAATTTTGAACTTTTGGTTGCTGTAGCGCCACCTATGGGCCATTCGGGGTCATACTCTGATAGGTTGTCCCCAAACTGAGGCCTACCATCTGGCCAGGTTTCATGTCTCTAGGCCTTACGGTTTGGCCTGCACAATGCGTTTTACGAATCCTTACAATTACAATAGGGTTTCAGCATTTCATGCTTGAACCCCTAATAAGAATGAAGGCTTTTTGCCAGTTATAGCGCCACCTATGGTCCGATCTCCATGAAACTCTGCATGCTTCCTCACCATGTTCGGACACATATGCTCATCAATTTTGGTGAAGTTCTGAGTTTTCATTTGGGATTTATAGGCTTTTTAGTGTATTTTGCCACGCCCCTTTTCTAAATGACCCTGTTATAGCCACCTTAATGCAAAAGTTGAACTTTTTTTCGATAATTATTGATCTAGAGAGTCCAGAGAATTGTCCTAGACTGGTTTGGTTCCGATCGGGCAAAAAACCAGGGACTAGTTCGCAAAAGTAGGTTTTGGACATAATTCGACATAGCAGAAAATGTTCCCTGCCTACATCAAAATCGGAGATAGCCATTTTGTCTGCCTTGACCCAAGGATTCCAACGATATAAGACACTTGATCCTGTGACAAACAGTCTAAGAGTTATGAGCAATTTTGAACTTTTGGTTGCTGTAGCGCCACCTATGGGCCATTCGGGGTCATACTCTGATAGGTTGTCCCCAAACTGAGGCCTACCATCTGGCCAGGTTTCATGTCTCTAGGCCTTACGGTTTGGCCTGCACAATGCGTTTTACGAATCCTTACAATTACAATAGGGTTTCAGCATTTCATGCTTGAACCCCTAATAAGAATGAAGGCTTTTTGCCAGTTATAGCGCCACCTATGGTCCGATCTCCATGAAACTCTGCATGCTTCCTCACCATGTTCGGACACATATGCTCATCAATTTTGGTGAAGTTCTGAGTTTTCATTTGGGATTTATAGGCTTTTTAGTGTATTTTGCCACGGCCCTTTTCTAAATGACCCTGTTATAGCCACCTTAATGCAAAAGTTGAACTTTTTTTCGATAATTATTGATCTAGAGAGTCCAGAGAATTGTCCTAGACTGGTTTGGTTCCGATCGGGCAAAAAACCAGGGACTAGTTCGCAAAAGTAGGTTTTGGACAAAATTCGACATAGCAGAAAATGTTCCCTGCCTACATCAAAATCGGAGATAGCCATTTTGTCTGCCTTGAGCCAAGGATTCCAACGATATAAGACACTTGATCCTGTGACAAACAGTCTAAGAGTTATGAGCAATTTTGAACTTTTGGTTGCTGTAGCGCCACCTATGGGCCATTCGGGGTCATACTCTGATAGGTTGTCCCCAAACTGAGGCCTACCATCTGGCCAGGTTTCATGTCTCTAGGCCTTACGGTTTGGCCTGCACAATGCGTTTTACGAATCCTTACAATTACAATAGGGTTTCAGCATTTCATGCTTGAACCCCTAATAAGAATGAAGGCTTTTTGCCAGTTATAGCGCCACCTATGGTCCGATCTCCATGAAACTCTGCATGCTTCCTCACCATGTTCTGACACATATGCTCATCAATTTTGGTGAAGTTCTGAGTTTTCATTTGGGATGTATAGGCTTTTTAGTGTATTTTGCCACGCCCCTTTTATAAATGACCCTGTTACAGCCACCCAAATGCCAAAGTTCAACTTTTTTTTGATAATTATTGATCGAGGGAGTCCAGAGAATTGTCCTAGACTGGTTCGGTTCCGATCGGGCGAAAAACCAGGGACTAGTTCGCAAAAGTAGGTTTTGGACAAAATTCGACATAGCAGAAAATTTTCCCTGCCTACATCAAAATCGGAGATAGCCATTTTGTCTGCCTTGAGCCAAGGATTCCAACGACATAAGACACTTGATCCTGGGACAAACAGTCTAAGAGTTATGAGCAATTTTGAACTTTTGGTTGCTGTAGCGCCACCTATGGGCCATTCGGGGTCATACTCTGATAGGTTGTCCCCAAACTGAGGCCTACCATCTGGCCAGGTTTCATGTCTCTAGGCCTTACGGTTTGGCCTGCACGATGCGTTTTACGAATCCTTACAATTACAATAGGGTTTCAGCATTTCATGCTTGAACCCCTAATAAGAATGAAGGCTTTTTGCCAGTTATAGCGCCACCTATGGTCCGATCTCCATGAAACTCTGCATGCTTCCTCACCATGTTCTGACACATATGCTCATCAATTTTGGTGAAGTTCTGAGTTTTCATTTGGGATGTATAGGCTTTTTAGTGTATTTTGCCACGCCCCTTTTATAAATGACCCTGTTACAGCCACCCAAATGCCAAAGTTCAACTTTTTTTTGATAATTATTGATCGAGGGAGTCCAGAGAATTGTCCTAGACTGGTTTGGTTCCGATCGGGCAAAAAACCAGGGACTAGTTCGCAAAAGTAGGTTTTGGACAAAATTCGACATAGCAGGAAATGTTCCCTGCCTACATCAAAATCGGAGATAGCCATTTTGTCTGCCTTGAGCCAAGGATTCCAACGATATAAGACACTTGATCCTGTGACAAACAGTCTAAGAGTTATGAGCAATTTTGAACTTTTGGTTGCTGTAGCGCCACCTATGGGCCATTCGGGGTCATACTCTGATAGGTTGTCCCCAAACTGAGGCCTACCATCTGGCCAGGTTTCATGTCTCTAGGCCTTACGGTTTGGCCTGCACAATGCGTTTTACGAATCCTTACAATTACAATAGGGTTTCAGCATTTCATGCTTGAACCCCTAATAAGAATGAAGGCTTTTTGCCAGTTATAGCGCCACCTATGGTCCGATCTCCATGAAACTCTGCATGCTTCCTCACCATGTTCGGACACATATGCTCATCAATTTTGGTGAAGTTCTGAGTTTTCATTTGGGATTTATAGGCTTTTTAGTGTATTTTGCCACGCCCCTTTTCTAAATGACCCTGTTATAGCCACCTTAATGCAAAAGTTGAACTTTTTTTCGATAATTATTGATCTAGAGAGTCCAGAGAATTGTCCTAGACTGGTTTGGTTCCGATCGGGCAAAAAACCAGGGACTAGTTCGCAAAAGTAGGTTTTGGACAAAATTCGACATAGCAGAAAATGTTCCCTGCCTACATCAAAATCGGAGATAGCCATTTTGTCTGCCTTGAGCCAAGGATTCCAACGATATAAGACACTTGATCCTGTGACAAACAGTCTAAGAGTTATGAGCAATTTTGAACTTTTGGTTGCTGTAGCGCCACCTATGGGCCATTCGGGGTCATACTCTGATAGGTTGTCCCCAAACTGAGGCCTACCATCTGGCCAGGTTTCATGTCTCTAGGCCTTACGGTTTGGCCTGCACAATGCGTTTTACGAATCCTTACAATTACAATAGGGTTTCAGCATTTCATGCTTGAACCCCTAATAAGAATGAAGGCTTTTTGCCAGTTATAGCGCCACCTATGGTCCGATCTCCATGAAACTCTGCATGCTTCCTCACCATGTTCGGACACATATGCTCATCAATTTTGGTGAAGTTCTGAGTTTTCATTTGGGATTTATAGGCTTTTTAGTGTATTTTGCCACGCCCCTTTTATAAATGACCCTGTTACAGCCACCCAAATGCCAAAGTTCAACTTTTTTTTGATAATTATTGATCGAGGGAGTCCAGAGAATTGTCCTAGACTGGTTCGGTTCCGATCGGGCGAAAAACCAGGGACTAGTTCGCAAAAGTAGGTTTTGGACAAAATTCGACATAGCAGAAAATTTTCCCTGCCTACATCCAAATCGGAGATAGCCATTTTGTCTGCCTTGAGCCAAGGATTCCAACGACATAAGACACTTGATCCTGGGACAAACAGTCTAAGAGTTATGAGCAATTTTGAACTTTTGGTTGCTGTAGCGCCACCTATGGGCCATTCGGGGTCATACTCTGATAGGTTGTCCCCAAACTGAGGCCTACCATCTGGCCAGGTTTCATGTCTCTAGGCCTTACGGTTTGGCCTGCACGATGCGTTTTACGAATCCTTACAATTACAATAGGGTTTCAGCATTTCATGCTTGAACCCCTAATAAGAATGAAGGCTTTTTGCCAGTTATAGCGCCACCTATGGTCCGATCTCCATGAAACTCTGCATGCTTCCTCACCATGTTCGGACACATATGCTCATCAATTTTGGTGAAGTTCTGAGTTTTCATTTGGGATTTATAGGCTTTTTAGTGTATTTTGCCACGCCCCTTTTCTAAATGACCCTGTTATAGCCACCTTAATGCAAAAGTTGAACTTTTTTTCGATAATTATTGATCTAGAGAGTCCAGAGAATTGTCCTAGACTGGTTTGGTTCCGATCGGGCAAAAAACCAGGGACTAGTTCGCAAAAGTAGGTTTTGGACAAAATTCGACATAGCAGAAAATGTTCCCTGCCTACATCAAAATCGGAGATAGCCATTTTGTCTGCCTTGAGCCAAGGATTCCAACGATATAAGACACTTGATCTTGTGACAAACAGTCTAAGAGTTATGAGCAATTTTGAACTTTTGGTTGCTGTAGCGCCACCTATGGGCCATTCGGGGTCATACTCTGATAGGTTGTCCCCAAACTGAGGCCTACCATCTGGCCAGGTTTCATGTCTCTAGGCCTTACGGTTTGGCCTGCACAATGCGTTTTACGAATCCTTACAATTACAATAGGGTTTCAGCATTTCATGCTTGAACCCCTAATAAGAATGAAGGCTTTTTGCCAGTTATAGCGCCACCTATGGTCCGATCTCCATGAAACTCTGCATGCTTCCTCACCATGTTCGGACACATATGCTCATCAATTTTGGTGAAGTTCTGAGTTTTCATTTGGGATTTATAGGCTTTTTAGTGTATTTTGCCACGCCCCTTTTCTAAATGACCCTGTTATAGCCACCTTAATGCAAAAGTTGAACTTTTTTTCGATAATTATTGATCTAGAGAGTCCAGAGAATTGTCCTAGACTGGTTTGGTTCCGATCGGGCAAAAAACCAGGGACTAGTTCGCAAAAGTAGGTTTTGGACAAAATTCGACATAGCAGAAAATGTTCCCTGCCTACATCAAAATCGGAGATAGCCATTTTGTCTGCCTTGAGCCAAGGATTCCAACGATATAAGACACTTGATCCTGTGACAAACAGTCTAAGAGTTATGAGCAATTTTGAACTTTTGGTTGCTGTAGCGCCACCTATGGGCCATTCGGGGTCATACTCTGATAGGTTGTCCCCAAACTGAGGCCTACCATCTGGCCAGGTTTCATGTCTCTAGGCCTTACGGTTTGGCCTGCACAATGCGTTTTACGAATCCTTACAATTACAATAGGGTTTCAGCATTTCATGCTTGAACCCCTAATAAGAATGAAGGCTTTTTGCCAGTTATAGCGCCACCTATGGTCCGATCTCCATGAAACTCTGCATGCTTCCTCACCATGTTCGGACACATATGCTCATCAATTTTGGTGAAGTTCTGAGTTTTCATTTGGGATTTATAGGCTTTTTAGTGTATTTTGCCACGCCCCTTTTCTAAATGACCCTGTTATAGCCACCTTAATGCAAAAGTTGAACTTTTTTTCGATAATTATTGATCTAGAGAGTCCAGAGAATTGTCCTAGACTGGTTTGGTTCCGATCGGGCAAAAAACCAGGGACTAGTTTGCAAAAGTAGGTTTTGGACAAAATTCGACATAGCAGAAAATGTTCCCTGCCTACATCAAAATCGGAGATAGCCATTTTGTCTGCCTTGAGCCAAGGATTCCAACGATATAAGACACTTGATCCTGTGACAAACAGTCTAAGAGTTATGAGCAATTTTGAACTTTTGGTTGCTGTAGCGCCACCTATGGGCCATTCGGGGTCATACTCTGATAGGTTGTCCCCAAACTGAGGCCTACCATCTGGCCAGGTTTCATGTCTCTAGGCCTTACGGTTTGGCCTGCACAATGCGTTTTACGAATCCTTACAATTACAATAGGGTTTCAGCATTTCATGCTTGAACCCCTAATAAGAATGAAGGCTTTTTGCCAGTTATAGCGCCACCTATGGTCCGATCTCCATGAAACTCTGCATGCTTCCTCACCATGTTCGGACACATATGCTCATCAATTTTGGTGAAGTTCTGCGTTTTCATTTGGGATTTATAGGCTTTTTAGTGTATTTTGCCACGGCCCTTTTCTAAATGACCCTGTTATAGCCACCTTAATGCAAAAGTTGAACTTTTTTTCGATAATTATTGATCTAGAGAGTCCAGAGAATTGTCCTAGACTGGTTTGGTTCCGATCGGGCAAAAAACCAGGGACTAGTTCGCAAAAGTAGGTTTTGGACAAAATTCGACATAGCAGAAAATGTTCCCTGCCTACATCAAAATCGGAGATAGCCATTTTGTCTGCCTTGAGCCAAGGATTCCAACGATATAAGACACTTGATCCTGTGACAAACAGTCTAAGAGTTATGAGCAATTTTGAACTTTTGGTTGCTGTAGCGCCACCTATGGGCCATTCGGGGTCATACTCTGATAGGTTGTCCCCAAACTGAGGCCTACCATCTGGCCAGGTTTCATGTCTCTAGGCCTTACGGTTTGGCCTGCACAATGCGTTTTACGAATCCTTACAATTACAATAGGGTTTCAGCATTTCATGCTTGAACCCCTAATAAGAATGAAGGCTTTTTGCCAGTTATAGCGCCACCTATGGTCCGATCTCCATGAAACTCTGCATGCTTCCTCACCATGTTCTGACACATATGCTCATCAATTTTGGTGAAGTTCTGAGTTTTCATTTGGGATGTATAGGCTTTTTAGTGTATTTTGCCACGCCCCTTTTATAAATGACCCTGTTACAGCCACCCAAATGCCAAAGTTCAACTTTTTTTTGATAATTATTGATCGAGGGAGTCCAGAGAATTGTCCTAGACTGGTTCGGTTCCGATCGGGCGAAAAACCAGGGACTAGTTTGCAAAAGTAGGTTTTGGACAAAATTCGACATAGCAGAAAATTTTCCCTGCCTACATCCAAATCGGAGATAGCCATTTTGTCTGCCTTGAGCCAAGGATTCCAACGACATAAGACACTTGATCCTGGGACAAACAGTCTAAGAGTTATGAGCAATTTTGAACTTTTGGTTGCTGTAGCGCCACCTATGGGCCATTCGGGGTCATACTCTGATAGGTTGTCCCCAAACTGAGGCCTACCATCTGGCCAGGTTTCATGTCTCTAGGCCTTACGGTTTGGCCTGCACGATGCGTTTTACGAATCCTTACAATTACAATAGGGTTTCAGCATTTCATGCTTGAACCCCTAATAAGAATGAAGGCTTTTTGCCAGTTATAGCGCCACCTATGGTCCGATCTCCATGAAACTCTGCATGCTTCCTCACCATGTTCTGACACATATGCTCATCAATTTTGGTGAAGTTCTGAGTTTTCATTTGGGATGTATAGGCTTTTTAGTGTATTTTGCCACGCCCCTTTTATAAATGACCCTGTTACAGCCACCCAAATGCCAAAGTTCAACTTTTTTTTGATAATTATTGATCGAGGGAGTCCAGAGAATTGTCCTAGACTGGTTTGGTTCCGATCGGGCAAAAAACCAGGGACTAGTTCGCAAAAGTAGGTTTTGGACAAAATTCGACATAGCAGGAAATGTTCCCTGCCTACATCAAAATCGGAGATAGCCATTTTGTCTGCCTTGAGCCAAGGATTCCAACGATATAAGACACTTGATCCTGTGACAAACAGTCTAAGAGTTATGAGCAATTTTGAACTTTTGGTTGCTGTAGCGCCACCTATGGGCCATTCGGGGTCATACTCTGATAGGTTGTCCCCAAACTGAGGCCTACCATCTGGCCAGGTTTCATGTCTCTAGGCCTTACGGTTTGGCCTGCACAATGCGTTTTACGAATCCTTACAATTACAATAGGGTTTCAGCATTTCATGCTTGAACCCCTAATAAGAATGAAGGCTTTTTGCCAGTTATAGCGCCACCTATGGTCCGATCTCCATGAAACTCTGCATGCTTCCTCACCATGTTCGGACACATATGCTCATCAATTTTGGTGAAGTTCTGAGTTTTCATTTGGGATTTATAGGCTTTTTAGTGTATTTTGCCACGCCCCTTTTCTAAATGACCCTGTTATAGCCACCTTAATGCAAAAGTTGAACTTTTTTTCGATAATTATTGATCTAGAGAGTCCAGAGAATTGTCCTAGACTGGTTCGGTTCCGATCGGGCGAAAAACCAGGGACTAGTTCGCAAAAGTAGGTTTTGGACAAAATTCGACATAGCAGAAAATTTTCCCTGCCTACATCCAAATCGGAGATAGCCATTTTGTCTGCCTTGAGCCAAGGATTCCAACGACATAAGACACTTGATCCTGGGACAAACAGTCTAAGAGTTATGAGCAATTTTGAACTTTTGGTTGCTGTAGCGCCACCTATGGGCCATTCGGGGTCATACTCTGATAGGTTGTCCCCAAACTGAGGCCTACCATCTGGCCAGGTTTCATGTCTCTAGGCCTTACGGTTTGGCCTGCACGATGCGTTTTACGAATCCTTACAATTACAATAGGGTTTCAGCATTTCATGCTTGAACCCCTAATAAGAATGAAGGCTTTTTGCCAGTTATAGCGCCACCTATGGTCCGATCTCCATGAAACTCTGCATGCTTCCTCACCATGTTCTGACACATATGCTCATCAATTTTGGTGAAGTTCTGAGTTTTCATTTGGGATGTATAGGCTTTTTAGTGTATTTTGCCACGCCCCTTTTATAAATGACCCTGTTACAGCCACCCAAATGCCAAAGTTCAACTTTTTTTTGATAATTATTGATCGAGGGAGTCCAGAGAATTGTCCTAGACTGGTTTGGTTCCGATCGGGCAAAAAACCAGGGACTAGTTCGCAAAAGTAGGTTTTGGACAAAATTCGACATAGCAGGAAATGTTCCCTGCCTACATCAAAATCGGAGATAGCCATTTTGTCTGCCTTGAGCCAAGGATTCCAACGATATAAGACACTTGATCCTGTGACAAACAGTCTAAGAGTTATGAGCAATTTTGAACTTTTGGTTGCTGTAGCGCCACCTATGGGCCATTCGGGGTCATACTCTGATAGGTTGTCCCCAAACTGAGGCCTACCATCTGGCCAGGTTTCATGTCTCTAGGCCTTACGGTTTGGCCTGCACAATGCGTTTTACGAATCCTTACAATTACAATAGGGTTTCAGCATTTCATGCTTGAACCCCTAATAAGAATGAAGGCTTTTTGCCAGTTATAGCGCCACCTATGGTCCGATCTCCATGAAACTCTGCATGCTTCCTCACCATGTTCGGACACATATGCTCATCAATTTTGGTGAAGTTCTGAGTTTTCATTTGGGATTTATAGGCTTTTTAGTGTATTTTGCCACGCCCCTTTTCTAAATGACCCTGTTATAGCCACCTTAATGCAAAAGTTGAACTTTTTTTCGATAATTATTGATCTAGAGAGTCCAGAGAATTGTCCTAGACTGGTTTGGTTCCGATCGGGCAAAAAACCAGGGACTAGTTCGCAAAAGTAGGTTTTGGACAAAATTCGACATAGCAGAAAATGTTCCCTGCCTACATCAAAATCGGAGATAGCCATTTTGTCTGCCTTGAGCCAAGGATTCCAACGATATAAGACACTTGATCCTGTGACAAACAGTCTAAGAGTTATGAGCAATTTTGAACTTTTGGTTGCTGTAGCGCCACCTATGGGCCATTCGGGGTCATACTCTGATAGGTTGTCCCCAAACTGAGGCCTACCATCTGGCCAGGTTTCATGTCTCTAGGCCTTACGGTTTGGCCTGCACAATGCGTTTTACGAATCCTTACAATTACAATAGGGTTTCAGCATTTCATGCTTGAACCCCTAATAAGAATGAAGGCTTTTTGCCAGTTATAGCGCCACCTATGGTCCGATCTCCATGAAACTCTGCATGCTTCCTCACCATGTTCGGACACATATGCTCATCAATTTTGGTGAAGTTCTGAGTTTTCATTTGGGATTTATAGGCTTTTTAGTGTATTTTGCCACGCCCCTTTTCTAAATGACCCTGTTATAGCCACCTTAATGCAAAAGTTGAACTTTTTTTCGATAATTATTGATCTAGAGAGTCCAGAGAATTGTCCTAGACTGGTTTGGTTCCGATCGGGCAAAAAACCAGGGACTAGTTCGCAAAAGTAGGTTTTGGACAAAATTCGACATAGCAGAAAATGTTCCCTGCCTACATCAAAATTGGAGATAGCCATTTTGTCTGCCTTGAGCCAAGGATTCCAACGATATAAGACACTTGATCCTGTGACAAACAGTCTAAGAGTTATGAGCAATTTTGAACTTTTGGTTGCTGTAGCGCCACCTATGGGCCATTCGGGGTCATACTCTGATAGGTTGTCCCCAAACTGAGGCCTACCATCTGGCCAGGTTTCATGTCTCTAGGCCTTACGGTTTGGCCTGCACAATGCGTTTTACGAATCCTTACAATTACAATAGGGTTTCAGCATTTCATGCTTGAACCCCTAATAAGAATGAAGGCTTTTTGCCAGTTATAGCGCCACCTATGGTCCGATCTCCATGAAACTCTGCATGCTTCCTCACCATGTTCGGACACATATGCTCATCAATTTTGGTGAAGTTCTGAGTTTTCATTTGGGATTTATAGGCTTTTTAGTGTATTTTGCCACGCCCCTTTTATAAATGACCCTGTTACAGCCACCCAAATGCCAAAGTTCAACTTTTTTTTGATAATTATTGATCGAGGGAGTCCAGAGAATTGTCCTAGACTGGTTCGGTTCCGATCGGGCGAAAAACCAGGGACTAGTTCGCAAAAGTAGGTTTTGGACAAAATTCGACATAGCAGAAAATTTTCCCTGCCTACATCCAAATCGGAGATAGCCATTTTGTCTGCCTTGAGCCAAGGATTCCAACGACATAAGACACTTGATCCTGGGACAAACAGTCTAAGAGTTATGAGCAATTTTGAACTTTTGGTTGCTGTAGCGCCACCTATGGGCCATTCGGGGTCATACTCTGATAGGTTGTCCCCAAACTGAGGCCTACCATCTGGCCAGGTTTCATGTCTCTAGGCCTTACGGTTTGGCCTGCACGATGCGTTTTACGAATCCTTACAATTACAATAGGGTTTCAGCATTTCATGCTTGAACCCCTAATAAGAATGAAGGCTTTTTGCCAGTTATAGCGCCACCTATGGTCCGATCTCCATGAAACTCTGCATGCTTCCTCACCATGTTCTGACACATATGCTCATCAATTTTGGTGAAGTTCTGAGTTTTCATTTGGGATGTATAGGCTTTTTAGTGTATTTTGCCACGCCCCTTTTATAAATGACCCTGTTACAGCCACCCAAATGCCAAAGTTCAACTTTTTTTTGATAATTATTGATCGAGGGAGTCCAGAGAATTGTCCTAGACTGGTTTGGTTCCGATCGGGCAAAAAACCAGGGACTAGTTCGCAAAAGTAGGTTTTGGACAAAATTCGACATAGCAGGAAATGTTCCCTGCCTACATCAAAATCGGAGATAGCCATTTTGTCTGCCTTGAGCCAAGGATTCCAACGATATAAGACACTTGATCCTGTGACAAACAGTCTAAGAGTTATGAGCAATTTTGAACTTTTGGTTGCTGTAGCGCCACCTATGGGCCATTCGGGGTCATACTCTGATAGGTTGTCCCCAAACTGAGGCCTACCATCTGGCCAGGTTCATGTCTCTAGGCCTTACGGTTTGGCCTGCACAATGCGTTTACGAATCCTTACAATTACAATAGGGTTTCAGCATTTCATGCTTGAACCCCTAATAAGAATGAAGGCTTTTTGCCAGTTATAGCGCCACCTATGGTCCGATCTCCATGAAACTCTGCATGCTTCCTCACCATGTTCGGACACATATGCTCATCAATTTTGGTGAAGTTCTGAGTTTTCATTTGGGATTTATAGGCTTTTTAGTGTATTTTGCCACGCCCCTTTTCTAAATGACCCTGTTATAGCCACCTTAATGCAAAAGTTGAACTTTTTTCGATAATTATTGATCTAGAGAGTCCAGAGAATTGTCCTAGACTGGTTTGGTTCCGATCGGGCAAAAAACCAGGGACTAGTTCGCAAAAGTAGGTTTTGGACAAAATTCGACATAGCAGAAAATGTTCCCTGCCTACATCAAAATCGGAGATAGCCATTTTGTCTGCCTTGAGCCAAGGATTCCAACGATATAAGACACTTGATCTTGTGACAAACAGTCTAAGAGTTATGAGCAATTTTGAACTTTTGGTTGCTGTAGCGCCACCTATGGGCCATTCGGGGTCATACTCTGATAGGTTGTCCCCAAACTGAGGCCTACCATCTGGCCAGGTTTCATGTCTCTAGGCCTTACGGTTTGGCCTGCACAATGCGTTTTACGAATCCTTACAATTACAATAGGGTTTCAGCATTTCATGCTTGAACCCCTAATAAGAATGAAGGCTTTTTGCCAGTTATAGCACCACCTATGGTCCGATCTCCATGAAACTCTGCATGCTTCCTCACCATGTTCGGACACATATGCTCATCAATTTTGGTGAAGTTCTGAGTTTTCATTTGGGATTTATAGGCTTTTTAGTGTATTTTGCCACGCCCCTTTTCTAAATGACCCTGTTATAGCCACCTTAATGCAAAAGTTGAACTTTTTTTCGATAATTATTGATCTAGAGAGTCCAGAGAATTGTCCTAGACTGGTTTGGTTCCGATCGGGCAAAAAAACAGGGACTAGTTCGCAAAAGTAGGTTTTGGACAAAATTCGACATAGCAGAAAATGTTCCCTGCCTACATCAAAATCGGAGATAGCCATTTTGTCTGCCTTGAGCCAAGGATTCCAACGATATAAGACACTTGATCCTGTGACAAACAGTCTAAGAGTTATGAGCAATTTTGAACTTTTGGTTGCTGTAGCGCCACCTATGGGCCATTCGGGGTCATACTCTGATAGGTTGTCCCCAAACTGAGGCCTACCATCTGGCCAGGTTTCATGTCTCTAGGCCTTACGGTTTGGCCTGCACAATGCGTTTTACGAATCCTTACAATTACAATAGGGTTTCAGCATTTCATGCTTGAACCCCTAATAAGAATGAAGGCTTTTTGCCAGTTATAGCGCCACCTATGGTCCGATCTCCATGAAACTCTGCATGCTTCCTCACCATGTTCGGACACATATGCTCATCAATTTTGGTGAAGTTCTGAGTTTTCATTTGGGATTTATAGGCTTTTTAGTGTATTTTGCCACGCCCCTTTTCTAAATGACCCTGTTATAGCCACCTTAATGCAAAAGTTGAACTTTTTTTCGATAATTATTGATCTAGAGAGTCCAGAGAATTGTCCTAGACTGGTTTGGTTCCGATCGGGCAAAAAACCAGGGACTAGTTTGCAAAAGTAGGTTTTGGACAAAATTCGACATAGCAGAAAATGTTCCCTGCCTACATCAAAATCGGAGATAGCCATTTTGTCTGCCTTGAGCCAAGGATTCCAACGATATAAGACACTTGATCCTGTGACAAACAGTCTAAGAGTTATGAGCAATTTTGAACTTTTGGTTGCTGTAGCGCCACCTATGGGCCATTCGGGGTCATACTCTGATAGGTTGTCCCCAAACTGAGGCCTACCATCTGGCCAGGTTTCATGTCTCTAGGCCTTACGGTTTGGCCTGCACAATGCGTTTTACGAATCCTTACAATTACAATAGGGTTTCAGCATTTCATGCTTGAACCCCTAATAAGAATGAAGGCTTTTTGCCAGTTATAGCGCCACCTATGGTCCGATCTCCATGAAACTCTGCATGCTTCCTCACCATGTTCGGACACATATGCTCATCAATTTTGGTGAAGTTCTGAGTTTTCATTTGGGATTTATAGGCTTTTTAGTGTATTTTGCCACGGCCCTTTTCTAAATGACCCTGTTATAGCCACCTTAATGCAAAAGTTGAACTTTTTTTCGATAATTATTGATCTAGAGAGTCCAGAGAATTGTCCTAGACTGGTTTGGTTCCGATCGGGCAAAAAACCAGGGACTAGTTCGCAAAAGTAGGTTTTGGACAAAATTCGACATAGCAGGAAATGTTCCCTGCCTACATCAAAATCGGAGATAGCCATTTTGTCTGCCTTGAGCCAAGGATTCCAACGATATAAGACACTTGATCCTGTGACAAACAGTCTAAGAGTTATGAGCAATTTTGAACTTTTGGTTGCTGTAGCGCCACCTATGGGCCATTCGGGGTCATACTCTGATAGGTTGTCCCCAAACTGAGGCCTACCATCTGGCCAGGTTTCATGTCTCTAGGCCTTACGGTTTGGCCTGCACAATGCGTTTTACGAATCCTTACAATTACAATAGGGTTTCAGCATTTCATGCTTGAACCCCTAATAAGAATGAAGGCTTTTTGCCAGTTATAGCGCCACCTATGGTCCGATCTCCATGAAACTCTGCATGCTTCCTCACCATGTTCGGACACATATGCTCATCAATTTTGGTGAAGTTCTGCGTTTTCATTTGGGATTTATAGGCTTTTTAGTGTATTTTGCCACGCCCCTTTTCTAAATGACCCTGTTATAGCCACCTTAATGCAAAAGTTGAACTTTTTTTCGATAATTATTGATCTAGAGAGTCCAGAGAATTGTCCTAGACTGGTTTGGTTCCGATCGGGCAAAAAACCAGGGACTAGTTCGCAAAAGTAGGTTTTGGACAAAATTCGACATAGCAGGAAATGTTCCCTGCCTACATCAAAATCGGAGATAGCCATTTTGTCTGCCTTGAGCCAAGGATTCCAACGATATAAGACACTTGATCCTGTGACAAACAGTCTAAGAGTTATGAGCAATTTTGAACTTTTGGTTGCTGTAGCGCCACCTATGGGCCATTCGGGGTCATACTCTGATAGGTTGTCCCCAAACTGAGGCCTACCATCTGGCCAGGTTTCATGTCTCTAGGCCTTACGGTTTGGCCTGCACAATGCGTTTTACGAATCCTTACAATTACAATAGGGTTTCAGCATTTCATGCTTGAACCCCTAATAAGAATGAAGGCTTTTTGCCAGTTATAGCGCCACCTATGGTCCGATCTCCATGAAACTCTGCATGCTTCCTCACCATGTTCGGACACATATGCTCATCAATTTTGGTGAAGTTCTGAGTTTTCATTTGGGATTTATAGGCTTTTTAGTGTATTTTGCCACGGCCCTTTTCTAAATGACCCTGTTATAGCCACCTTAATGCAAAAGTTGAACTTTTTTTCGATAATTATTGATCTAGAGAGTCCAGAGAATTGTCCTAGACTGGTTTGGTTCCGATCGGGCAAAAAACCAGGGACTAGTTCGCAAAAGTAGGTTTTGGACAAAATTCGACATAGCAGAAAATGTTCCCTGCCTACTTCAAAATCGGAGATAGCCATTTTGTCTGCCTTGAGCCAAGGATTCCAACGATATAAGACACTTGATCCTGTGACAAACAGTCTAAGAGTTATGAGCAATTTTGAACTTTTGGTTGCTGTAGCGCCACCTATGGGCCATTCGGGGTCATACTCTGATAGGTTGTCCCCAAACTGAGGCCTACCATCTGGCCAGGTTTCATGTCTCTAGGCCTTACGGTTTGGCCTGCACAATGCGTTTTACGAATCCTTACAATTACAATAGGGTTTCAGCATTTCATGCTTGAACCCCTAATAAGAATGAAGGCTTTTTGCCAGTTATAGCGCCACCTATGGTCCGATCTCCATGAAACTCTGCATGCTTCCTCACCATGTTCGGACACATATGCTCATCAATTTTGGTGAAGTTCTGAGTTTTCATTTGGGATTTATAGGCTTTTTAGTGTATTTTGCCACGCCCCTTTTCTAAATGACCCTGTTATAGCCACCTTAATGCAAAAGTTGAACTTTTTTTCGATAATTATTGATCTAGAGAGTCCAGAGAATTGTCCTAGACTGGTTTGGTTCCGATCGGGCAAAAAACCAGGGACTAGTTCGCAAAAGTAGGTTTTGGACAAAATTCGACATAGCAGAAAATGTTCCCTGCCTACATCAAAATCGGAGATAGCCATTTTGTCTGCCTTGAGCCAAGGATTCCAACGATATAAGACACTTGATCCTGTGACAAAAAGTCTAAGAGTTATGAGCAATTTTGAACTTTTGGTTGCTGTAGCGCCACCTATGGGCCATTCGGGGTCATACTCTGATAGGTTGTCCCCAAACTGAGGCCTACCATCTGGCCAGGTTTCATGTCTCTAGGCCTTACGGTTTGGCCTGCACAATGCGTTTTACGAATCCTTACAATTACAATAGGGTTTCAGCATTTCATGCTTGAACCCCTAATAAGAATGAAGGCTTTTTGCCAGTTATAGCGCCACCTATGGTCCGATCTCCATGAAACTCTGCATGCTTCCTCACCATGTTCGGACACATATGCTCATCAATTTTGGTGAAGTTCTGAGTTTTCATTTGGGATTTATAGGCTTTTTAGTGTATTTTGCCACGCCCCTTTTCTAAATGACCCTGTTATAGCCACCTTAATGCAAAAGTTGAACTTTTTTTCGATAATTATTGATCTAGAGAGTCCAGAGAATTGTCCTAGACTGGTTTGGTTCCGATCGGGCAAAAAACCAGGGACTAGTTCGCAAAAGTAGGTTTTGGACAAAATTCGACATAGCAGAAAATGTTCCCTGCCTACATCAAAATCGGAGATAGCCATTTTGTCTGCCTTGAGCCAAGGATTCCAACGATATAAGACACTTGATCCTGTGACAAACAGTCTAAGAGTTATGAGCAATTTTGAACTTTTGGTTGCTGTAGCGCCACCTATGGGCCATTCGGGGTCATACTCTGATAGGTTGTCCCCAAACTGAGGCCTACCATCTGGCCAGGTTTCATGTCTCTAGGCCTTACGGTTTGGCCTGCACAATGCGTTTTACGAATCCTTACAATTACAATAGGGTTTCAGCATTTCATGCTTGAACCCCTAATAAGAATGAAGGCTTTTTGCCAGTTATAGCGCCACCTATGGTCCGATCTCCATGAAACTCTGCATGCTTCCTCACCATGTTCGGACACATATGCTCATCAATTTTGGTGAAGTTCTGAGTTTTCATTTGGGATTTATAGGCTTTTTAGTGTATTTTGCCACGCCCCTTTTCTAAATGACCCTGTTATAGCCACCTTAATGCAAAAGTTGAACTTTTTTTCGATAATTATTGATCTAGAGAGTCCAGAGAATTGTCCTAGACTGGTTTGGTTCCGATCGGGCAAAAAACCAGGGACTAGTTCGCAAAAGTAGGTTTTGGACAAAATTCGACATAGCAGAAAATGTTCCCTGCCTACATCAAAATCGGAGATAGCCATTTTGTCTGCCTTGAGCCAAGGATTCCAACGATATAAGACACTTGATCCTGTGACAAACAGTCTAAGAGTTATGAGCAATTTTGAACTTTTGGTTGCTGTAGCGCCACCTATGGGCCATTCGGGGTCATACTCTGATAGGTTGTCCCCAAACTGAGGCCTACCATCTGGCCAGGTTTCATGTCTCTAGGCCTTACGGTTTGGCCTGCACAATGCGTTTTACGAATCCTTACAATTACAATAGGGTTTCAGCATTTCATGCTTGAACCCCTAATAAGAATGAAGGCTTTTTGCCAGTTATAGCGCCACCTATGGTCCGATCTCCATGAAACTCTGCATGCTTCCTCACCATGTTCGGACACATATGCTCATCAATTTTGGTGAAGTTCTGAGTTTTCATTTGGGATTTATAGGCTTTTTAGTGTATTTTGCCACGCCCCTTTTCTAAATGACCCTGTTATAGCCACCTTAATGCAAAAGTTGAACTTTTTTTCGATAATTATTGATCTAGAGAGTCCAGAGAATTGTCCTAGACTGGTTTGGTTCCGATCGGGCAAAAAACCAGGGACTAGTTCGCAAAAGTAGGTTTTGGACAAAATTCGACATAGCAGGAAATGTTCCCTGCCTACATCAAAATCGGAGATAGCCATTTTGTCTGCCTTGAGCCAAGGATTCCAACGATATAAGACACTTGATCCTGTGACAAACAGTCTAAGAGTTATGAGCAATTTTGAACTTTTGGTTGCTGTAGCGCCACCTATGGGCCATTCGGGGTCATACTCTGATAGGTTGTCCCCAAACTGAGGCCTACCATCTGGCCAGGTTTCATGTCTCTAGGCCTTACGGTTTGGCCTGCACAATGCGTTTTACGAATCCTTACAATTACAATAGGGTTTCAGCATTTCATGCTTGAACCCCTAATAAGAATGAAGGCTTTTTGCCAGTTATAGCGCCACCTATGGTCCGATCTCCATGAAACTCTGCATGCTTCCTCACCATGTTCGGACACATATGCTCATCAATTTTGGTGAAGTTCTGAGTTTTCATTTGGGATTTATAGGCTTTTTAGTGTATTTTGCCACGCCCCTTTTCTAAATGACCCTGTTATAGCCACCTTAATGCAAAAGTTGAACTTTTTTTCGATAATTATTGATCTAGAGAGTCCAGAGAATTGTCCTAGACTGGTTTGGTTCCGATCGGGCAAAAAAACAGGGACTAGTTCGCAAAAGTAGGTTTTGGACAAAATTCGACATAGCAGAAAATGTTCCCTGCCTACATCAAAATCGGAGATAGCCATTTTGTCTGCCTTGAGCCAAGG
Organism: Gobio occitaniae; assembly: GCA_033150135.1. Lineage (NCBI taxonomy): Eukaryota > Metazoa > Chordata > Actinopteri > Cypriniformes > Gobionidae > Gobio > Gobio occitaniae. Next base: position 26,486 of record JARQWZ010002325.1, read on the forward strand.
ATTCCAACGATATAAGACACTTGATCCTGTGACAAACAGTCTAAGAGTTATGAGCAATTTTGAACTTTTGGTTGCTGTAGCGCCACCTATGGGCCATTCGGGGTCATACTCTGATAGGTTGTCCCCAAACTGAGGCCTACCATCTGGCCAGGTTTCATGTCTCTAGGCCTTACGGTTTGGCCTGCACAATGCGTTTTACGAATCCTTACAATTACAATAGGGTTTCAGCATTTCATGCTTGAACCCCTAATAAGAATGAAGGCTTTTTGCCAGTTATAGCGCCACCTATGGTCCGATCTCCATGAAACTCTGCATGCTTCCTCACCATGTTCGGACACATATGCTCATCAATTTTGGTGAAGTTCTGAGTTTTCATTTGGGATTTATAGGCTTTTTAGTGTATTTTGCCACGCCCCTTTTCTAAATGACCCTGTTATAGCCACCTTAATGCAAAAGTTGAACTTTTTTTCGATAATTATTGATCTAGAGAGTCCAGAGAATTGTCCTAGACTGGTTTGGTTCCGATCGGGCAAAAAACCAGGGACTAGTTCGCAAAAGTAGGTTTTGGACAAAATTCGACATAGCAGGAAATGTTCCCTGCCTACATCAAAATCGGAGATAGCCATTTTGTCTGCCTTGAGCCAAGGATTCCAACGATATAAGACACTTGATCCTGTGACAAACAGTCTAAGAGTTATGAGCAATTTTGAACTTTTGGTTGCTGTAGCGCCACCTATGGGCCATTCGGGGTCATACTCTGATAGGTTGTCCCCAAACTGAGGCCTACCATCTGGCCAGGTTTCATGTCTCTAGGCCTTACGGTTTGGCCTGCACAATGCGTTTTACGAATCCTTACAATTACAATAGGGTTTCAGCATTTCATGCTTGAACCCCTAATAAGAATGAAGGCTTTTTGCCAGTTATAGCGCCACCTATGGTCCGATCTCCATGAAACTCTGCATGCTTCCTCACCATGTTCGGACACATATGCTCATCAATTTTGGTGAAGTTCTGAGTTTTCATTTGGGATTTATAGGCTTTTTAGTGTATTTTGCCACGGCCCTTTTCTAAATGACCCTGTTATAGCCACCTTAATGCAAAAGTTGAACTTTTTTTCGATAATTATTGATCTAGTGAGTCCAGAGAATTGTCCTAGACTGGTTTGGTTCCGATCGGGCAAAAAACCAGGGACTAGTTCGCAAAAGTAGGTTTTGGACAAAATTCGACATAGCAGGAAATGTTCCCTGCCTACATCAAAATCGGAGATAGCCATTTTGTCTGCCTTGAGCCAAGGATTCCAACGATATAAGACACTTGATCCTGTGACAAACAGTCTAAGAGTTATGAGCAATTTTGAACTTTTGGTTGCTGTAGCGCCACCTATGGGCCATTCGGGGTCATACTCTGATAGGTTGTCCCCAAACTGAGGCCTACCATCTGGCCAGGTTTCATGTCTCTAGGCCTTACGGTTTGGCCTGCACAATGCGTTTTACGAATCCTTACAATTACAATAGGGTTTCAGCATTTCATGCTTGAACCCCTAATAAGAATGAAGGCTTTTTGCCAGTTATAGCGCCACCTATGGTCCGATCTCCATGAAACTCTGCATGCTTCCTCACCATGTTCGGACACATATGCTCATCAATTTTGGTGAAGTTCTGAGTTTTCATTTGGGATTTATAGGCTTTTTAGTGTATTTTGCCACGGCCCTTTTCTAAATGACCCTGTTATAGCCACCTTAATGCAAAAGTTGAACTTTTTTTCGATAATTATTGATCTAGAGAGTCCAGAGAATTGTCCTAGACTGGTTTGGTTCCGATCGGGCAAAAAACCAGGGACTAGTTCGCAAAAGTAGGTTTTGGACAAAATTCGACATAGCAGGAAATGTTCCCTGCCTACATCAAAATCGGAGATAGCCATTTTGTCTGCCTTGAGCCAAGGATTCCAACGATATAAGACACTTGATCCTGTGACAAACAGTCTAAGAGTTATGAGTAATTTTGAACTTTTGGTTGCTGTAGCGCCACCTATGGGCCATTCGGGGTCATACTCTGATAGGTTGTCCCCAAACTGAGGCCTACCATCTGGCCAGGTTTCATGTCTCTAGGCCTTACGGTTTGGCCTGCACAATGCGTTTTACGAATCCTTACAATTACAATAGGGTTTCAGCATTTCATGCTTGAACCCCTAATAAGAATGAAGGCTTTTTGCCAGTTATAGCGCCACCTATGGTCCGATCTCCATGAAACTCTGCATGCTTCCTCACCATGTTCGGACACATATGCTCATCAATTTTGGTGAAGTTCTGAGTTTTCATTTGGGATTTATAGGCTTTTTAGTGTATTTTGCCACGGCCCTTTTCTAAATGACCCTGTTATAGCCACCTTAATGCAAAAGTTGAACTTTTTTTCGATAATTATTGATCTAGAGAGTCCAGAGAATTGTCCTAGACTGGTTTGGTTCCGATCGGGCAAAAAACCAGGGACTAGTTCGCAAAAGTAGGTTTTGGACAAAATTCGACATAGCAGAAAATGTTCCCTGCCTACATCAAAATCGGAGATAGCCATTTTGTCTGCCTTGAGCCAAGGATTCCAACGATATAAGACACTTGATCCTGTGACAAACAGTCTAAGAGTTATGAGCAATTTTGAACTTTTGGTTGCTGTAGCGCCACCTATGGGCCATTCGGGGTCATACTCTGATAGGTTGTCCCCAAACTGAGGCCTACCATCTGGCCAGGTTTCATGTCTCTAGGCCTTACGGTTTGGCCTGCACAATGCGTTTTACGAATCCTTACAATTACAATAGGGTTTCAGCATTTCATGCTTGAACCCCTAATAAGAATGAAGGCTTTTTGCCATTTATAGCGCCACCTATGGTCCGATCTCCATGAAACTCTGCATGCTTCCTCACCATGTTCGGACACATATGCTCATCAATTTTGGTGAAGTTCTGAGTTTTCATTTGGGATTTATAGGCTTTTTAGTGTATTTTGCCACGCCCCTTTTCTAAATGACCCTGTTATAGCCACCTTAATGCAAAAGTTGAACTTTTTTTCGATAATTATTGATCTAGAGAGTCCAGAGAATTGTCCTAGACTGGTTTGGTTCCGATCGGGCAAAAAACCAGGGACTAGTTTGCAAAAGTAGGTTTTGGACAAAATTCGACATAGCAGAAAATGTTCCCTGCCTACATCAAAATCGGAGATAGCCATTTTGTCTGCCTTGAGCCAAGGATTCCAACGATATAAGACACTTGATCCTGTGACAAACAGTCTAAGAGTTATGAGCAATTTTGAACTTTTGGTTGCTGTAGCGCCACCTATGGGCCATTCGGGGTCATACTCTGATAGGTTGTCCCCAAACTGAGGCCTACCATCTGGCCAGGTTTCATGTCTCTAGGCCTTACGGTTTGGCCTGCACGATGCGTTTTACGAATCCTTACAATTACAATAGGGTTTCAGCATTTCATGCTTGAACCCCTAATAAGAATGAAGGCTTTTTGCCAGTTATAGCGCCACCTATGGTCCGATCTCCATGAAACTCTGCATGCTTCCTCACCATGTTCTGACACATATGCTCATCAATTTTGGTGAAGTTCTGAGTTTTCATTTGGGATGTATAGGCTTTTTAGTGTATTTTGCCACGCCCCTTTTATAAATGACCCTGTTACAGCCACCCAAATGCCAAAGTTCAACTTTTTTTTGATAATTATTGATCGAGGGAGTCCAGAGAATTGTCCTAGACTGGTTCGGTTCCGATCGGGCGAAAAACCAGGGACTAGTTTGCAAAAGTAGGTTTTGGACAAAATTCGACATAGCAGAAAATTTTCCCTGCCTACATCCAAATCGGAGATAGCCATTTTGTCTGCCTTGAGCCAAGGATTCCAACGACATAAGACACTTGATCCTGGGACAAACAGTCTAAGAGTTATGAGCAATTTTGAACTTTTGGTTGCTGTAGCGCCACCTATGGGCCATTCGGGGTCATACTCTGATAGGTTGTCCCCAAACTGAGGCCTACCATCTGGCCAGGTTTCATGTCTCTAGGCCTTACGGTTTGGCCTGCACGATGCGTTTTACGAATCCTTACAATTACAATAGGGTTTCAGCATTTCATGCTTGAACCCCTAATAAGAATGAAGGCTTTTTGCCAGTTATAGCGCCACCTATGGTCCGATCTCCATGAAACTCTGCATGCTTCCTCACCATGTTCTGACACATATGCTCATCAATTTTGGTGAAGTTCTGAGTTTTCATTTGGGATGTATAGGCTTTTTAGTGTATTTTGCCACGCCCCTTTTATAAATGACCCTGTTACAGCCACCCAAATGCCAAAGTTCAACTTTTTTTTGATAATTATTGATCGAGGGAGTCCAGAGAATTGTCCTAGACTGGTTCGGTTCCGATCGGGCGAAAAACCAGGGACTAGTTCGCAAAAGTAGGTTTTGGACAAAATTCGACATAGCAGAAAATTTTCCCTGCCTACATCCAAATCGGAGATAGCCATTTTGTCTGCCTTGAGCCAAGGATTCCAACGACATAAGACACTTGATCCTGGGACAAACAGTCTAAGAGTTATGAGCAATTTTGAACTTTTGGTTGCTGTAGCGCCACCTATGGGCCATTCGGGGTCATACTCTGATAGGTTGTCCCCAAACTGAGGCCTACCATCTGGCCAGGTTTCATGTCTCTAGGCCTTACGGTTTGGCCTGCACGATGCGTTTTACGAATCCTTACAATTACAATAGGGTTTCAGCATTTCATGCTTGAACCCCTAATAAGAATGAAGGCTTTTTGCCAGTTATAGCGCCACCTATGGTCCGATCTCCTTGAAACTCTGCATGCTTCCTCACCATGTTCTGACACATATGCTCATCAATTTTGGTGAAGTTCTGAGTTTTCATTTGGGATGTATAGGCTTTTTAGTGTATTTTGCCACGCCCCTTTTATAAATGACCCTGTTACAGCCACCCAAATGCCAAAGTTCAACTTTTTTTTTATAATTATTGATCGAGGGAGTCCAGAGAATTGTCCTAGACTGGTTCGGTTCCGATCGGGCGAAAAACCAGGGACAAGTTTGCAAAAGTAGGTTTTGGACAAAATTCGACATAGCAGAAAATTTTCCCTGCCTACATCCAAATCGGAGATAGCCATTTTGTCTGCCTTGAGCCAAGGATTCCAACGACATAAAACACTTGATCCTGGGACAAACAGTCTAAGAGTTATGAGCAATTTTGAACTTTTGGTTGCTGTAGCGCCACCTATGGGCCATTCGGGGTCATACTCTGATAGGTTGTCCCCAAACTGAGGCCTACCATCTGGCCAGGTTTCATGTCTCTAGGCCTTACGGTTTGGCCTGCACGATGCGTTTTACGAATCCTTACAATTACAATAGGGTTTCAGCATTTCATGCTTGAACCCCTAATAAGAATGAAGGCTTTTTGCCAGTTATAGCGCCACCTATGGTCCGATCTCCATGAAACTCTGCATGCTTCCTCACCATGTTCTGACACATATGCTCATCAATTTTGGTGAAGTTCTGAGTTTTCATTTGGGATGTATAGGCTTTTTAGTGTATTTTGCCACGCCCCTTTTATAAATGACCCTGTTACAGCCACCCAAATGCCAAAGTTCAACTTTTTTTTGATAATTATTGATCGAGGGAGTCCAGAGAATTGTCCTAGACTGGTTCGGTTCCGATCGGGCGAAAAACCAGGGACTAGTTCGCAAAAGTAGGTTTTGGACAAAATTCGACATAGCAGAAAATTTTCCCTGCCTACATCCAAATCGGAGATAGCCATTTTGTCTGCCTTGAGCCAAGGATTCCAACGACATAAGACACTTGATCCTGGGACAAACAGTCTAAGAGTTATGAGCAATTTTGAACTTTTGGTTGCTGTAGCGCCACCTATGGGCCATTCGGGGTCATACTCTGATAGGTTGTCCCCAAACTGAGGCCTACCATCTGGCCAGGTTTCATGTCTCTAGGCCTTACGGTTTGGCCTGCACGATGCGTTTTACGAATCCTTACAATTACAATAGGGTTTCAGCATTTCATGCTTGAACCCCTAATAATAATGAAGGCTTTTTGCCAGTTATAGCGCCACCTATGGTCCGATCTCCATGAAACTCTGCATGCTTCCTCACCATGTTCTGACACATATGCTCATCAATTTTGGTGAAGTTCTGAGTTTTCATTTGGGATGTATAGGCTTTTTAGTGTATTTTGCCACGCCCCTTTTATAAATGACCCTGTTACAGCCACCCAAATGCCAAAGTTCAACTTTTTTTTGATAATTATTGATCGAGGGAGTCCAGAGAATTGTCCTAGACTGGTTCGGTTCCGATCGGGCGAAAAACCAGGGACTAGTTCGCAAAAGTAGGTTTTGGACAAAATTCGACATAGCAGAAAATTTTCCCTGCCTACATCCAAATCGGAGATAGCCATTTTGTCTGCCTTGAGCCAAGGATTCCAACGACATAAGACACTTGATCCTGGGACAAACAGTCTAAGAGTTATGAGCAATTTGGAACTTTTGGTTGCTGTAGCGCCACCTATGGGCCATTCGGGGTCATACTCTGATAGGTTGTCCCCAAACTGAGGCCTACCATCTGGCCAGGTTTCATGTCTCTAGGCCTTACGGTTTGGCCTGCACGATGCGTTTTACGAATCCTTACAATTACAATAGGGTTTCAGCATTTCATGCTTGAACCCCTAATAAGAATGAAGGCTTTTTGCCAGTTATAGCGCCACCTATGGTCCGATCTCCATGAAACTCTGCATGCTTCCTCACCATGTTCTGACACATATGCTCATCAATTTTGGTGAAGTTCTGAGTTTTCATTTGGGATGTATAGGCTTTTTAGTGTATTTTGCCACGCCCCTTTTATAAATGACCCTGTTACAGCCACCCAAATGCCAAAGTTCAACTTTTTTTTGATAATTATTGATCGAGGGAGTCCAGAGAATTGTCCTAGACTGGTTCGGTTCCGATCGGGCGAAAAACCAGGGACTAGTTCGCAAAAGTAGGTTTTGGACAAAATTCGACATAGCAGAAAATTTTCCCTGCCTACATCCAAATCGGAGATAGCCATTTTGTCTGCCTTGAGCCAAGGATTCCAACGACATAAGACACTTGATCCTGGGACAAACAGTCTAAGAGTTATGAGCAATTTTGAACTTTTGGTTGCTGTAGCGCCACCTATGGGCCATTCGGGGTCATACTCTGATAGGTTGTCCCCAAACTGAGGCCTACCATCTGGCCAGGTTTCATGTCTCTAGGCCTTACGGTTTGGCCTGCACGATGCGTTTTACGAATCCTTACAATTACAATAGGGTTTCAGCATTTCATGCTTGAACCCCTAATAAGAATGAAGGCTTTTTGCCAGTTATAGCGCCACCTATGGTCCGATCTCCATGAAACTCTGCATGCTTCCTCACCATGTTCTGACACATATGCTCATCAATTTTGGTGAAGTTCTGAGTTTTCATTTGGGATGTATAGGCTTTTTAGTGTATTTTGCCACGCCCCTTTTATAAATGACCCTGTTACAGCCACCCAAATGCCAAAGTTCAACTTTTTTTTGATAATTATTGATCGAGGGAGTCCAGAGAATTGTCCTAGACTGGTTCGGTTCCGATCGGGCGAAAAACCAGGGACTAGTTCGCAAAAGTAGGTTTTGGACAAAATTCGACATAGCAGAAAATTTTCCCTGCCTACATCCAAATCGGAGATAGCCATTTTGTCTGCCTTGAGCCAAGGATTCCAACGACATAAGACACTTGATCCTGGGACAAACAGTCTAAGAGTTATGAGCAATTTTGAACTTTTGGTTGCTGTAGCGCCACCTATGGGCCATTCGGGGTCATACTCTGATAGGTTGTCCCCAAACTGAGGCCTACCATCTGGCCAGGTTTCATGTCTCTAGGCCTTACGGTTTGGCCTGCACGATGCGTTTTACGAATCCTTACAATTACAATAGGGTTTCAGCATTTCATGCTTGAACCCCTAATAAGAATGAAGGCTTTTTGCCAGTTATAGCGCCACCTATGGTCCGATCTCCTTGAAACTCTGCATGCTTCCTCACCATGTTCTGACACATATGCTCATCAATTTTGGTGAAGTTCTGAGTTTTCATTTGGGATGTATAGGCTTTTTAGTGTATTTTGCCACGCCCCTTTTATAAATGACCCTGTTACAGCCACCCAAATGCCAAAGTTCAACTTTTTTTTGATAATTATTGATCGAGGGAGTCCAGAGAATTGTCCTAGACTGGTTCGGTTCCGATCGGGCGAAAAACCAGGGACAAGTTCGCAAAAGTAGGTTTTGGACAAAATTCGACATAGCAGAAAATTTTCCCTGCCTACATCCAAATCGGAGATAGCCATTTTGTCTGCCTTGAGCCAAGGATTCCAACGACATAAGACACTTGATCCTGGGACAAACAGTCTAAGAGTTATGAGCAATTTTGAACTTTTGGTTGCTGTAGCGCCACCTATGGGCCATTCGGGGTCATACTCTGATAGGTTGTCCCCAAACTGAGGCCTACCATCTGGCCAGGTTTCATGTCTCTAGGCCTTACGGTTTGGCCTGCACGATGCGTTTTACGAATCCTTACAATTACAATAGGGTTTCAGCATTTCATGCTTGAACCCCTAATAAGAATGAAGGCTTTTTGCCAGTTATAGCGCCACCTATGGTCCGATCTCCTTGAAACTCTGCATGCTTCCTCACCATGTTCTGACACATATGCTCATCAATTTTGGTGAAGTTCTGAGTTTTCATTTGGGATGTATAGGCTTTTTAGTGTATTTTGCCACGCCCCTTTTATAAATGACCCTGTTACAGCCACCCAAATGCCAAAGTTCAACTTTTTTTTGATAATTATTGATCGAGGGAGTCCAGAGAATTGTCCTAGACTGGTTCGGTTCCGATCGGGCGAAAAACCAGGGACAAGTTCGCAAAAGTAGGTTTTGGAAAAAATTCGACATAGCAGAAAATTTTCCCTGCCTACATCCAAATCGGAGATAGCCATTTTGTCTGCCTTGAGCCAAGGATTCCAACGACATAAGACACTTGATCCTGGGACAAACAGTCTAAGAGTTATGAGCAATTTTGAACTTTTGGTTGCTGTAGCGCCACCTATGGGCCATTCGGGGTCATACTCTGATAGGTTGTCCCCAAACTGAGGCCTACCATCTGGCCAGGTTTCATGTCTCTAGGCCTTACGGTTTGGCCTGCACGATGCGTTTTACGAATCCTTACAATTACAATAGGGTTTCAGCATTTCATGCTTGAACCCCTAATAAGAATGAAGGCTTTTTGCCAGTTATAGCGCCACCTATGGTCCGATCTCCATGAAACTCTGCATGCTTCCTCACCATGTTCTGACACATATGCTCATCAATTTTGGTGAAGTTCTGAGTTTTCATTTGGGATGTATAGGCTTTTTAGTGTATTTTGCCACGCCCCTTTTATAAATGACCCTGTTACAGCCACCCAAATGCCAAAGTTCAACTTTTTTTTGATAATTATTGATCGAGGGAGTCCAGAGAATTGTCCTAGACTGGTTCGGTTCCGATCGGGCGAAAAACCAGGGACTAGTTCGCAAAAGTAGGTTTTGGACAAAATTCGACATAGCAGAAAATTTTCCCTGCCTACATCCAAATCGGAGATAGCCATTTTGTCTGCCTTGAGCCAAGGATTCCAACGACATAAGACACTTGATCCTGGGACAAACAGTCTAAGAGTTATGAGCAATTTTGAACTTTTGGTTGCTGTAGCGCCACCTATGGGCCATTCGGGGTCATACTCTGATAGGTTGTCCCCAAACTGAGGCCTACCATCTGGCCAGGTTTCATGTCTCTAGGCCTTACGGTTTGGCCTGCACGATGCGTTTTACGAATCCTTACAATTACAATAGGGTTTCAGCATTTCATGCTTGAACCCCTAATAAGAATGAAGGCTTTTTGCCAGTTATAGCGCCACCTATGGTCCGATCTCCATGAAACTCTGCATGCTTCCTCACCATGTTCTGACACATATGCTCATCAATTTTGGTGAAGTTCTGAGTTTTCATTTGGGATGTATAGGCTTTTTAGTGTATTTTGCCACGCCCCTTTTATAAATGACCCTGTTACAGCCACCCAAATGCCAAAGTTCAACTTTTTTTTGATAATTATTGATCGAGGGAGTCCAGAGAATTGTCCTAGACTGGTTCGGTTCCGATCGGGCGAAAAACCAGGGACTAGTTCGCAAAAGTAGGTTTTGGACAAAATTCGACATAGCAGAAAATTTTCCCTGCCTACATCCAAATCGGAGATAGCCATTTTGTCTGCCTTGAGCCAAGGATTCCAACGACATAAGACACTTGATCCTGGGACAAACAGTCTAAGAGTTATGAGCAATTTTGAACTTTTGGTTGCTGTAGCGCCACCTATGGGCCATTCGGGGTCATACTCTGATAGGTTGTCCCCAAACTGAGGCCTACCATCTGGCCAGGTTTCATGTCTCTAGGCCTTACGGTTTGGCCTGCACGATGCGTTTTACGAATCCTTACAATTACAATAGGGTTTCAGCATTTCATGCTTGAACCCCTAATAAGAATGAAGGCTTTTTGCCAGTTATAGCGCCACCTATGGTCCGATCTCCATGAAACTCTGCATGCTTCCTCACCATGTTCTGACACATATGCTCATCAATTTTGGTGAAGTTCTGAGTTTTCATTTGGGATGTATAGGCTTTTTAGTGTATTTTGCCACGCCCCTTTTATAAATGACCCTGTTACAGCCACCCAAATGCCAAAGTTCAACTTTTTTTTGATAATTATTGATCGAGGGAGTCCAGAGAATTGTCCTAGACTGGTTCGGTTCCGATCGGGCGAAAAACCAGGGACTAGTTCGCAAAAGTAGGTTTTGGACAAAATTCGACATAACAGAAAATTTTCCCTGCCTACATCCAAATCGGAGATAGCCATTTTGTCTGCCTTGAGCCAAGGATTCCAACGACATAAGACACTTGATCCTGGGACAAACAGTCTAAGAGTTATGAGCAATTTTGAACTTTTGGTTGCTGTAGCGCCACCTATGGGCCATTCGGGGTCATACTCTGATAGGTTGTCCCCAAACTGAGGCCTACCATCTGGCCAGGTTTCATGTCTCTAGGCCTTACGGTTTGGCCTGCACGATGCGTTTTACGAATCCTTACAATTACAATAGGGTTTCAGCATTTCATGCTTGAACCCCTAATAAGAATGAAGGCTTTTTGCCAGTTATAGCGCCACCTGTGGTCCGATCTCCGTGAAACTCTGCATGCTTCCTCACCATGTTCTGACACATATGCTCATCAATTTTGGTGAAGTTCTGAGTTTTCCTTTGGGATTTATAGGCTTTTGAGTGTATTTTGCCACGCCCCTTTTCTAAATGACCCTGTTACAGCCACCCAAATGCCAAAGTTCAACTTTTTTTTGGATAATTATTGATCTAGAGAGTCCAGAGAATTGTCCTAGACTGGTTTGGTTCCGATCGGGCGAAAAACCAGGGACTAGTTCGCAAAAGTAGGTTTTGGACAAAATTCGACATAGAAGAAAATTTTCCCTGCCTACATCAAAATCGGAGATAGCCATTTTGTCCGCCTTGAGCCAAGGATTCCAACGATACAAGACACTTGATCCTGGCCCAAACAGTCTAAGAGTTGTGAGCAATTTTGAACTTTTGGTTGCTGTAGCGCCACCTATGGGCCATTCGGGGTCATACTCTGATTGGTTGTCCCCAAATAGAGGCCTACCATCTGGCTAGGTTTCAAGTCTCTAGGCCTTACGGTTTGGCCTGCACGATGCGTTTTACGAATCCTTACAATTACAATAGGGTTTCAGCATTTCATGCTTGAACCCCTAATAAGAATGAAGGCTTTTTGCCAGTTATAGCGCCACCTCTAGTCCGATCTCCGTGAAACTCTGCATGCTTCCTCACCATGTTCTGACACATATGCTCATCAATTTTGGTGAAGTTCTGAGTTTTCCTTTGGGATTTATAGGCTTTTGAGTGTATTTTGCCACGCCCCTTTTCTAAATGACCCTGTTACAGCCACCCAAATGCCAAAGTTCAACTTTTTTTTGGATAATTATTGATCTAGAGAGTCCAGAGAATTGTCCTAGACTGGTTTGGTTCCGATCGGGCGAAAAACCAGGGACTAGTTCGCAAAAGTAGGTTTTGGACAAAATTTGACATAGAAGAAAATTTTCCCTGCCTACATCAAAATCGGAGATAGCCATTTTGTCCGCCTTGAGCCAAGAATTCCAACGATACAAGACACTTGATCCTGGCCCAAACAGTCTAAGAGTTGTGAGCAATTTTGAACTTTTGGTTGCTGTAGCGCCACCAATGGGCCATTCGGGGTCATACTCTGATAGGTTGTCCCCAAACTGAGGCCTACCATCTGGCCAGGTTTCATGTCTCTAGGCCTTACGGTTTGGCCTGCACGATGCGTTTTACGAATCCTTACAATTACAATAGGGTTTCAGCATTTCATGCTTGAACCCCTAATAAGAATGAAGGCTTTTTGCCAGTTATAGCGCCACCTGTGGTCCGATCTCCGTGAAACTCTGCATGCTTCCTCACCATGTTCTGACACATATGCTCATCAATTTTGGTGAAGTTCTGAGTTTTCCTTTGGGATTTATAGGCTTTTGAGTGTATTTTGCCACGCCCCTTTTCTAAATGACCCTGTTACAGCCACCCAAATGCCAAAGTTCAACTTTTTTTTGGATAATTATTGATCTAGAGAGTCCAGAGAATTGTCCTAGACTGGTTTGGTTCCGATCGGGCGAAAAACCAGGGACTAGTTCGCAAAAGTAGGTTTTGGACAAAATTCGACATAGCAGAAAATTTTCCCTGCCTACATCCAAATCGGAGATAGCCATTTTGTCTGCCTTGAGCCAAGGATTCCAACGACATAAGACACTTGATCCTGGGACAAACAGTCTAAGAGTTATGAGCAATTTGGAACTTTTGGTTGCTGTAGCGCCACCTATGGGCCATTCGGGGTCATACTCTGATAGGTTGTCCCCAAACTGAGGCCTACCATCTGGCCAGGTTTCATGTCTCTAGGCCTTACGGTTTGGCCTGCACGATGCGTTTTACGAATCCTTACAATTACAATAGGGTTTCAGCATTTCATGCTTGAACCCCTAATAAGAATGAAGGCTTTTTGCCAGTTATAGCGCCACCTATGGTCCGATCTCCATGAAACTCTGCATGCTTCCTCACCATGTTCTGACACATATGCTCATCAATTTTGGTGAAGTTCTGAGTTTTCATTTGGGATGTATAGGCTTTTTAGTGTATTTTGCCACGCCCCTTTTATAAATGACCCTGTTACAGCCACCCAAATGCCAAAGTTCAACTTTTTTTTGATAATTATTGATCGAGGGAGTCCAGAGAATTGTCCTAGACTGGTTCGGTTCCGATCGGGCGAAAAACCAGGGACTAGTTCGCAAAAGTAGGTTTTGGACAAAATTCGACATAGCAGAAAATTTTCCCTGCCTACATCCAAATCGGAGATAGCCATTTTGTCTGCCTTGAGCCAAGGATTCCAACGACATAAGACACTTGATCCTGGGACAAACAGTCTAAGAGTTATGAGCAATTTTGAACTTTTGGTTGCTGTAGCGCCACCTATGGGCCATTCGGGGTCATACTCTGATAGGTTGTCCCCAAACTGAGGCCTACCATCTGGCCAGGTTTCATGTCTCTAGGCCTTACGGTTTGGCCTGCACGATGCGTTTTACGAATCCTTACAATTACAATAGGGTTTCAGCATTTCATGCTTGAACCCCTAATAAGAATGAAGGCTTTTTGCCAGTTATAGCGCCACCTATGGTCCGATCTCCATGAAACTCTGCATGCTTCCTCACCATGTTCTGACACATATGCTCATCAATTTTGGTGAAGTTCTGAGTTTTCATTTGGGATGTATAGGCTTTTTAGTGTATTTTGCCACGCCCCTTTTATAAATGACCCTGTTACAGCCACCCAAATGCCAAAGTTCAACTTTTTTTTGATAATTATTGATCGAGGGAGTCCAGAGAATTGTCCTAGACTGGTTCGGTTCCGATCGGGCGAAAAACCAGGGACTAGTTCGCAAAAGTAGGTTTTGGACAAAATTCGACATAGCAGAAAATTTTCCCTGCCTACATCCAAATCGGAGATAGCCATTTTGTCTGCCTTGAGCCAAGGATTCCAACGACATAAGACACTTGATCCTGGGACAAACAGTCTAAGAGTTATGAGCAATTTTGAACTTTTGGTTGCTGTAGCGCCACCTATGGGCCATTCGGGGTCATACTCTGATAGGTTGTCCCCAAACTGAGGCCTACCATCTGGCCAGGTTTCATGTCTCTAGGCCTTACGGTTTGGCCTGCACGATGCGTTTTACGAATCCTTACAATTACAATAGGGTTTCAGCATTTCATGCTTGAACCCCTAATAAGAATGAAGGCTTTTTGCCAGTTATAGCGCCACCTATGGTCCGATCTCCTTGAAACTCTGCATGCTTCCTCACCATGTTCTGACACATATGCTCATCAATTTTGGTGAAGTTCTGAGTTTTCATTTGGGATGTATAGGCTTTTTAGTGTATTTTGCCATGCCCCTTTTATAAATGACCCTGTTACAGCCACCCAAATGCCAAAGTTCAACTTTTTTTTGATAATTATTGATCGAGGGAGTCCAGAGAATTGTCCTAGACTGGTTCGGTTCCGATCGGGCGAAAAACCAGGGACAAGTTCGCAAAAGTAGGTTTTGGACAAAATTCGACATAGCAGAAAATTTTCCCTGCCTACATCCAAATCGGAGATAGCCATTTTGTCTGCCTTGAGCCAAGGATTCCAACGACATAAGACACTTGATCCTGGGACAAACAGTCTAAGAGTTATGAGCAATTTTGAACTTTTGGTTGCTGTAGCGCCACCTATGGGCCATTCGGGGTCATACTCTGATAGGTTGTCCCCAAACTGAGGCCTACCATCTGGCCAGGTTTCATGTCTCTAGGCCTTACGGTTTGGCCTGCACGATGCGTTTTACGAATCCTTACAATTACAATAGGGTTTCAGCATTTCATGCTTGAACCCCTAATAAGAATGAAGGCTTTTTGCCAGTTATAGCGCCACCTATGGTCCGATCTCCATGAAACTCTGCATGCTTCCTCACCATGTTCTGACACATATGCTCATCAATTTTGGTGAAGTTCTGAGTTTTCATTTGGGATGTATAGGCTTTTTAGTGTATTTTGCCACGCCCCTTTTATAAATGACCCTGTTACAGCCACCCAAATGCCAAAGTTCAACTTTTTTTTGATAATTATTGATCGAGGGAGTCCAGAGAATTGTCCTAGACTGGTTCGGTTCCGATCGGGCGAAAAACCAGGGACTAGTTCGCAAAAGTAGGTTTTGGACAAAATTCGACATAGCAGAAAATTTTCCCTGCCTACATCCAAATCGGAGATAGCCATTTTGTCTGCCTTGAGCCAAGGATTCCAACGACATAAGACACTTGATCCTGGGACAAACAGTCTAAGAGTTATGAGCAATTTTGAACTTTTGGTTGCTGTAGCGCCACCTATGGGCCATTCGGGGTCATACTCTGATAGGTTGTCCCCAAACTGAGGCCTACCATCTGGCCAGGTTTCATGTCTCTAGGCCTTACGGTTTGGCCTGCACGATGCGTTTTACGAATCCTTACAATTACAATAGGGTTTCAGCATTTCATGCTTGAACCCCTAATAAGAATGAAGGCTTTTTGCCAGTTATAGCGCCACCTATGGTCCGATCTCCATGAAACTCTGCATGCTTCCTCACCATGTTCTGACACATATGCTCATCAATTTTGGTGAAGTTCTGAGTTTTCATTTGGGATGTATAGGCTTTTTAGTGTATTTTGCCACGCCCCTTTTATAAATGACCCTGTTACAGCCACCCAAATGCCAAAGTTCAACTTTTTTTTGATAATTATTGATCGAGGGAGTCCAGAGAATTGTCCTAGACTGGTTCGGTTCCGATCGGGCGAAAAACCAGGGACTAGTTCGCAAAAGTAGGTTTTGGACAAAATTCGACATAGCAGAAAATTTTCCCTGCCTACATCCAAATCGGAGATAGCCATTTTGTCTGCCTTGAGCCAAGGATTCCAACGACATAAGACACTTGATCCTGGGACAAACAGTCTAAGAGTTATGAGCAATTTTGAACTTTTGGTTGCTGTAGCGCCACCTATGGGCCATTCGGGGTCATACTCTGATAGGTTGTCCCCAAACTGAGGCCTACCATCTGGCCAGGTTTCATGTCTCTAGGCCTTACGGTTTGGCCTGCACGATGCGTTTTACGAATCCTTACAATTACAATAGGGTTTCAGCATTTCATGCTTGAACCCCTAATAAGAATGAAGGCTTTTTGCCAGTTATAGCGCCACCTATGGTCCGATCTCCATGAAACTCTGCATGCTTCCTCACCATGTTCTGACACATATGCTCATCAATTTTGGTGAAGTTCTGAGTTTTCATTTGGGATGTATAGGCTTTTTAGTGTATTTTGCCACGCCCCTTTTATAAATGACCCTGTTACAGCCACCCAAATGCCAAAGTTCAACTTTTTTTTGATAATTATTGATCGAGGGAGTCCAGAGAATTGTCCTAGACTGGTTCGGTTCCGATCGGGCGAAAAACCAGGGACTAGTTCGCAAAAGTAGGTTTTGGACAAAATTCGACATAACAGAAAATTTTCCCTGCCTACATCCAAATCGGAGATAGCCATTTTGTCTGCCTTGAGCCAAGGATTCTAACGACATAAGACACTTGATCCTGGGACAAACAGTCTAAGAGTTATGAGCAATTTTGAACTTTTGGTTGCTGTAGCGCCACCTATGGGCCATTCGGGGTCATACTCTGATAGGTTGTCCCCAAACTGAGGCCTACCATCTGGCCAGGTTTCATGTCTCTAGGCCTTACGGTTTGGCCTGCACGATGCGTTTTACGAATCCTTACAATTACAATAGGGTTTCAGCATTTCATGCTTGAACCCCTAATAAGAATGAAGGCTTTTTGCCAGTTATAGCGCCACCTGTGGTCCGATCTCCGTGAAACTCTGCATGCTTCCTCACCATGTTCTGACACATATGCTCATCAATTTTGGTGAAGTTCTGAGTTTTCCTTTGGGATTTATAGGCTTTTGAGTGTATTTTGCCACGCCCCTTTTCTAAATGACCCTGTTACAGCCACCCAAATGCCAAAGTTCAACTTTTTTTTGGATAATTATTGATCTAGAGAGTCCAGAGAATTGTCCTAGACTGGTTTGGTTCCGATCGGGCGAAAAACCAGGGACTAGTTCGCAAAAGTAGGTTTTGGACAAAATTCGACATAGAAGAAAATTTTCCCTGCCTACATCAAAATCGGAGATAGCCATTTTGTCCGCCTTGAGCCAAGGATTCCAACGATACAAGACACTTGATCCTGGCCCAAACAGTCTAAGAGTTGTGAGCAATTTTGAACTTTTGGTTGCTGTAGCGCCACCTATGGGCCATTCGGGGTCATACTCTGATTGGTTGTCCCCAAATAGAGGCCTACCATCTGGCTAGGTTTCAAGTCTCTAGGCCTTACGGTTTGGCCTGCACGATGCGTTTTACGAATCCTTACAATTACAATAGGGTTTCAGCATTTCATGCTTGAACCCCTAATAAGAATGAAGGCTTTTTGCCAGTTATAGCGCCACCTCTAGTCCGATCTCCGTGAAACTCTGCATGCTTCCTCACCATGTTCTGACACATATGCTCATCAATTTTGGTGAAGTTCTGAGTTTTCCTTTGGGATTTATAGGCTTTTGAGTGTATTTTGCCACGCCCCTTTTCTAAATGACCCTGTTACAGCCACCCAAATGCCAAAGTTCAACTTTTTTTTGGATAATTATTGATCTAGAGAGTCCAGAGAATTGTCCTAGACTGGTTTGGTTCCGATCGGGCGAAAAACCAGGGACTAGTTCGCAAAAGTAGGTTTTGGACAAAATTTGACATAGAAGAAAATTTTCCCTGCCTACATCAAAATCGGAGATAGCCATTTTGTCCGCCTTGAGCCAAGAATTCCAACGATACAAGACACTTGATCCTGGCCCAAACAGTCTAAGAGTTGTGAGCAATTTTGAACTTTTGGTTGCTGTAGCGCCACCAATGGGCCATTCGGGGTCATACTCTGATAGGTTGTCCCCAAACTGAGGCCTACCATCTGGCCAGGTTTCATGTCTCTAGGCCTTACGGTTTGGCCTGCACGATGCGTTTTACGAATCCTTACAATTACAATAGGGTTTCAGCATTTCATGCTTGAACCCCTAATAAGAATGAAGGCTTTTTGCCAGTTATAGCGCCACCTGTGGTCCGATCTCCGTGAAACTCTGCATGCTTCCTCACCATGTTCTGACACATATGCTCATCAATTTTGGTGAAGTTCTGAGTTTTCCTTTGGGATTTATAGGCTTTTGAGTGTATTTTGCCACGCCCCTTTTCTAAATGACCCTGTTACAGCCACCCAAATGCCAAAGTTCAACTTTTTTTTGGATAATTATTGATCTAGAGAGTCCAGAGAATTGTCCTAGACTGGTTTGGTTCCGATCGGGCGAAAAACCAGGGACTAGTTCGCAAAAGTAGGTTTTGGACAAAATTCGACATAGCAGAAAATTTTCCCTGCCTACATCCAAATCGGAGATAGCCATTTTGTCTGCCTTGAGCCAAGGATTCCAACGACATAAGACACTTGATCCTGGGACAAACAGTCTAAGAGTTATGAGCAATTTGGAACTTTTGGTTGCTGTAGCGCCACCTATGGGCCATTCGGGGTCATACTCTGATAGGTTGTCCCCAAACTGAGGCCTACCATCTGGCCAGGTTTCATGTCTCTAGGCCTTACGGTTTGGCCTGCACGATGCGTTTTACGAATCCTTACAATTACAATAGGGTTTCAGCATTTCATGCTTGAACCCCTAATAAGAATGAAGGCTTTTTGCCAGTTATAGCGCCACCTATGGTCCGATCTCCATGAAACTCTGCATGCTTCCTCACCATGTTCTGACACATATGCTCATCAATTTTGGTGAAGTTCTGAGTTTTCATTTGGGATGTATAGGCTTTTTAGTGTATTTTGCCACGCCCCTTTTATAAATGACCCTGTTACAGCCACCCAAATGCCAAAGTTCAACTTTTTTTGATAATTATTGATCGAGGGAGTCCAGAGAATTGTCCTAGACTGGTTCGGTTCCGATCGGGCGAAAAACCAGGGACTAGTTCGCAAAAGTAGGTTTTGGACAAAATTCGACATAGCAGAAAATTTTCCCTGCCTACATCCAAATCGGAGATATCCATTTTGTCTGCCTTGAGCCAAGGATTCCAACGACATAAGACACTTGATCCTGGGACAAACAGTCTAAGAGTTATGAGCAATTTTGAACTTTTGGTTGCTGTAGCGCCACCTATGGGCCATTCGGGGTCATACTCTGATAGGTTGTCCCCAAACTGAGGCCTACCATCTGGCCAGGTTTCATGTCTCTAGGCCTTACGGTTTGGCCTGCACGATGCGTTTTACGAATCCTTACAATTACAATAGGGTTTCAGCATTTCATGCTTGAACCCCTAATAAGAATGAAGGCTTTTTGCCAGTTATAGCGCCACCTATGGTCCGATCTCCATGAAACTCTGCATGCTTCCTCACCATGTTCTGACACATATGCTCATCAATTTTGGTGAAGTTCTGAGTTTTCATTTGGGATGTATAGGCTTTTTAGTGTATTTTGCCACGCCCCTTTTATAAATGACCCTGTTACAGCCACCCAAATGCCAAAGTTCAACTTTTTTTTGATAATTATTGATCGAGGGAGTCCAGAGAATTGTCCTAGACTGGTTCGGTTCCGATCGGGCGAAAAACCAGGGACTAGTTCGCAAAAGTAGGTTTTGGACAAAATTCGACATAGCAGAAAATTTTCCCTGCCTACATCCAAATCGGAGATAGCCATTTTGTCTGCCTTGAGCCAAGGATTCCAACGACATAAGACACTTGATCCTGGGACAAACAGTCTAAGAGTTATGAGCAATTTTGAACTTTTGGTTGCTGTAGCGCCACCTATGGGCCATTCGGGGTCATACTCTGATAGGTTGTCCCCAAACTGAGGCCTACCATCTGGCCAGGTTTCATGTCTCTAGGCCTTACGGTTTGGCCTGCACGATGCGTTTTACGAATCCTTACAATTACAATAGGGTTTCAGCATTTCATGCTTGAACCCCTAATAAGAATGAAGGCTTTTTGCCAGTTATAGCGCCACCTATGGTCCGATCTCCTTGAAACTCTGCATGCTTCCTCACCATGTTCTGACACATATGCTCATCAATTTTGGTGAAGTTCTGAGTTTTCATTTGGGATGTATAGGCTTTTTAGTGTATTTTGCCACGCCCCTTTTATAAATGACCCTGTTACAGCCACCCAAATGCCAAAGTTCAACTTTTTTTTGATAATTATTGATCGAGGGAGTCCAGAGAATTGTCCTAGACTGGTTCGGTTCCGATCGGGCGAAAAACCAGGGACAAGTTCGCAAAAGTAGGTTTTGGACAAAATTCGACATAGCAGAAAATTTTCCCTGCCTACATCCAAATCGGAGATAGCCATTTTGTCTGCCTTGAGCCAAGGATTCCAACGACATAAGACACTTGATCCTGGGACAAACAGTCTAAGAGTTATGAGCAATTTTGAACTTTTGGTTGCTGTAGCGCCACCTATGGGCCATTCGGGGTCATACTCTGATAGGTTGTCCCCAAACTGAGGCCTACCATCTGGCCAGGTTTCATGTCTCTAGGCCTTACGGTTTGGCCTGCACGATGCGTTTTACGAATCCTTACAATTACAATAGGGTTTCAGCATTTCATGCTTGAACCCCTAATAAGAATGAAGGCTTTTTGCCAGTTATAGCGCCACCTATGGTCCGATCTCCATGAAACTCTGCATGCTTCCTCACCATGTTCTGACACATATGCTCATCAATTTTGGTGAAGTTCTGAGTTTTCATTTGGGATGTATAGGCTTTTTAGTGTATTTTGCCACGCCCCTTTTATAAATGACCCTGTTACAGCCACCCAAATGCCAAAGTTCAACTTTTTTTTGATAATTATTGATCGAGGGAGTCCAGAGAATTGTCCTAGACTGGTTCGGTTCCGATCGGGCGAAAAACCAGGGACTAGTTCGCAAAAGTAGGTTTTGGACAAAATTCGACATAGCAGAAAATTTTCCCTGCCTACATCCAAATCGGAGATAGCCATTTTGTCTGCCTTGAGCCAAGGATTCCAACGACATAAGACACTTGATCCTGGGACAAACAGTCTAAGAGTTATGAGCAATTTTGAACTTTTGGTTGCTGTAGCGCCACCTATGGGCCATTCGGGGTCATACTCTGATAGGTTGTCCCCAAACTGAGGCCTACCATCTGGCCAGGTTTCATGTCTCTAGGCCTTACGGTTTGGCCTGCACGATGCGTTTTACGAATCCTTACAATTACAATAGGGTTTCAGCATTTCATGCTTGAACCCCTAATAAGAATGAAGGCTTTTTGCCAGTTATAGCGCCACCTATGGTCCGATCTCCATGAAACTCTGCATGCTTCCTCACCATGTTCTGACACATATGCTCATCAATTTTGGTGAAGTTCTGAGTTTTCATTTGGGATGTATAGGCTTTTTAGTGTATTTTGCCACGCCCCTTTTATAAATGACCCTGTTACAGCCACCCAAATGCCAAAGTTCAACTTTTTTTTGATAATTATTGATCGAGGGAGTCCAGAGAATTGTCCTAGACTGGTTCGGTTCCGATCGGGCGAAAAACCAGGGACTAGTTCGCAAAAGTAGGTTTTGGACAAAATTCGACATAGCAGAAAATTTTCCCTGCCTACATCCAAATCGGAGATAGCCATTTTGTCTGCCTTGAGCCAAGGATTCCAACGACATAAGACACTTGATCCTGGGACAAACAGTCTAAGAGTTATGAGCAATTTTGAACTTTTGGTTGCTGTAGCGCCACCTATGGGCCATTCGGGGTCATACTCTGATAGGTTGTCCCCAAACTGAGGCCTACCATCTGGCCAGGTTTCATGTCTCTAGGCCTTACGGTTTGGCCTGCACGATGCGTTTTACGAATCCTTACAATTACAATAGGGTTTCAGCATTTCATGCTTGAACCCCTAATAAGAATGAAGGCTTTTTGCCAGTTATAGCGCCACCTATGGTCCGATCTCCATGAAACTCTGCATGCTTCCTCACCATGTTCTGACACATATGCTCATCAATTTTGGTGAAGTTCTGAGTTTTCATTTGGGATGTATAGGCTTTTTAGTGTATTTTGCCACGCCCCTTTTATAAATGACCCTGTTACAGCCACCCAAATGCCAAAGTTCAACTTTTTTTTGATAATTATTGATCGAGGGAGTCCAGAGAATTGTCCTAGACTGGTTCGGTTCCGATCGGGCGAAAAACCAGGGACTAGTTCGCAAAAGTAGGTTTTGGACAAAATTCGACATAGCAGAAAATTTTCCCTGCCTACATCCAAATCGGAGATAGCCATTTTGTCTGCCTTGAGCCAAGGATTCCAACGACATAAGACACTTGATCCTGGGACAAACAGTCTAAGAGTTATGAGCAATTTTGAACTTTTGGTTGCTGTAGCGCCACCTATGGGCCATTCGGGGTCATACTCTGATAGGTTGTCCCCAAACTGAGGCCTACCATCTGGCCAGGTTTCATGTCTCTAGGCCTTACGGTTTGGCCTGCACGATGCGTTTTACGAATCCTTACAATTACAATAGGGTTTCAGCATTTCATGCTTGAACCCCTAATAAGAATGAAGGCTTTTTGCCAGTTATAGCGCCACCTATGGTCCGATCTCCATGAAACTCTGCATGCTTCCTCACCATGTTCTGACACATATGCTCATCAATTTTGGTGAAGTTCTGAGTTTTCATTTGGGATGTATAGGCTTTTTAGTGTATTTTGCCACGCCCCTTTTATAAATGACCCTGTTACAGCCACCCAAATGCCAAAGTTCAACTTTTTTTTGATAATTATTGATCGAGGGAGTCCAGAGAATTGTCCTAGACTGGTTCGGTTCCGATCGGGCGAAAAACCAGGGACTAGTTCGCAAAAGTAGGTTTTGGACAAAATTCGACATAGCAGAAAATTTTCCCTGCCTACATCCAAATCGGAGATAGCCATTTTGTCTGCCTTGAGCCAAGGATTCCAACGACATAAGACACTTGATCCTGGGACAAACAGTCTAAGAGTTATGAGCAATTTTGAACTTTTGGTTGCTGTAGCGCCACCTATGGGCCATTCGGGGTCATACTCTGATAGGTTGTCCTCAAACTGAGGCCTACCATCTGGCCAGGTTTTATGTCTCTAGGCCTTACGGTTTGGCCTGCACGATGCGTTTTACGAATCCTTACAATTACAATAGGGTTTCAGCATTTCATGCTTGAACCCCTAATAAGAATGAAGGCTTTTTGCCAGTTATAGCGCCACCTATGGTCCGATCTCCATGAAACTCTGCATGCTTCCTCACCATGTTCTGACACATATGCTCATCAATTTTGGTGAAGTTCTGAGTTTTCATTTGGGATGTATAGGCTTTTTAGTGTATTTTGCCACGCCCCTTTTATAAATGACCCTGTTACAGCCACCCAAATGCCAAAGTTCAACTTTTTTTTGATAATTATTGATCGAGGGAGTCCAGAGAATTGTCCTAGACTGGTTCGGTTCCGATCGGGCGAAAAACCAGGGACTAGTTCGCAAAAGTAGGTTTTGGACAAAATTCGACATAGCAGAAAATTTTCCCTGCCTACATCCAAATCGGAGATAGCCATTTTGTCTGCCTTGAGCCAAGGATTCCAACGACATAAGACACTTGATCCTGGGACAAACAGTCTAAGAGTTATGAGCAATTTTGAACTTTTGGTTGCTGTAGCGCCACCTATGGGCCATTCGGGGTCATACTCTGATAGGTTGTCCCCAAACTGAGGCCTACCATCTGGCCAGGTTTCATGTCTCTAGGCCTTACGGTTTGGCCTGCACGATGCGTTTTACGAATCCTTACAATTACAATAGGGTTTCAGCATTTCATGCTTGAACCCCTAATAAGAATGAAGGCTTTTTGCCAGTTATAGCGCCACCTGTGGTCCGATCTCCGTGAAACTCTGCATGCTTCCTCACCATGTTCTGACACATATGCTCATCAATTTTGGAGAAGTTCTGAGTTTTCCTTTGGGATTTATAGGCTTTTGAGTGTATTTTGCCACGCCCCTTTTCTAAATGACCCTGTTACAGCCACCCAAATGCCAAAGTTCAACTTTTTTTTGGATAATTATTGATCTAGAGAGTCCAGAGAATTGTCCTAGACTGGTTTGGTTCCGATCGGGCGAAAAACCAGGGACTAGTTCGCAAAAGTAGGTTTTGGACAAAATTCGACATAGAAGAAAATTTTCCCTGCCTACATCAAAATCGGAGATAGCCATTTTGTCCGCCTTGAGCCAAGGATTCCAACGATACAAGACACTTGATCCTGGCCCAAACAGTCTAAGAGTTGTGAGCAATTTTGAACTTTTGGTTGCTGTAGCGCCACCTATGGGCCATTCGGGGTCATACTCTGATTGGTTGTCCCCAAATAGAGGCCTACCATTTGGCTAGGTTTCAAGTCTCTAGGCCTTACGGTTTGGCCTGCACGATGCGTTTTACGAATCCTTACAATTACAATAGGGTTTCAGCATTTCATGCTTGAACCCCTAATAAGAATGAAGGCTTTTTGCCAGTTATAGCGCCACCTCTAGTCCGATCTCCGTGAAACTCTGCATGCTTCCTCACCATGTTCTGACACATATGCTCATCAATTTTGGTGAAGTTCTGAGTTTTCCTTTGGGATTTATAGGCTTTTGAGTGTATTTTGCCACGCCCCTTTTCTAAATGACCCTGTTACAGCCACCCAAATGCCAAAGTTCAACTTTTTTTTGGATAATTATTGATCTAGAGAGTCCAGAGAATTGTCCTAGACTGGTTTGGTTCCGATCGGGCAAAAAACCAGGGACTAGTTCGCAAAAGTAGGTTTTGGACAAAATTTGACATAGAAGAAAATTTTCCCTGCCTACATCAAAATCGGAGATAGCCATTTTGTCCGCCTTGAGCCAAGAATTCCAACGATACAAGACACTTGATCCTGGCCCAAACAGTCTAAGAGTTGTGAGCAATTTTGAACTTTTGGTTGCTGTAGCGCCACCAATGGGCCATTCGGGGTCATACTCTGATAGGTTGTCCCCAAACTGAGGCCTACCATCTGGCCAGGTTTCATGTCTCTAGGCCTTACGGTTTGGCCTGCACGATGCGTTTTACGAATCCTTACAATTACAATAGGGTTTCAGCATTTCATGCTTGAACCCCTAATAAGAATGAAGGCTTTTTGTCAGTTATAGCGCCACCTGTGGTCCGATCTCCGTGAAACTCTGCATGCTTCCTCACCATGTTCTGACACATATGCTCATCAATTTTGGTGAAGTTCTGAGTTTTCCTTTGGGATTTATAGGCTTTTGAGTGTATTTTGCCACGCCCCTTTTCTAAATGACCCTGTTACAGCCACCCAAATGCCAAAGTTCAACTTTTTTTTGGATAATTATTGATCTAGAGAGTCCAGAGAATTGTCCTAGACTGGTTTGGTTCCGATCGGGCGAAAAACCAGGGACTAGTTCGCAAAAGTAGGTTTTGGACAAAATTCGACATAGAAGAAAATTTTCCCTGCCTACATCAAAATCGGAGATAGCCATTTTGTCCGCCTTGAGCCAAGGATTCCAACGATACAAGACACTTGATCCTGGCCCAAACAGTCTAAGAGTTGTGAGCAATTTTGAACTTTTGGTTGCTGTAGCGCCACCTATGGGCCATTCGGGGTCATACTCTGATAGGTTGTCCCCAAACTGAGGCCTACCATCTGGCCAGGTTTCATGTCTCTAGGCCTTACGGTTTGGCCTGCACGATGCGTTTTACGAATCCTTACAATTACAATAGGGTTTCAGCATTTCATGCTTGAACCCCTAATAAGAATGAAGGCTTTTTGCCAGTTATAGCGCCACCTGTGGTCCGATCTCCGTGAAACTCTGCATGCTTCCTCACCATGTTCTGACACATATGCTCATCAATTTTGGTGAAGTTCTGAGTTTTCCTTTGGGATTTATAGGCTTTTGAGTGTATTTTGCCACGCCCCTTTTCTAAATGACCCTGTTACAGCCACCCAAATGCCAAAGTTCAACTTTTTTTTGGATAATTATTGATCTAGAGAGTCCAGAGAATTGTCCTAGACTGGTTTGGTTCCGATCGGGCGAAAAACCAGGGACTAGTTCGCAAAAGTAGGTTTTGGACAAAATTCGACATAGAAGAAAATTTTCCCTGCCTACATCAAAATCGGAGATAGCCATTTTGTCCGCCTTGAGCCAAGGATTCCAACGATACAAGACACTTGATCCTGGCCCAAACAGTCTAAGAGTTGTGAGCAATTTTGAACTTTTGGTTGCTGTAGCGCCACCTATGGGCCATTCGGGGTCATACTCTGATAGGTTGTCCCCAAACTGAGGCCTACCATCTGGCCAGGTTTCATGTCTCTAGGCCTTACGGTTTGGCCTGCACGATGCGTTTTACGAATCCTTACAATTACAATAGGGTTTCAGCATTTCATGCTTGAACCCCTAATAAGAATGAAGGCTTTTTGCCAGTTATAGCGCCACCTGTGGTCCGATCTCCGTGAAACTCTGCATGCTTCCTCACCATGTTCTGACACATATGCTCATCAATTTTGGTGAAGTTCTGAGTTTTCCTTTGGGATTTATAGGCTTTTGAGTGTATTTTGCCACGCCCCTTTTCTAAATGACCCTGTTACAGCCACCCAAATGCCAAAGTTCAACTTTTTTTTGGATAATTATTGATCTAGAGAGTCCAGAGAATTGTCCTAGACTGGTTTGGTTCCGATCGGGCGAAAAACCAGGGACTAGTTCGCAAAAGTAGGTTTTGGACAAAATTCGACATAGAAGAAAATTTTCCCTGCCTACATCAAAATCGGAGATAGCCATTTTGTCCGCCTTGAGCCAAGGATTCCAACGATACAAGACACTTGATCCTGGCCCAAACAGTCTAAGAGTTGTGAGCAATTTTGAACTTTTGGTTGCTGTAGCGCCACCTATGGGCCATTCGGGGTCATACTCTGATAGTTTGTCCCCAAACTGAGGCCTACCATCTGGCCAGGTTTCATGTCTCTAGGCCTTACGGTTTGGCCTGCACGATGCGTTTTACGAATCCTTACAATTACAATAGGGTTTTAGCATTTCATGCTTGAACCCCTAATAAGAATGAAGGCTTTTTGCCAGTTATAGCGCCAACTGTGGTCCGATCTCCGTGAAACTCTGCATGCTTCCTCACCATGTTCTGACACATATGCTCATCAATTTTGGTGAAGTTCTGAGTTTTCCTTTGGGATTTATAGGCTTTTGAGTGTATTTTGCCACGCCCCTTTTCTAAATGACCCTGTTACAGCCACCCAAATGCCAAAGTTCAACTTTTTTTTGGATAATTATTGATCTAGAGAGTCCAGAGAATTGTCCTAGACTGGTTTGGTTCCGATCGGGCGAAAAACCAGGGACTAGTTCGCAAAAGTAGGTTTTGGACAAAATTCGACATAGAAGAAAATTTTCCCTGCCTACATCAAAATCGGAGATAGCCATTTTGTTCGCCTTGAGCCAAGGATTCCAACGATACAAGACACTTGATCCTGGCCCAAACAGTCTAAGAGTTGTGAGCAATTTTGAACTTTTGGTTGCTGTAGCGCCACCTATGGGCCATTCGGGGTCATACTCTGATAGGTTGTCCCCAAACTGAGGCCTACCATCTGGCCAGGTTTCATGTCTCTAGGCCTTACGGTTTGGCCTGCACGATGCGTTTTACGAATCCTTACAATTACAATAGGGTTTCAGCATTTCATGCTTGAACCCCTAATAAGAATGAAGGCTTTTTGCCAGTTATAGCGCCACCTGTGGTCCGATCTCCGTGAAACTCTGCATGCTTCCTCACCATGTTCTGACACATATGCTCATCAATTTTGGTGAAGTTCTGAGTTTTCCTTTGGGATTTATAGGCTTTTGAGTGTATTTTGCCACGCCCCTTTTCTAAATGACCCTGTTACAGCCACCCAAATGCCAAAGTTCAACTTTTTTTTGGATAATTATTGATCTAGAGAGTCCAGAGAATTGTCCTAGACTGGTTTGGTTCCGATCGGGCGAAAAACCAGGGACTAGTTCGCAAAAGTAGGTTTTGGACAAAATTCGACATAGAAGAAAATTTTCCCTGCCTACATCAAAATCGGAGATAGCCATTTTGTCCGCCTTGAGCCAAGGATTCCAACGATACAAGACACTTGATCCTGGCCCAAACAGTCTAAGAGTTGTGAGCAATTTTGAACTTTTGGTTGCTGTAGCGCCACCTATGGGCCATTCGGGGTCATACTCTGATAGGTTGTCCCCAAACTGAGGCCTACCATCTGGCCAGGTTTCATGTCTCTAGGCCTTACGGTTTGGCCTGCACGATGCGTTTTACGAATCCTTACAATTACAATAGGGTTTCAGCATTTCATGCTTGAACCCCTAATAAGAATGAAGGCTTTTTGCCAGTTATAGCGCCACCTATGGTCCGATCTCCATGAAACTCTGCATGCTTCCTCACCATGTTCTGACACATATGCTCATCAATTTTGGTGAAGTTCTGAGTTTTCATTTGGGATGTATAGGCTTTTTAGTGTATTTTGCCACGCCCCTTTTATAAATGACCCTGTTACAGCCACCCAAATGCCAAAGTTCAACTTTTTTTTGATAATTATTGATCGAGGGAGTCCAGAGAATTGTCCTAGACTGGTTCGGTTCCGATCGGGCGAAAAACCAGGGACTAGTTCGCAAAAGTAGGTTTTGGACAAAATTCGACATAGCAGAACATTTTCCCTGCCTACATCCAAATCGGAGATAGCCATTTTGTCTGCCTTGAGCCAAGGATTCCACCGACATAAGACACTTGATCCTGGGACAAACAGTCTAAGAGTTATGAGCAATTTTGAACTTTTGGTTGCTGTAGCGCCACCTATGGGCCATTCGGGGTCATACTCTGATAGGTTGTCCCCAAACTGAGGCCTACCATCTGGCCAGGTTTCATGTCTCTAGGCCTTACGGTTTGGCCTGCACGATGCGTTTTACGAATCCTTACAATTACAATAGGGTTTCAGCATTTCATGCTTGAACCCCTAATAAGAATGAAGGCTTTTTGCCAGTTATAGCGCCACCTATGGTCCGATCTCCATGAAACTCTGCATGCTTCCTCACCATGTTCTGACACATATGCTCATCAATTTTGGTGAAGTTCTGAGTTTTCATTTGGGATGTATAGGCTTTTTAGTGTATTTTGCCACGCCCCTTTTATAAATGACCCTGTTACAGCCACCCAAATGCCAAAGTTCAACTTTTTTTTGATAATTATTGATCGAGGGAGTCCAGAGAATTGTCCTAGACTGGTTCGGTTCCGATCGGGCGAAAAACCAGGGACTAGTTCGCAAAAGTAGGTTTTGGACAAAATTCGACATAGCAGAAAATTTTCCCTGCCTACATCCAAATCGGAGATAGCCATTTTGTCTGCCTTGAGCCAAGGATTCCAACGACATAAGACACTTGATCCTGGGACAAACAGTCTAAGAGTTATGAGCAATTTTGAACTTTTGGTTGCTGTAGCGCCACCTATGGGCCATTCGGGGTCATACTCTGATAGGTTGTCCCCAAACTGAGGCCTACCATCTGGCCAGGTTTCATGTCTCTAGGCCTTACGGTTTGGCCTGCACGATGCGTTTTACGAATCCTTACAATTACAATAGGGTTTCAGCATTTCATGCTTGAACCCCTAATAAGAATGAAGGCTTTTTGCCAGTTATAGCGCCACCTATGGTCCGATCTCCATGAAACTCTGCATGCTTCCTCACCATGTTCTGACACATATGCTCATCAATTTTGGTGAAGTTCTGAGTTTTCATTTGGGATGTATAGGCTTTTTAGTGTATTTTGCCACGCCCCTTTTATAAATGACCCTGTTACAGCCACCCAAATGCCAAAGTTCAACTTTTTTTTGATAATTATTGATCGAGGGAGTCCAGAGAATTGTCCTAGACTGGTTCGGTTCCGATCGGGCGAAAAACCAGGGACTAGTTCGCAAAAGTAGGTTTTGGACAAAATTCGACATAGCAGAAAATTTTCCCTGCCTACATCCAAATCGGAGATAGCCATTTTGTCTGCCTTGAGCCAAGGATTCCAACGACATAAGACACTTGATCCTGGGACAAACAGTCTAAGAGTTATGAGCAATTTTGAACTTTTGGTTGCTGTAGCGCCACCTATGGGCCATTCGGGGTCATACTCTGATAGGTTGTCCCCAAACTGAGGCCTACCATCTGGCCAGGTTTCATGTCTCTAGGCCTTACGGTTTGGCCTGCACGATGCGTTTTACGAATCCTTACAATTACAATAGGGTTTCAGCATTTCATGCTTGAACCCCTAATAAGAATGAAGGCTTTTTGCCAGTTATAGCGCCACCTATGGTCCGATCTCCATGAAACTCTGCATGCTTCCTCACCATGTTCTGACACATATGCTCATCAATTTTGGTGAAGTTCTGAGTTTTCATTTGGGATGTATAGGCTTTTTAGTGTATTTTGCCACGCCCCTTTTATAAATGACCCTGTTACAGCCACCCAAATGCCAAAGTTCAACTTTTTTTTGATAATTATTGATCGAGGGAGTCCAGAGAATTGTCCTAGACTGGTTCGGTTCCGATCGGGCGAAAAACCAGGGACTAGTTCGCAAAAGTAGGTTTTGGACAAAATTCGACATAGCAGAAAATTTTCCCTGCCTACATCCAAATCGGAGATAGCCATTTTGTCTGCCTTGAGCCAAGGATTCCAACGACATAAGACACTTGATCCTGGGACAAACAGTCTAAGAGTTATGAGCAATTTTGAACTTTTGGTTGCTGTAGCGCCACCTATGGGCCATTCGGGGTCATACTCTGATAGGTTGTCCCCAAACTGAGGCCTACCATCTGGCCAGGTTTCATGTCTCTAGGCCTTACGGTTTGGCCTGCACGATGCGTTTTACGAATCCTTACAATTACAATAGGGTTTCAGCATTTCATGCTTGAACCCCTAATAAGAATGAAGGCTTTTTGCCAGTTATAGCGCCACCTATGGTCCGATCTCCATGAAACTCTGCATGCTTCCTCACCATGTTCTGACACATATGCTCATCAATTTTGGTGAAGTTCTGAGTTTTCATTTGGGATGTATAGGCTTTTTAGTGTATTTTGCCACGCCCCTTTTATAAATGACCCTGTTACAGCCACCCAAATGCCAAAGTTCAACTTTTTTTTGATAATTATTGATCGAGGGAGTCCAGAGAATTGTCCTAGACTGGTTCGGTTCCGATCGGGCGAAAAACCAGGGACTAGTTCGCAAAAGTAGGTTTTGGACAAAATTCGACATAGCAGAAAATTTTTCCTGCCTACATCCAAATCGGAGATAGCCATTTTGTCTGCCTTGAGCCAAGGATTCCAACGACATAAGACACTTGATCCTGGGACAAACAGTCTAAGAGTTATGAGCAATTTTGAACTTTTGGTTGCTGTAGCGCCACCTATGGGCCATTCGGGGTCATACTCTGATAGGTTGTCCCCAAACTGAGGCCTACCATCTGGCCAGGTTTCATGTCTCTAGGCCTTACGGTTTGGCCTGCACGATGCGTTTTACGAATCCTTACAATTACAATAGGGTTTCAGCATTTCATGCTTGAACCCCTAATAAGAATGAAGGCTTTTTGCCAGTTATAGCGCCACCTATGGTCCGATCTCCATGAAACTCTGCATGCTTCCTCACCATGTTCTGACACATATGCTCATCAATTTTGGTGAAGTTCTGAGTTTTCATTTGGGATGTATAGGCTTTTTAGTGTATTTTGCCACGCCCCTTTTATAAATGACCCTGTTACAGCCACCCAAATGCCAAAGTTCAACTTTTTTTTGATAATTATTGATCGAGGGAGTCCAGAGAATTGTCCTAGACTGGTTCGGTTCCGATCGGGCGAAAAACCAGGGACTAGTTTGCAAAAGTAGGTTTTGGACAAAATTCGACATAGCAGAAAATTTTCCCTGCCTACATCCAAATCGGAGATAGCCATTTTGTCTGCCTTGAGCCAAGGATTCCAACGACATAAGACACTTGATCCTGGGACAAACAGTCTAAGAGTTATGAGCAATTTTGAACTTTTGGTTGCTGTAGCGCCACCTATGGGCCATTCGGGGTCATACTCTGATAGGTTGTCCCCAAACTGAGGCCTACCATCTGGCCAGGTTTCATGTCTCTAGGCCTTACGGTTTGGCCTGCACGATGCGTTTTACGAATCCTTACAATTACAATAGGGTTTCAGCATTTCATGCTTGAACCCCTAATAAGAATGAAGGCTTTTTGCCAGTTATAGCGCCACCTATGGTCCGATCTCCATGAAACTCTGCATGCTTCCTCACCATGTTCTGACACATATGCTCATCAATTTTGGTGAAGTTCTGAGTTTTCATTTGGGATGTATAGGCTTTTTAGTGTATTTTGCCACGCCCCTTTTCTAAATGACCCTGTTACAGCCACCCAAATGCCAAAGTTCAACTTTTTTTTGATAATTATTGATCGAGGGAGTCCAGAGAATTGTCCTAGACTGGTTCGGTTCCGATCGGGCGAAAAACCAGGGACTAGTTCGCAAAAGTAGGTTTTGGACAAAATTCGACATAGCAGAAAATTTTCCCTGCCTACATCCAAATCGGAGATAGCCATTTTGTCTGCCTTGAGCCAAGGATTCCAACGACATAAGACACTTGATCCTGGGACAAACAGTCTAAGAGTTATGAGCAATTTTGAACTTTTGGTTGCTGTAGCGCCACCTATGGGCCATTCGGGGTCATACTCTGATAGGTTGTCCCCAAACTGAGGCCTACCATCTGGCCAGGTTTCATGTCTCTAGGCCTTACGGTTTGGCCTGCACGATGCGTTTTACGAATCCTTACAATTACAATAGGGTTTCAGCATTTCATGCTTGAACCCCTAATAAGAATGAAGGCTTTTTGCCAGTTATAGCGCCACCTATGGTCCGATCTCCATGAAACTCTGCATGCTTCCTCACCATGTTCTGACACATATGCTCATCAATTTTGGTGAAGTTCTGAGTTTTCATTTGGGATGTATAGGCTTTTTAGTGTATTTTGCCACGCCCCTTTTATAAATGACCCTGTTACAGCCACCCAAATGCCAAAGTTCAACTTTTTTTTGATAATTATTGATCGAGGGAGTCCAGAGAATTGTCCTAGACTGGTTCGGTTCCGATCGGGCGAAAAACCAGGGACTAGTTTGCAAAAGTAGGTTTTGGACAAAATTCGACATAGCAGAAAATTTTCCCTGCCTACATCAAAATCGGAGATAGCCATTTTGTCCGCCTTGAGCCAAGGATTCCAACGATACAAGACACTTGATCCTGGCCCAAACAGTCTAAGAGTTGTGAGCAATTTTGAACTTTTGGTTGCTGTAGCGCCACCTATGGGCCATTCGGGGTCATACTCTGATAGGTTGTCCCCAAACTGAGGCCTACCATCTGGCCAGGTTTCATGTCTCTAGGCCTTACGGTTTGGCCTGCACGATGCGTTTTACGAATCCTTACAATTACAATAGGGTTTCAGCATTTCATGCTTGAACCCCTAATAAGAATGAAGGCTTTTTGCTAGTTATAGCGCCACCTATGGTCCGATCTCCATGAAACTCTGCATGCTTCCTCACCATGTTCTGACACATATGCTCATCAATTTTGGTGAAGTTCTGAGTTTTCATTTGGGATGTATAGGCTTTTTAGTGTATTTTGCCACGCCCCTTTTATAAATGACCCTGTTACAGCCACCCAAATGCCAAAGTTCAACTTTTTTTTGATAATTATTGATCGAGGGAGTCCAGAGAATTGTCCTAGACTGGTTCGGTTCCGATCGGGCGAAAAACCAGGGACTAGTTCGCAAAAGTAGGTTTTGGACAAAATTCGACATAGCAGAAAATTTTCCCTGCCTACATCCAAATCGGAGATAGCCATTTTGTCTGCCTTGAGCCAAGGATTCCAACGACATAAGACACTTGATCCTGGGACAAACAGTCTAAGAGTTATGAGCAATTTTGAACTTTTGGTTGCTGTAGCGCCACCTATGGGCCATTCGGGGTCATACTCTGATAGGTTGTCCCCAAACTGAGGCCTACCATCTGGCCAGGTTTCATGTCTCTAGGCCTTACGGTTTGGCCTGCACGATGCGTTTTACGAATCCTTACAATTACAATAGGGTTTCAGCATTTCATGCTTGAACCCCTAATAAGAATGAAGGCTTTTTGCCAGTTATAGCGCCACCTATGGTCCGATCTCCATGAAACTCTGCATGCTTCCTCACCATGTTCTGACACATATGCTCATCAATTTTGGTGAAGTTCTGAGTTTTCATTTGGGATGTATAGGCTTTTTAGTGTATTTTGCCACGCCCCTTTTATAAATGACCCTGTTACAGCCACCCAAATGCCAAAGTTCAACTTTTTTTTGATAATTATTGATCGAGGGAGTCCAGAGAATTGTCCTAGACTGGTTCGGTTCCGATCGGGCGAAAAACCAGGGACTAGTTCGCAAAAGTAGGTTTTGGACAAAATTCGACATAGCAGAAAATTTTCCCTGCCTACATCCAAATCGGAGATAGCCATTTTGTCTGCCTTGAGCCAAGGATTCCAACGACATAAGACACTTGATCCTGGGACAAACAGTCTAAGAGTTATGAGCAATTTTGAACTTTTGGTTGCTGTAGCGCCACCTATGGGCCATTCGGGGTCATACTCTGATAGGTTGTCCCCAAACTGAGGCCTACCATCTGGCCAGGTTTCATGTCTCTAGGCCTTACGGTTTGGCCTGCACGATGCGTTTTACGAATCCTTACAATTACAATAGGGTTTCAGCATTTCATGCTTGAACCCCTAATAAGAATGAAGGCTTTTTGCCAGTTATAGCGCCACCTATGGTCCGATCTCCATGAAACTCTGCATGCTTCCTCACCATGTTCTGACACATATGCTCATCAATTTTGGTGAAGTTCTGAGTTTTCATTTGGGATGTATAGGCTTTTTAGTGTATTTTGCCACGCCCCTTTTATAAATGACCCTGTTACAGCCACCCAAATGCCAAAGTTCAACTTTTTTTTGATAATTATTGATCGAGGGAGTCCAGAGAATTGTCCTAGACTGGTTCGGTTCCGATCGGGCGAAAAACCAGGGACTAGTTTGCAAAAGTAGGTTTTGGACAAAATTCGACATAGCAGAAAATTTTCCCTGCCTACATCCAAATCGGAGATAGCCATTTTGTCTGCCTTGAGCCAAGGATTCCAACGACATAAGACACTTGATCCTGGGACAAACAGTCTAAGAGTTATGAGCAATTTTGAACTTTTGGTTGCTGTAGCGCCACCTATGGGCCATTCGGGGTCATACTCTGATAGGTTGTCCCCAAACTGAGGCCTACCATCTGGCCAGGTTTCATGTCTCTAGGCCTTACGGTTTGCCTGCACGATGCGTTTTACGAATCCTTACAATTACAATAGGGTTTCAGCATTTCATGCTTGAACCCCTAATAAGAATGAAGGCTTTTTGCCAGTTATAGCGCCACCTATGGTCCGATCTCCATGAAACTCTGCATGCTTCCTCACCATGTTCTGACACATATGCTCATCAATTTTGGTGAAGTTCTGAGTTTTCATTTGGGATGTATAGGCTTTTTAGTGTATTTTGCCACGCCCCTTTTATAAATGACCCTGTTACAGCCACCCAAATGCCAAAGTTCAACTTTTTTTTGATAATTATTGATCGAGGGAGTCCAGAGAATTGTCCTAGACTGGTTCGGTTCCGATCGGGCGAAAAACCAGGGACTAGTTCGCAAAAGTAGGTTTTGGACAAAATTCGACATAGCAGAAAATTTTCCCTGCCTACATCCAAATCGGAGATAGCCATTTTGTCTGCCTTGAGCCAAGGATTCCAACGACATAAGACACTTGATCCTGGGACAAACAGTCTAAGAGTTATGAGCAATTTTGAACTTTTGGTTGCTGTAGCGCCACCTATGGGCCATTCGGGGTCATACTCTGATAGGTTGTCCCCAAACTGAGGCCTACCATCTGGCCAGGTTTCATGTCTCTAGGCCTTACGGTTTGGCCTGCACGATGCGTTTTACGAATCCTTACAATTACAATAGGGTTTCAGCATTTCATGCTTGAACCCCTAATAAGAATGAAGGCTTTTTGCCAGTTATAGCGCCACCTATGGTCCGATCTCCATGAAACTCTGCATGCTTCCTCACCATGTTCTGACACATATGCTCATCAATTTTGGTGAAGTTCTGAGTTTTCATTTGGGATGTATAGGCTTTTTAGTGTATTTTGCCACGCCCCTTTTATAAATGACCCTGTTACAGCCACCCAAATGCCAAAGTTCAACTTTTTTTTGATAATTATTGATCGAGGGAGTCCAGAGAATTGTCCTAGACTGGTTCGGTTCCGATCGGGCGAAAAACCAGGGACTAGTTCGCAAAAGTAGGTTTTGGACAAAATTCGACATAGCAGAAAATTTTCCCTGCCTACATCCAAATCGGAGATAGCCATTTTGTCTGCCTTGAGCCAAGGATTCCAACGACATAAGACACTTGATCCTGGGACAAACAGTCTAAGAGTTATGAGCAATTTTGAACTTTTGGTTGCTGTAGCGCCACCTATGGGCCATTCGGGGTCATACTCTGATAGGTTGTCCCCAAACTGAGGCCTACCATCTGGCCAGGTTTCATGTCTCTAGGCCTTACGGTTTGGCCTGCACGATGCGTTTTACGAATCCTTACAATTACAATAGGGTTTCAGCATTTCATGCTTGAACCCCTAATAAGAATGAAGGCTTTTTGCCAGTTATAGCGCCACCTATGGTCCGATCTCCTTGAAACTCTGCATGCTTCCTCACCATGTTCTGACACATATGCTCATCAATTTTGGTGAAGTTCTGAGTTTTCATTTGGGATGTATAGGCTTTTTAGTGTATTTTGCCACGCCCCTTTTATAAATGACCCTGTTACAGCCACCCAAATGCCAAAGTTCAACTTTTTTTTGATAATTATTGATCGAGGGAGTCCAGAGAATTGTCCTAGACTGGTTCGGTTCCGATCGGGCGAAAAACCAGGGACAAGTTCGCAAAAGTAGGTTTTGGACAAAATTCGACATAGCAGAAAATTTTCCCTGCCTACATCCAAATCGGAGATAGCCATTTTGTCTGCCTTGAGCCAAGGATTCCAACGACATAAGACACTTGATCCTGGGACAAACAGTCTAAGAGTTATGAGCAATTTTGAACTTTTGGTTGCTGTAGCGCCACCTATGGGCCATTCGGGGTCATACTCTGATAGGTTGTCCCCAAACTGAGGCCTACCATCTGGCCAGGTTTCATGTCTCTAGGCCTTACGGTTTGGCCTGCACGATGCGTTTTACGAATCCTTACAATTACAATAGGGTTTCAGCATTTCATGCTTGAACCCCTAATAAGAATGAAGGCTTTTTGCCAGTTATAGCGCCACCTATGGTCCGATCTCCATGAAACTCTGCATGCTTCCTCACCATGTTCTGACACATATGCTCATCAATTTTGGTGAAGTTCTGAGTTTTCATTTGGGATGTATAGGCTTTTTAGTGTATTTTGCCACGCCCCTTTTATAAATGACCCTGTTACAGCCACCCAAATGCCAAAGTTCAACTTTTTTTTGATAATTATTGATCGAGGGAGTCCAGAGAATTGTCCTAGACTGGTTCGGTTCCGATCGGGCGAAAAACCAGGGACTAGTTCGCAAAAGTAGGTTTTGGACAAAATTCGACATAGCAGAAAATTTTCCCTGCCTACATCCAAATCGGAGATAGCCATTTTGTCTGCCTTGAGCCAAGGATTCCAACGACATAAGACACTTGATCCTGGGACAAACAGTCTAAGAGTTATGAGCAATTTTGAACTTTTGGTTGCTGTAGCGCCACCTATGGGCCATTCGGGGTCATACTCTGATAGGTTGTCCCCAAACTGAGGCCTACCATCTGGCCAGGTTTCATGTCTCTAGGCCTTACGGTTTGGCCTGCACGATGCGTTTTACGAATCCTTACAATTACAATAGGGTTTCAGCATTTCATGCTTGAACCCCTAATAAGAATGAAGGCTTTTTGCCAGTTATAGCGCCACCTATGGTCCGATCTCCTTGAAACTCTGCATGCTTCCTCACCATGTTCTGACACATATGCTCATCAATTTTGGTGAAGTTCTGAGTTTTCATTTGGGATGTATAGGCTTTTTAGTGTATTTTGCCACGCCCCTTTTATAAATGACCCTGTTACAGCCACCCAAATGCCAAAGTTCAACTTTTTTTTGATAATTATTGATCGAGGGAGTCCAGAGAATTGTCCTAGACTGGTTCGGTTCCGATCGGGCGAAAAACCAGGGACAAGTTCGCAAAAGTAGGTTTTGGACAAAATTCGACATAGCAGAAAATTTTCCCTGCCTACATCCAAATCGGAGATAGCCATTTTGTCTGCCTTGAGCCAAGGATTCCAAAGACATAAGACACTTGATCCTGGGACAAACAGTCTAAGAGTTATGAGCAATTTTGAACTTTTGGTTGCTGTAGCGCCACCTATGGGCCATTCGGGGTCATACTCTGATAGGTTGTCCCCAAACTGAGGCCTACCATCTGGCCAGGTTTCATGTCTCTAGGCCTTACGGTTTGGCCTGCACGATGCGTTTTACGAATCCTTACAATTACAATAGGGTTTCAGCATTTCATGCTTGAACCCCTAATAAGAATGAAGGCTTTTTGCCAGTTATAGCGCCACCTATGGTCCGATCTCCATGAAACTCTGCATGCTTCCTCACCATGTTCTGACACATATGCTCATCAATTTTGGTGAAGTTCTGAGTTTTCATTTGGGATGTATAGGCTTTTTAGTGTATTTTGCCACGCCCCTTTTATAAATGACCCTGTTACAGCCACCCAAATGCCAAAGTTCAACTTTTTTTTGATAATTATTGATCGAGGGAGTCCAGAGAATTGTCCTAGACTGGTTCGGTTCCGATCGGGCGAAAAACCAGGGACTAGTTCGCAAAAGTAGGTTTTGGACAAAATTCGACATAGCAGAAAATTTTCCCTGCCTACATCCAAATCGGAGATAGCCATTTTGTCTGCCTTGAGCCAAGGATTCCAACGACATAAGACACTTGATCCTGGGACAAACAGTCTAAGAGTTATGAGCAATTTTGAACTTTTGGTTGCTGTAGCGCCACCTATGGGCCATTCGGGGTCATACTCTGATAGGTTGTCCCCAAACTGAGGCCTACCATCTGGCCAGGTTTCATGTCTCTAGGCCTTACGGTTTGGCCTGCACGATGCGTTTTACGAATCCTTACAATTACAATAGGGTTTCAGCATTTCATGCTTGAACCCCTAATAAGAATGAAGGCTTTTTGCCAGTTATAGCGCCACCTATGGTCCGATCTCCATGAAACTCTGCATGCTTCCTCACCATGTTCTGACACATATGCTCATCAATTTTGGTGAAGTTCTGAGTTTTCATTTGGGATGTATAGGCTTTTTAGTGTATTTTGCCACGCCCCTTTTATAAATGACCCTGTTACAGCCACCCAAATGCCAAAGTTCAACTTTTTTTTGATAATTATTGATCGAGGGAGTCCAGAGAATTGTCCTAGACTGGTTCGGTTCCGATCGGGCGAAAAACCAGGGACTAGTTCGCAAAAGTAGGTTTTGGACAAAATTCGACATAGCAGAAAATTTTCCCTGCCTACATCCAAATCGGAGATAGCCATTTTGTCTGCCTTGAGCCAAGGATTCCAACGACATAAGACACTTGATCCTGGGACAAACAGTCTAAGAGTTATGAGCAATTTTGAACTTTTGGTTGCTGTAGCGCCACCTATGGGCCATTCGGGGTCATACTCTGATAGGTTGTCCCCAAACTGAGGCCTACCATCTGGCCAGGTTTCATGTCTCTAGGCCTTACGGTTTGGCCTGCACGATGCGTTTTACGAATCCTTACAATTACAATAGGGTTTCAGCATTTCATGCTTGAACCCCTAATAAGAATGAAGGCTTTTTGCCAGTTATAGCGCCACCTATGGTCCGATCTCCATGAAACTCTGCATGCTTCCTCACCATGTTCTGACACATATGCTCATCAATTTTGGTGAAGTTCTGAGTTTTCATTTGGGATGTATAGGCTTTTTAGTGTATTTTGCCACGCCCCTTTTATAAATGACCCTGTTACAGCCACCCAAATGCCAAAGTTCAACTTTTTTTTGATAATTATTGATCGAGGGAGTCCAGAGAATTGTCCTAGACTGGTTCGGTTCCGATCGGGCGAAAAACCAGGGACTAGTTCGCAAAAGTAGGTTTTGGACAAAATTCGACATAGCAGAAAATTTTCCCTGCCTACATCCAAATCGGAGATAGCCATTTTGTCTGCCTTGAGCCAAGGATTCCAACGACATAAGACACTTGATCCTGGGACAAACAGTCTAAGAGTTATGAGCAATTTTGAACTTTTGGTTGCTGTAGCGCCACCTATGGGCCATTCGGGGTCATACTCTGATAGGTTGTCCCCAAACTGAGGCCTACCATCTGGCCAGGTTTCATGTCTCTAGGCCTTACGGTTTGGCCTGCACGATGCGTTTTACGAATCCTTACAATTACAATAGGGTTTCAGCATTTCATGCTTGAACCCCTAATAAGAATGAAGGCTTTTTGCCAGTTATAGCGCCACCTATGGTCCGATCTCCATGAAACTCTGCATGCTTCCTCACCATGTTCTGACACATATGCTCATCAATTTTGGTGAAGTTCTGAGTTTTCATTTGGGATGTATAGGCTTTTTAGTGTATTTTGCCACGCCCCTTTTATAAATGACCCTGTTACAGCCACCCAAATGCCAAAGTTCAACTTTTTTTTGATAATTATTGATCGAGGGAGTCCAGAGAATTGTCCTAGACTGGTTCGGTTCCGATCGGGCGAAAAACCAGGGACTAGTTCGCAAAAGTAGGTTTTGGACAAAATTCGACATAGCAGAAAATTTTCCCTGCCTACATCCAAATCGGAGATAGCCATTTTGTCTGCCTTGAGCCAAGGATTCCAACGACATAAGACACTTGATCCTGGGACAAACAGTCTAAGAGTTATGAGCAATTTTGAACTTTTGGTTGCTGTAGCGCCACCTATGGG
Source organism: Gobio occitaniae (assembly GCA_033150135.1). Taxonomy (NCBI): domain Eukaryota; kingdom Metazoa; phylum Chordata; class Actinopteri; order Cypriniformes; family Gobionidae; genus Gobio; species Gobio occitaniae. The sequence continues at coordinate 67,998 of JARQWZ010002325.1, forward strand.
CCATTCGGGGTCATACTCTGATAGGTTGTCCCCAAACTGAGGCCTACCATCTGGCCAGGTTTCATGTCTCTAGGCCTTACGGTTTGGCCTGCACGATGCGTTTTACGAATCCTTACAATTACAATAGGGTTTCAGCATTTCATGCTTGAACCCCTAATAAGAATGAAGGCTTTTTGCCAGTTATAGCGCCACCTGTGGTCCGATCTCCGTGAAACTCTGCATGCTTCCTCACCATGTTCTGACACATATGCTCATCAATTTTGGAGAAGTTCTGAGTTTTCCTTTGGGATTTATAGGCTTTTGAGTGTATTTTGCCACGCCCCTTTTCTAAATGACCCTGTTACAGCCACCCAAATGCCAAAGTTCAACTTTTTTTTGGATAATTATTGATCTAGAGAGTCCAGAGAATTGTCCTAGACTGGTTTGGTTCCGATCGGGCGAAAAACCAGGGACTAGTTCGCAAAAGTAGGTTTTGGACAAAATTCGACATAGAAGAAAATTTTCCCTGCCTACATCAAAATCGGAGATAGCCATTTTGTCCGCCTTGAGCCAAGGATTCCAACGATACAAGACACTTGATCCTGGCCCAAACAGTCTAAGAGTTGTGAGCAATTTTGAACTTTTGGTTGCTGTAGCGCCACCTATGGGCCATTCGGGGTCATACTCTGATTGGTTGTCCCCAAATAGAGGCCTACCATTTGGCTAGGTTTCAAGTCTCTAGGCCTTACGGTTTGGCCTGCACGATGCGTTTTACGAATCCTTACAATTACAATAGGGTTTCAGCATTTCATGCTTGAACCCCTAATAAGAATGAAGGCTTTTTGCCAGTTATAGCGCCACCTCTAGTCCGATCTCCGTGAAACTCTGCATGCTTCCTCACCATGTTCTGACACATATGCTCATCAATTTTGGTGAAGTTCTGAGTTTTCCTTTGGGATTTATAGGCTTTTGAGTGTATTTTGCCACGCCCCTTTTCTAAATGACCCTGTTACAGCCACCCAAATGCCAAAGTTCAACTTTTTTTTGGATAATTATTGATCTAAAGAGTCCAGAGAATTGTCCTAGACTAGTTTGGTTCCGATCGGGCAAAAAACCAGGGACTAGTTCGCAAAAGTAGGTTTTGGACAAAATTTGACATAGAAGAAAATTTTCCCTGCCTACATCAAAATCGGAGATAGCCATTTTGTCCGCCTTGAGCCAAGAATTCCAACGATACAAGACACTTGATCCTGGCCCAAACAGTCTAAGAGTTGTGAGCAATTTTGAACTTTTGGTTGCTGTAGCGCCACCAATGGGCCATTCGGGGTCATACTCTGATAGGTTGTCCCCAAACTGAGGCCTACCATCTGGCCAGGTTTCATGTCTCTAGGCCTTACGGTTTGGCCTGCACGATGCGTTTTACGAATCCTTACAATTACAATAGGGTTTCAGCATTTCATGCTTGAACCCCTAATAAGAATGAAGGCTTTTTGTCAGTTATAGCGCCACCTGTGGTCCGATCTCCGTGAAACTCTGCATGCTTCCTCACCATGTTCTGACACATATGCTCATCAATTTTGGTGAAGTTCTGAGTTTTCCTTTGGGATTTATAGGCTTTTGAGTGTATTTTGCCACGCCCCTTTTCTAAATGACCCTGTTACAGCCACCCAAATGCCAAAGTTCAACTTTTTTTTGGATAATTATTGATCTAGAGAGTCCAGAGAATTGTCCTAGACTGGTTTGGTTCCGATCGGGCGAAAAACCAGGGACTAGTTCGCAAAAGTAGGTTTTGGACAAAATTCGACATAGAAGAAAATTTTCCCTGCCTACATCAAAATCGGAGATAGCCATTTTGTCCGCCTTGAGCCAAGGATTCCAACGATACAAGACACTTGATCCTGGCCCAAACAGTCTAAGAGTTGTGAGCAATTTTGAACTTTTGGTTGCTGTAGCGCCACCTATGGGCCATTCGGGGTCATACTCTGATAGGTTGTCCCCAAACTGAGGCCTACCATCTGGCCAGGTTTCATGTCTCTAGGCCTTACGGTTTGGCCTGCACGATGCGTTTTACGAATCCTTACAATTACAATAGGGTTTCAGCATTTCATGCTTGAACCCCTAATAAGAATGAAGGCTTTTTGCCAGTTATAGCGCCACCTGTGGTCCGATCTCCGTGAAACTCTGCATGCTTCCTCACCATGTTCTGACACATATGCTCATCAATTTTGGTGAAGTTCTGAGTTTTCCTTTGGGATTTATAGGCTTTTGAGTGTATTTTGCCACGCCCCTTTTCTAAATGACCCTGTTACAGCCACCCAAATGCCAAAGTTCAACTTTTTTTTGGATAATTATTGATCTAGAGAGTCCAGAGAATTGTCCTAGACTGGTTTGGTTCCGATCGGGCGAAAAACCAGGGACTAGTTCGCAAAAGTAGGTTTTGGACAAAATTCGACATAGAAGAAAATTTTCCCTGCCTACATCAAAATCGGAGATAGCCATTTTGTCCGCCTTGAGCCAAGGATTCCAACGATACAAGACACTTGATCCTGGCCCAAACAGTCTAAGAGTTGTGAGCAATTTTGAACTTTTGGTTGCTGTAGCGCCACCTATGGGCCATTCGGGGTCATACTCTGATAGGTTGTCCCCAAACTGAGGCCTACCATCTGGCCAGGTTTCATGTCTCTAGGCCTTACGGTTTGGCCTGCACGATGCGTTTTACGAATCCTTACAATTACAATAGGGTTTCAGCATTTCATGCTTGAACCCCTAATAAGAATGAAGGCTTTTTGCCAGTTATAGCGCCACCTGTGGTCCGATCTCCGTGAAACTCTGCATGCTTCCTCACCATGTTCTGACACATATGCTCATCAATTTTGGTGAAGTTCTGAGTTTTCCTTTGGGATTTATAGGCTTTTGAGTGTATTTTGCCACGCCCCTTTTCTAAATGACCCTGTTACAGCCACCCAAATGCCAAAGTTCAACTTGTTTTTGGATAATTATTGATCTAGAGAGTCCAGAGAATTGTCCTAGACTGGTTTGGTTCCGATCGGGCGAAAAACCAGGGACTAGTTCGCAAAAGTAGGTTTTGGACAAAATTCGACATAGAAGAAAATTTTCCCTGCCTACATCAAAATCGGAGATAGCCATTTTGTCCGCCTTGAGCCAAGGATTCCAACGATACAAGACACTTGATCCTGGCCCAAACAGTCTAAGAGTTGTGAGCAATTTTGAACTTTTGGTTGCTGTAGCGCCACCTATGGGCCATTCGGGGTCATACTCTGATAGGTTGTCCCCAAACTGAGGCCTACCATCTGGCCAGGTTTCATGTCTCTAGGCCTTACGGTTTGGCCTGCACGATGCGTTTTACGAATCCTTACAATTACAATAGGGTTTCAGCATTTCATGCTTGAACCCCTAATAAGAATGAAGGCTTTTTGCCAGTTATAGCGCCACCTGTGGTCCGATCTCCGTGAAACTCTGCATGCTTCCTCACCATGTTCTGACACATATGCTCATCAATTTTGGTGAAGTTCTGAGTTTTCCTTTGGGATTTATAGGCTTTTGAGTGTATTTTGCCACGCCCCTTTTCTAAATGACCCTGTTACAGCCACCCAAATGCCAAAGTTCAACTTGTTTTTGGATAATTATTGATCTAGAGAGTCCAGAGAATTGTCCTAGACTGGTTTGGTTCCGATCGGGCGAAAAACCAGGGACTAGTTCGCAAAAGTAGGTTTTGGACAAAATTCGACATAGAAGAAAATTTTCCCTGCCTACATCAAAATCGGAGATAGCCATTTTGTCCGCCTTGAGCCAAGGATTCCAACGATACAAGACACTTGATCCTGGCCCAAACAGTCTAAGAGTTGTGAGCAATTTTGAACTTTTGGTTGCTGTAGCGCCACCTATGGGCCATTCGGGGTCATACTCTGATAGTTTGTCCCCAAACTGAGGCCTACCATCTGGCCAGGTTTCATGTCTCTAGGCCTTACGGTTTGGCCTGCACGATGCGTTTTACGAATCCTTACAATTACAATAGGGTTTTAGCATTTCATGCTTGAACCCCTAATAAGAATGAAGGCTTTTTGCCAGTTATAGCGCCACCTGTGGTCCGATCTCCGTGAAACTCTGCATGCTTCCTCACCATGTTCTGACACATATGCTCATCAATTTTGGTGAAGTTCTGAGTTTTCCTTTGGGATTTATAGGCTTTTGAGTGTATTTTGCCACGCCCCTTTTCTAAATGACCCTGTTACAGCCACCCAAATGCCAAAGTTCAACTTTTTTTTGGATAATTATTGATCTAGAGAGTCCAGAGAATTGTCCTAGACTGGTTTGGTTCCGATCGGGCGAAAAACCAGGGACTAGTTCGCAAAAGTAGGTTTTGGACAAAATTCGACATAGAAGAAAATTTTCCCTGCCTACATCAAAATCGGAGATAGCCATTTTGTTCGCCTTGAGCCAAGGATTCCAACGATACAAGACACTTGATCCTGGCCCAAACAGTCTAAGAGTTGTGAGCAATTTTGAACTTTTGGTTGCTGTAGCGCCACCTATGGGCCATTCGGGGTCATACTCTGATAGGTTGTCCCCAAACTGAGGCCTACCATCTGGCCAGGTTTCATGTCTCTAGGCCTTACGGTTTGGCCTGCACGATGCGTTTTACGAATCCTTACAATTACAATAGGGTTTCAGCATTTCATGCTTGAACCCCTAATAAGAATGAAGGCTTTTTGCCAGTTATAGCGCCACCTATGGTCCGATCTCCATGAAACTCTGCATGCTTCCTCACCATGTTCTGACACATATGCTCATCAATTTTGGTGAAGTTCTGAGTTTTCATTTGGGATGTATAGGCTTTTTAGTGTATTTTGCCACGCCCCTTTTATAAATGACCCTGTTACAGCCACCCAAATGCCAAAGTTCAACTTTTTTTTGATAATTATTGATCGAGGGAGTCCAGAGAATTGTCCTAGACTGGTTCGGTTCCGATCGGGCGAAAAACCAGGGACTAGTTCGCAAAAGTAGGTTTTGGACAAAATTCGACATAGCAGAACATTTTCCCTGCCTACATCCAAATCGGAGATAGCCATTTTGTCTGCCTTGAGCCAAGGATTCCACCGACATAAGACACTTGATCCTGGGACAAACAGTCTAAGAGTTATGAGCAATTTTGAACTTTTGGTTGCTGTAGCGCCACCTATGGGCCATTCGGGGTCATACTCTGATAGGTTGTCCCCAAACTGAGGCCTACCATCTGGCCAGGTTTCATGTCTCTAGGCCTTACGGTTTGGCCTGCACGATGCGTTTTACGAATCCTTACAATTACAATAGGGTTTCAGCATTTCATGCTTGAACCCCTAATAAGAATGAAGGCTTTTTGCCAGTTATAGCGCCACCTATGGTCCGATCTCCATGAAACTCTGCATGCTTCCTCACCATGTTCTGACACATATGCTCATCAATTTTGGTGAAGTTCTGAGTTTTCATTTGGGATGTATAGGCTTTTTAGTGTATTTTGCCACGCCCCTTTTATAAATGACCCTGTTACAGCCACCCAAATGCCAAAGTTCAACTTTTTTTTGATAATTATTGATCGAGGGAGTCCAGAGAATTGTCCTAGACTGGTTCGGTTCCGATCGGGCGAAAAACCAGGGACTAGTTCGCAAAAGTAGGTTTTGGACAAAATTCGACATAGCAGAAAATTTTCCCTGCCTACATCCAAATCGGAGATAGCCATTTTGTCTGCCTTGAGCCAAGGATTCCAACGACATAAGACACTTGATCCTGGGACAAACAGTCTAAGAGTTATGAGCAATTTTGAACTTTTGGTTGCTGTAGCGCCACCTATGGGCCATTCGGGGTCATACTCTGATAGGTTGTCCCCAAACTGAGGCCTACCATCTGGCCAGGTTTCATGTCTCTAGGCCTTACGGTTTGGCCTGCACGATGCGTTTTACGAATCCTTACAATTACAATAGGGTTTCAGCATTTCATGCTTGAACCCCTAATAAGAATGAAGGCTTTTTGCCAGTTATAGCGCCACCTATGGTCCGATCTCCATGAAACTCTGCATGCTTCCTCACCATGTTCTGACACATATGCTCATCAATTTTGGTGAAGTTCTGAGTTTTCATTTGGGATGTATAGGCTTTTTAGTGTATTTTGCCACGCCCCTTTTATAAATGACCCTGTTACAGCCACCCAAATGCCAAAGTTCAACTTTTTTTTGATAATTATTGATCGAGGGAGTCCAGAGAATTGTCCTAGACTGGTTCGGTTCCGATCGGGCGAAAAACCAGGGACTAGTTCGCAAAAGTAGGTTTTGGACAAAATTCGACATAGCAGAAAATTTTCCCTGCCTACATCCAAATCGGAGATAGCCATTTTGTCTGCCTTGAGCCAAGGATTCCAACGACATAAGACACTTGATCCTGGGACAAACAGTCTAAGAGTTATGAGCAATTTTGAACTTTTGGTTGCTGTAGCGCCACCTATGGGCCATTCGGGGTCATACTCTGATAGGTTGTCCCCAAACTGAGGCCTACCATCTGGCCAGGTTTCATGTCTCTAGGCCTTACGGTTTGGCCTGCACGATGCGTTTTACGAATCCTTACAATTACAATAGGGTTTCAGCATTTCATGCTTGAACCCCTAATAAGAATGAAGGCTTTTTGCCAGTTATAGCGCCACCTATGGTCCGATCTCCATGAAACTCTGCATGCTTCCTCACCATGTTCTGACACATATGCTCATCAATTTTGGTGAAGTTCTGAGTTTTCATTTGGGATGTATAGGCTTTTTAGTGTATTTTGCCACGCCCCTTTTATAAATGACCCTGTTACAGCCACCCAAATGCCAAAGTTCAACTTTTTTTTGATAATTATTGATCGAGGGAGTCCAGAGAATTGTCCTAGACTGGTTCGGTTCCGATCGGGCGAAAAACCAGGGACTAGTTCGCAAAAGTAGGTTTTGGACAAAATTCGACATAGCAGAAAATTTTCCCTGCCTACATCCAAATCGGAGATAGCCATTTTGTCTGCCTTGAGCCAAGGATTCCAACGACATAAGACACTTGATCCTGGGACAAACAGTCTAAGAGTTATGAGCAATTTTGAACTTTTGGTTGCTGTAGCGCCACCTATGGGCCATTCGGGGTCATACTCTGATAGGTTGTCCCCAAACTGAGGCCTACCATCTGGCCAGGTTTCATGTCTCTAGGCCTTACGGTTTGGCCTGCACGATGCGTTTTACGAATCCTTACAATTACAATAGGGTTTCAGCATTTCATGCTTGAACCCCTAATAAGAATGAAGGCTTTTTGCCAGTTATAGCGCCACCTATGGTCCGATCTCCATGAAACTCTGCATGCTTCCTCACCATGTTCTGACACATATGCTCATCAATTTTGGTGAAGTTCTGAGTTTTCATTTGGGATGTATAGGCTTTTTAGTGTATTTTGCCACGCCCCTTTTATAAATGACCCTGTTACAGCCACCCAAATGCCAAAGTTCAACTTTTTTTTGATAATTATTGATCGAGGGAGTCCAGAGAATTGTCCTAGACTGGTTCGGTTCCGATCGGGCGAAAAACCAGGGACTAGTTCGCAAAAGTAGGTTTTGGACAAAATTCGACATAGCAGAAAATTTTTCCTGCCTACATCCAAATCGGAGATAGCCATTTTGTCTGCCTTGAGCCAAGGATTCCAACGACATAAGACACTTGATCCTGGGACAAACAGTCTAAGAGTTATGAGCAATTTTGAACTTTTGGTTGCTGTAGCGCCACCTATGGGCCATTCGGGGTCATACTCTGATAGGTTGTCCCCAAACTGAGGCCTACCATCTGGCCAGGTTTCATGTCTCTAGGCCTTACGGTTTGGCCTGCACGATGCGTTTTACGAATCCTTACAATTACAATAGGGTTTCAGCATTTCATGCTTGAACCCCTAATAAGAATGAAGGCTTTTTGCCAGTTATAGCGCCACCTATGGTCCGATCTCCATGAAACTCTGCATGCTTCCTCACCATGTTCTGACACATATGCTCATCAATTTTGGTGAAGTTCTGAGTTTTCATTTGGGATGTATAGGCTTTTTAGTGTATTTTGCCACGCCCCTTTTATAAATGACCCTGTTACAGCCACCCAAATGCCAAAGTTCAACTTTTTTTTGATAATTATTGATCGAGGGAGTCCAGAGAATTGTCCTAGACTGGTTCGGTTCCGATCGGGCGAAAAACCAGGGACTAGTTCGCAAAAGTAGGTTTTGGACAAAATTCGACATAGCAGAAAATTTTCCCTGCCTACATCCAAATCGGAGATAGCCATTTTGTCTGCCTTGAGCCAAGGATTCCAACGACATAAGACACTTGATCCTGGGACAAACAGTCTAAGAGTTATGAGCAATTTTGAACTTTTGGTTGCTGTAGCGCCACCTATGGGCCATTCGGGGTCATACTCTGATAGGTTGTCCCCAAACTGAGGCCTACCATCTGGCCAGGTTTCATGTCTCTAGGCCTTACGGTTTGGCCTGCACGATGCGTTTTACGAATCCTTACAATTACAATAGGGTTTCAGCATTTCATGCTTGAACCCCTAATAAGAATGAAGGCTTTTTGCCAGTTATAGCGCCACCTATGGTCCGATCTCCATGAAACTCTGCATGCTTCCTCACCATGTTCTGACACATATGCTCATCAATTTTGGTGAAGTTCTGAGTTTTCATTTGGGATGTATAGGCTTTTTAGTGTATTTTGCCACGCCCCTTTTCTAAATGACCCTGTTACAGCCACCCAAATGCCAAAGTTCAACTTTTTTTTGATAATTATTGATCGAGGGAGTCCAGAGAATTGTCCTAGACTGGTTCGGTTCCGATCGGGCGAAAAACCAGGGACTAGTTCGCAAAAGTAGGTTTTGGACAAAATTCGACATAGCAGAAAATTTTCCCTGCCTACATCCAAATCGGAGATAGCCATTTTGTCTGCCTTGAGCCAAGGATTCCAACGACATAAGACACTTGATCCTGGGACAAACAGTCTAAGAGTTATGAGCAATTTTGAACTTTTGGTTGCTGTAGCGCCACCTATGGGCCATTCGGGGTCATACTCTGATAGGTTGTCCCCAAACTGAGGCCTACCATCTGGCCAGGTTTCATGTCTCTAGGCCTTACGGTTTGGCCTGCACGATGCGTTTTACGAATCCTTACAATTACAATAGGGTTTCAGCATTTCATGCTTGAACCCCTAATAAGAATGAAGGCTTTTTGCCAGTTATAGCGCCACCTATGGTCCGATCTCCATGAAACTCTGCATGCTTCCTCACCATGTTCTGACACATATGCTCATCAATTTTGGTGAAGTTCTGAGTTTTCATTTGGGATGTATAGGCTTTTTAGTGTATTTTGCCACGCCCCTTTTATAAATGACCCTGTTACAGCCACCCAAATGCCAAAGTTCAACTTTTTTTTGATAATTATTGATCGAGGGAGTCCAGAGAATTGTCCTAGACTGGTTCGGTTCCGATCGGGCGAAAAACCAGGGACTAGTTCGCAAAAGTAGGTTTTGGACAAAATTCGACATAGCAGAAAATTTTCCCTGCCTACATCCAAATCGGAGATAGCCATTTTGTCTGCCTTGAGCCAAGGATTCCAACGACATAAGACACTTGATCCTGGGACAAACAGTCTAAGAGTTATGAGCAATTTTGAACTTTTGGTTGCTGTAGCGCCACCTATGGGCCATTCGGGGTCATACTCTGATAGGTTGTCCCCAAACTGAGGCCTACCATCTGGCCAGGTTTCATGTCTCTAGGCCTTACGGTTTGGCCTGCACGATGCGTTTTACGAATCCTTACAATTACAATAGGGTTTCAGCATTTCATGCTTGAACCCCTAATAAGAATGAAGGCTTTTTGCCAGTTATAGCGCCACCTGTGGTCCGATCTCCGTGAAACTCTGCATGCTTCCTCACCATGTTCTGACACATATGCTCATCAATTTTGGAGAAGTTCTGAGTTTTCCTTTGGGATTTATAGGCTTTTGAGTGTATTTTGCCACGCCCCTTTTCTAAATGACCCTGTTACAGCCACCCAAATGCCAAAGTTCAACTTTTTTTTGGATAATTATTGATCTAGAGAGTCCAGAGAATTGTCCTAGACTGGTTTGGTTCCGATCGGGCGAAAAACCAGGGACTAGTTCGCAAAAGTAGGTTTTGGACAAAATTCGACATAGAAGAAAATTTTCCCTGCCTACATCAAAATCGGAGATAGCCATTTTGTCCGCCTTGAGCCAAGGATTCCAACGATACAAGACACTTGATCCTGGCCCAAACAGTCTAAGAGTTGTGAGCAATTTTGAACTTTTGGTTGCTGTAGCGCCACCTATGGGCCATTCGGGGTCATACTCTGATTGGTTGTCCCCAAATAGAGGCCTACCATTTGGCTAGGTTTCAAGTCTCTAGGCCTTACGGTTTGGCCTGCACGATGCGTTTTACGAATCCTTACAATTACAATAGGGTTTCAGCATTTCATGCTTGAACCCCTAATAAGAATGAAGGCTTTTTGCCAGTTATAGCGCCACCTCTAGTCCGATCTCCGTGAAACTCTGCATGCTTCCTCACCATGTTCTGACACATATGCTCATCAATTTTGGTGAAGTTCTGAGTTTTCCTTTGGGATTTATAGGCTTTTGAGTGTATTTTGCCACGCCCCTTTTCTAAATGACCCTGTTACAGCCACCCAAATGCCAAAGTTCAACTTTTTTTTGGATAATTATTGATCTAGAGAGTCCAGAGAATTGTCCTAGACTGGTTTGGTTCCGATCGGGCAAAAAACCAGGGACTAGTTCGCAAAAGTAGGTTTTGGACAAAATTTGACATAGAAGAAAATTTTCCCTGCCTACATCAAAATCGGAGATAGCCATTTTGTCCGCCTTGAGCCAAGAATTCCAACGATACAAGACACTTGATCCTGGCCCAAACAGTCTAAGAGTTGTGAGCAATTTTGAACTTTTGGTTGCTGTAGCGCCACCAATGGGCCATTCGGGGTCATACTCTGATAGGTTGTCCCCAAACTGAGGCCTACCATCTGGCCAGGTTTCATGTCTCTAGGCCTTACGGTTTGGCCTGCACGATGCGTTTTACGAATCCTTACAATTACAATAGGGTTTCAGCATTTCATGCTTGAACCCCTAATAAGAATGAAGGCTTTTTGTCAGTTATAGCGCCACCTGTGGTCCGATCTCCGTGAAACTCTGCATGCTTCCTCACCATGTTCTGACACATATGCTCATCAATTTTGGTGAAGTTCTGAGTTTTCCTTTGGGATTTATAGGCTTTTGAGTGTATTTTGCCACGCCCCTTTTCTAAATGACCCTGTTACAGCCACCCAAATGCCAAAGTTCAACTTTTTTTTGGATAATTATTGATCTAGAGAGTCCAGAGAATTGTCCTAGACTGGTTTGGTTCCGATCGGGCGAAAAACCAGGGACTAGTTCGCAAAAGTAGGTTTTGGACAAAATTCGACATAGAAGAAAATTTTCCCTGCCTACATCAAAATCGGAGATAGCCATTTTGTCCGCCTTGAGCCAAGGATTCCAACGATACAAGACACTTGATCCTGGCCCAAACAGTCTAAGAGTTGTGAGCAATTTTGAACTTTTGGTTGCTGTAGCGCCACCTATGGGCCATTCGGGGTCATACTCTGATAGGTTGTCCCCAAACTGAGGCCTACCATCTGGCCAGGTTTCATGTCTCTAGGCCTTACGGTTTGGCCTGCACGATGCGTTTTACGAATCCTTACAATTACAATAGGGTTTCAGCATTTCATGCTTGAACCCCTAATAAGAATGAAGGCTTTTTGCCAGTTATAGCGCCACCTGTGGTCCGATCTCCGTGAAACTCTGCATGCTTCCTCACCATGTTCTGACACATATGCTCATCAATTTTGGTGAAGTTCTGAGTTTTCCTTTGGGATTTATAGGCTTTTGAGTGTATTTTGCCACGCCCCTTTTCTAAATGACCCTGTTACAGCCACCCAAATGCCAAAGTTCAACTTTTTTTTGGATAATTATTGATCTAGAGAGTCCAGAGAATTGTCCTAGACTGGTTTGGTTCCGATCGGGCGAAAAACCAGGGACTAGTTCGCAAAAGTAGGTTTTGGACAAAATTCGACATAGAAGAAAATTTTCCCTGCCTACATCAAAATCGGAGATAGCCATTTTGTCCGCCTTGAGCCAAGGATTCCAACGATACAAGACACTTGATCCTGGCCCAAACAGTCTAAGAGTTGTGAGCAATTTTGAACTTTTGGTTGCTGTAGCGCCACCTATGGGCCATTCGGGGTCATACTCTGATAGGTTGTCCCCAAACTGAGGCCTACCATCTGGCCAGGTTTCATGTCTCTAGGCCTTACGGTTTGGCCTGCACGATGCGTTTTACGAATCCTTACAATTACAATAGGGTTTCAGCATTTCATGCTTGAACCCCTAATAAGAATGAAGGCTTTTTGCCAGTTATAGCGCCACCTGTGGTCCGATCTCCGTGAAACTCTGCATGCTTCCTCACCATGTTCTGACACATATGCTCATCAATTTTGGTGAAGTTCTGAGTTTTCCTTTGGGATTTATAGGCTTTTGAGTGTATTTTGCCACGCCCCTTTTCTAAATGACCCTGTTACAGCCACCCAAATGCCAAAGTTCAACTTTTTTTTGGATAATTATTGATCTAGAGAGTCCAGAGAATTGTCCTAGACTGGTTTGGTTCCGATCGGGCGAAAAACCAGGGACTAGTTCGCAAAAGTAGGTTTTGGACAAAATTCGACATAGAAGAAAATTTTCCCTGCCTACATCAAAATCGGAGATAGCCATTTTGTCCGCCTTGAGCCAAGGATTCCAACGATACAAGACACTTGATCCTGGCCCAAACAGTCTAAGAGTTGTGAGCAATTTTGAACTTTTGGTTGCTGTAGCGCCACCTATGGGCCATTCGGGGTCATACTCTGATAGGTTGTCCCCAAACTGAGGCCTACCATCTGGCCAGGTTTCATGTCTCTAGGCCTTACGGTTTGGCCTGCACGATGCGTTTTACGAATCCTTACAATTACAATAGGGTTTCAGCATTTCATGCTTGAACCCCTAATAAGAATGAAGGCTTTTTGTCAGTTATAGCGCCACCTGTGGTCCGATCTCCGTGAAACTCTGCATGCTTCCTCACCATGTTCTGACACATATGCTCATCAATTTTGGTGAAGTTCTGAGTTTTCCTTTGGGATTTATAGGCTTTTGAGTGTATTTTGCCACGCCCCTTTTCTAAATGACCCTGTTACAGCCACCCAAATGCCAAAGTTCAACTTTTTTTTGGATAATTATTGATCTAGAGAGTCCAGAGAATTGTCCTAGACTGGTTTGGTTCCGATCGGGCGAAAAACCAGGGACTAGTTCGCAAAAGTAGGTTTTGGACAAAATTCGACATAGAAGAAAATTTTCCCTGCCTACATCAAAATCGGAGATAGCCATTTTGTCCGCCTTGAGCCAAGGATTCCAACGATACAAGACACTTGATCCTGGCCCAAACAGTCTAAGAGTTGTGAGCAATTTTGAACTTTTGGTTGCTGTAGCGCCACCTATGGGCCATTCGGGGTCATACTCTGATAGGTTGTCCCCAAACTGAGGCCTACCATCTGGCCAGGTTTCATGTCTCTAGGCCTTACGGTTTGGCCTGCACGATGCGTTTTACGAATCCTTACAATTACAATAGGGTTTCAGCATTTCATGCTTGAACCCCTAATAAGAATGAAGGCTTTTTGCCAGTTATAGCGCCACCTGTGGTCCGATCTCCGTGAAACTCTGCATGCTTCCTCACCATGTTCTGACACATATGCTCATCAATTTTGGTGAAGTTCTGAGTTTTCCTTTGGGATTTATAGGCTTTTGAGTGTATTTTGCCACGCCCCTTTTCTAAATGACCCTGTTACAGCCACCCAAATGCCAAAGTTCAACTTTTTTTTGGATAATTATTGATCTAGAGAGTCCAGAGAATTGTCCTAGACTGGTTTGGTTCCGATCGGGCGAAAAACCAGGGACTAGTTCGCAAAAGTAGGTTTTGGACAAAATTCGACATAGAAGAAAATTTTCCCTGCCTACATCAAAATCGGAGATAGCCATTTTGTCCGCCTTGAGCCAAGGATTCCAACGATACAAGACACTTGATCCTGGCCCAAACAGTCTAAGAGTTGTGAGCAATTTTGAACTTTTGGTTGCTGTAGCGCCACCTATGGGCCATTCGGGGTCATACTCTGATAGGTTGTCCCCAAACTGAGGCCTACCATCTGGCCAGGTTTCATGTCTCTAGGCCTTACGGTTTGGCCTGCACGATGCGTTTTACGAATCCTTACAATTACAATAGGGTTTCAGCATTTCATGCTTGAACCCCTAATAAGAATGAAGGCTTTTTGCCAGTTATAGCGCCACCTGTGGTCCGATCTCCGTGAAACTCTGCATGCTTCCTCACCATGTTCTGACACATATGCTCATCAATTTTGGTGAAGTTCTGAGTTTTCCTTTGGGATTTATAGGCTTTTGAGTGTATTTTGCCACGCCCCTTTTCTAAATGACCCTGTTACAGCCACCCAAATGCCAAAGTTCAACTTTTTTTTGGATAATTATTGATCTAGAGAGTCCAGAGAATTGTCCTAGACTGGTTTGGTTCCGATCGGGCGAAAAACCAGGGACTAGTTCGCAAAAGTAGGTTTTGGACAAAATTCGACATAGAAGAAAATTTTCCCTGCCTACATCAAAATCGGAGATAGCCATTTTGTCCGCCTTGAGCCAAGGATTCCAACGATACAAGACACTTGATCCTGGCCCAAACAGTCTAAGAGTTGTGAGCAATTTTGAACTTTTGGTTGCTGTAGCGCCACCTATGGGCCATTCGGGGTCATACTCTGATAGGTTGTCCCCAAACTGAGGCCTACCATCTGGCCAGGTTTCATGTCTCTAGGCCTTACGGTTTGGCCTGCACGATGCGTTTTACGAATCCTTACAATTACAATAGGGTTTCAGCATTTCATGCTTGAACCCCTAATAAGAATGAAGGCTTTTTGCCAGTTATAGCGCCACCTGTGGTCCGATCTCCGTGAAACTCTGCATGCTTCCTCACCATGTTCTGACACATATGCTCATCAATTTTGGTGAAGTTCTGAGTTTTCCTTTGGGATTTATAGGCTTTTGAGTGTATTTTGCCACGCCCCTTTTCTAAATGACCCTGTTACAGCCACCCAAATGCCAAAGTTCAACTTTTTTTTGGATAATTATTGATCTAGAGAGTCCAGAGAATTGTCCTAGACTGGTTTGGTTCCGATCGGGCGAAAAACCAGGGACTAGTTCGCAAAAGTAGGTTTTGGACAAAATTCGACATAGAAGAAAATTTTCCCTGCCTACATCAAAATCGGAGATAGCCATTTTGTCCGCCTTGAGCCAAGGATTCCAACGATACAAGACACTTGATCCTGGCCCAAACAGTCTAAGAGTTGTGAGCAATTTTGAACTTTTGGTTGCTGTAGCGCCACCTATGGGCCATTCGGGGTCATACTCTGATAGTTTGTCCCCAAACTGAGGCCTACCATCTGGCCAGGTTTCATGTCTCTAGGCCTTACGGTTTGGCCTGCACGATGCGTTTTACGAATCCTTACAATTACAATAGGGTTTTAGCATTTCATGCTTGAACCCCTAATAAGAATGAAGGCTTTTTGCCAGTTATAGCGCCACCTGTGGTCCGATCTCCGTGAAACTCTGCATGCTTCCTCACCATGTTCTGACACATATGCTCATCAATTTTGGTGAAGTTCTGAGTTTTCCTTTGGGATTTATAGGCTTTTGAGTGTATTTTGCCACGCCCCTTTTCTAAATGACCCTGTTACAGCCACCCAAATGCCAAAGTTCAACTTTTTTTTGGATAATTATTGATCTAGAGAGTCCAGAGAATTGTCCTAGACTGGTTTGGTTCCGATCGGGCGAAAAACCAGGGACTAGTTTGCAAAAGTAGGTTTTGGACAAAATTCGACATAGAAGAAAATTTTCCCTGCCTACATCAAAATCGGAGATAGCCATTTTGTTCGCCTTGAGCCAAGGATTCCAACGATACAAGACACTTGATCCTGGCCCAAACAGTCTAAGAGTTGTGAGCAATTTTGAACTTTTGGTTGCTGTAGCGCCACCTATGGGCCATTCGGGGTCATACTCTGATAGGTTGTCCCCAAACTGAGGCCTACCATCTGGCCAGGTTTCATGTCTCTAGGCCTTACGGTTTGGCCTGCACGATGCGTTTTACGAATCCTTACAATTACAATAGGGTTTCAGCATTTCATGCTTGAACCCCTAATAAGAATGAAGGCTTTTTGCCAGTTATAGCGCCACCTATGGTCCGATCTCCATGAAACTCTGCATGCTTCCTCACCATGTTCTGACACATATGCTCATCAATTTTGGTGAAGTTCTGAGTTTTCATTTGGGATGTATAGGCTTTTTAGTGTATTTTGCCACGCCCCTTTTATAAATGACCCTGTTACAGCCACCCAAATGCCAAAGTTCAACTTTTTTTTGATAATTATTGATCGAGGGAGTCCAGAGAATTGTCCTAGACTGGTTCGGTTCCGATCGGGCGAAAAACCAGGGACTAGTTCGCAAAAGTAGGTTTTGGACAAAATTCGACATAGCAGAAAATTTTTCCTGCCTACATCCAAATCGGAGATAGCCATTTTGTCTGCCTTGAGCCAAGGATTCCAACGACATAAGACACTTGATCCTGGGACAAACAGTCTAAGAGTTATGAGCAATTTTGAACTTTTGGTTGCTGTAGCGCCACCTATGGGCCATTCGGGGTCATACTCTGATAGGTTGTCCCCAAACTGAGGCCTACCATCTGGCCAGGTTTCATGTCTCTAGGCCTTACGGTTTGGCCTGCACGATGCGTTTTACGAATCCTTACAATTACAATAGGGTTTCAGCATTTCATGCTTGAACCCCTAATAAGAATGAAGGCTTTTTGCCAGTTATAGCGCCACCTATGGTCCGATCTCCATGAAACTCTGCATGCTTCCTCACCATGTTCTGACACATATGCTCATCAATTTTGGTGAAGTTCTGAGTTTTCATTTGGGATGTATAGGCTTTTTAGTGTATTTTGCCACGCCCCTTTTATAAATGACCCTGTTACAGCCACCCAAATGCCAAAGTTCAACTTTTTTTTGATAATTATTGATCGAGGGAGTCCAGAGAATTGTCCTAGACTGGTTCGGTTCCGATCGGGCGAAAAACCAGGGACTAGTTCGCAAAAGTAGGTTTTGGACAAAATTCGACATAGCAGAAAATTTTCCCTGCCTACATCCAAATCGGAGATAGCCATTTTGTCTGCCTTGAGCCAAGGATTCCAACGACATAAGACACTTGATCCTGGGACAAACAGTCTAAGAGTTATGAGCAATTTTGAACTTTTGGTTGCTGTAGCGCCACCTATGGGCCATTCGGGGTCATACTCTGATAGGTTGTCCCCAAACTGAGGCCTACCATCTGGCCAGGTTTCATGTCTCTAGGCCTTACGGTTTGGCCTGCACGATGCGTTTTACGAATCCTTACAATTACAATAGGGTTTCAGCATTTCATGCTTGAACCCCTAATAAGAATGAAGGCTTTTTGCCAGTTATAGCGCCACCTATGGTCCGATCTCCATGAAACTCTGCATGCTTCCTCACCATGTTCTGACACATATGCTCATCAATTTTGGTGAAGTTCTGAGTTTTCATTTGGGATGTATAGGCTTTTTAGTGTATTTTGCCACGCCCCTTTTCTAAATGACCCTGTTACAGCCACCCAAATGCCAAAGTTCAACTTTTTTTTGATAATTATTGATCGAGGGAGTCCAGAGAATTGTCCTAGACTGGTTCGGTTCCGATCGGGCGAAAAACCAGGGACTAGTTCGCAAAAGTAGGTTTTGGACAAAATTCGACATAGCAGAAAATTTTCCCTGCCTACATCCAAATCGGAGATAGCCATTTTGTCTGCCTTGAGCCAAGGATTCCAACGACATAAGACACTTGATCCTGGGACAAACAGTCTAAGAGTTATGAGCAATTTTGAACTTTTGGTTGCTGTAGCGCCACCTATGGGCCATTCGGGGTCATACTCTGATAGGTTGTCCCCAAACTGAGGCCTACCATCTGGCCAGGTTTCATGTCTCTAGGCCTTACGGTTTGGCCTGCACGATGCGTTTTACGAATCCTTACAATTACAATAGGGTTTCAGCATTTCATGCTTGAACCCCTAATAAGAATGAAGGCTTTTTGCCAGTTATAGCGCCACCTATGGTCCGATCTCCATGAAACTCTGCATGCTTCCTCACCATGTTCTGACACATATGCTCATCAATTTTGGTGAAGTTCTGAGTTTTCATTTGGGATGTATAGGCTTTTTAGTGTATTTTGCCACGCCCCTTTTATAAATGACCCTGTTACAGCCACCCAAATGCCAAAGTTCAACTTTTTTTTGATAATTATTGATCGAGGGAGTCCAGAGAATTGTCCTAGACTGGTTCGGTTCCGATCGGGCGAAAAACCAGGGACTAGTTCGCAAAAGTAGGTTTTGGACAAAATTCGACATAGCAGAAAATTTTCCCTGCCTACATCCAAATCGGAGATAGCCATTTTGTCTGCCTTGAGCCAAGGATTCCAACGACATAAGACACTTGATCCTGGGACAAACAGTCTAAGAGTTATGAGCAATTTTGAACTTTTGGTTGCTGTAGCGCCACCTATGGGCCATTCGGGGTCATACTCTGATAGGTTGTCCCCAAACTGAGGCCTACCATCTGGCCAGGTTTCATGTCTCTAGGCCTTACGGTTTGGCCTGCACGATGCGTTTTACGAATCCTTACAATTACAATAGGGTTTCAGCATTTCATGCTTGAACCCCTAATAAGAATGAAGGCTTTTTGCCAGTTATAGCGCCACCTGTGGTCCGATCTCCGTGAAACTCTGCATGCTTCCTCACCATGTTCTGACACATATGCTCATCAATTTTGGAGAAGTTCTGAGTTTTCCTTTGGGATTTATAGGCTTTTGAGTGTATTTTGCCACGCCCCTTTTCTAAATGACCCTGTTACAGCCACCCAAATGCCAAAGTTCAACTTTTTTTTGGATAATTATTGATCTAGAGAGTCCAGAGAATTGTCCTAGACTGGTTTGGTTCCGATCGGGCGAAAAACCAGGGACTAGTTCGCAAAAGTAGGTTTTGGACAAAATTCGACATAGAAGAAAATTTTCCCTGCCTACATCAAAATCGGAGATAGCCATTTTGTCCGCCTTGAGCCAAGGATTCCAACGATACAAGACACTTGATCCTGGCCCAAACAGTCTAAGAGTTGTGAGCAATTTTGAACTTTTGGTTGCTGTAGCGCCACCTATGGGCCATTCGGGGTCATACTCTGATTGGTTGTCCCCAAATAGAGGCCTACCATTTGGCTAGGTTTCAAGTCTCTAGGCCTTACGGTTTGGCCTGCACGATGCGTTTTACGAATCCTTACAATTACAATAGGGTTTCAGCATTTCATGCTTGAACCCCTAATAAGAATGAAGGCTTTTTGCCAGTTATAGCGCCACCTCTAGTCCGATCTCCGTGAAACTCTGCATGCTTCCTCACCATGTTCTGACACATATGCTCATCAATTTTGGTGAAGTTCTGAGTTTTCCTTTGGGATTTATAGGCTTTTGAGTGTATTTTGCCACGCCCCTTTTCTAAATGACCCTGTTACAGCCACCCAAATGCCAAAGTTCAACTTTTTTTTGGATAATTATTGATCTAGAGAGTCCAGAGAATTGTCCTAGACTGGTTTGGTTCCGATCGGGCAAAAAACCAGGGACTAGTTCGCAAAAGTAGGTTTTGGACAAAATTTGACATAGAAGAAAATTTTCCCTGCCTACATCAAAATCGGAGATAGCCATTTTGTCCGCCTTGAGCCAAGAATTCCAACGATACAAGACACTTGATCCTGGCCCAAACAGTCTAAGAGTTGTGAGCAATTTTGAACTTTTGGTTGCTGTAGCGCCACCAATGGGCCATTCGGGGTCATACTCTGATAGGTTGTCCCCAAACTGAGGCCTACCATCTGGCCAGGTTTCATGTCTCTAGGCCTTACGGTTTGGCCTGCACGATGCGTTTTACGAATCCTTACAATTACAATAGGGTTTCAGCATTTCATGCTTGAACCCCTAATAAGAATGAAGGCTTTTTGTCAGTTATAGCGCCACCTGTGGTCCGATCTCCGTGAAACTCTGCATGCTTCCTCACCATGTTCTGACACATATGCTCATCAATTTTGGTGAAGTTCTGAGTTTTCCTTTGGGATTTATAGGCTTTTGAGTGTATTTTGCCACGCCCCTTTTCTAAATGACCCTGTTACAGCCACCCAAATGCCAAAGTTCAACTTTTTTTTGGATAATTATTGATCTAGAGAGTCCAGAGAATTGTCCTAGACTGGTTTGGTTCCGATCGGGCGAAAAACCAGGGACTAGTTCGCAAAAGTAGGTTTTGGACAAAATTCGACATAGAAGAAAATTTT
Organism: Gobio occitaniae; assembly: GCA_033150135.1. Lineage (NCBI taxonomy): Eukaryota > Metazoa > Chordata > Actinopteri > Cypriniformes > Gobionidae > Gobio > Gobio occitaniae. Next base: position 88,577 of record JARQWZ010002325.1, read on the forward strand.
CCCTGCCTACATCAAAATCGGAGATAGCCATTTTGTCCGCCTTGAGCCAAGGATTCCAACGATACAAGACACTTGATCCTGGCCCAAACAGTCTAAGAGTTGTGAGCAATTTTGAACTTTTGGTTGCTGTAGCGCCACCTATGGGCCATTCGGGGTCATACTCTGATAGGTTGTCCCCAAACTGAGGCCTACCATCTGGCCAGGTTTCATGTCTCTAGGCCTTACGGTTTGGCCTGCACGATGCGTTTTACGAATCCTTACAATTACAATAGGGTTTCAGCATTTCATGCTTGAACCCCTAATAAGAATGAAGGCTTTTTGCCAGTTATAGCGCCACCTGTGGTCCGATCTCCGTGAAACTCTGCATGCTTCCTCACCATGTTCTGACACATATGCTCATCAATTTTGGTGAAGTTCTGAGTTTTCCTTTGGGATTTATAGGCTTTTGAGTGTATTTTGCCACGCCCCTTTTCTAAATGACCCTGTTACAGCCACCCAAATGCCAAAGTTCAACTTTTTTTTGGATAATTATTGATCTAGAGAGTCCAGAGAATTGTCCTAGACTGGTTTGGTTCCGATCGGGCGAAAAACCAGGGACTAGTTCGCAAAAGTAGGTTTTGGACAAAATTCGACATAGAAGAAAATTTTCCCTGCCTACATCAAAATCGGAGATAGCCATTTTGTCCGCCTTGAGCCAAGGATTCCAACGATACAAGACACTTGATCCTGGCCCAAACAGTCTAAGAGTTGTGAGCAATTTTGAACTTTTGGTTGCTGTAGCGCCACCTATGGGCCATTCGGGGTCATACTCTGATAGGTTGTCCCCAAACTGAGGCCTACCATCTGGCCAGGTTTCATGTCTCTAGGCCTTACGGTTTGGCCTGCACGATGCGTTTTACGAATCCTTACAATTACAATAGGGTTTCAGCATTTCATGCTTGAACCCCTAATAAGAATGAAGGCTTTTTGCCAGTTATAGCGCCACCTGTGGTCCGATCTCCGTGAAACTCTGCATGCTTCCTCACCATGTTCTGACACATATGCTCATCAATTTTGGTGAAGTTCTGAGTTTTCCTTTGGGATTTATAGGCTTTTGAGTGTATTTTGCCACGCCCCTTTTCTAAATGACCCTGTTACAGCCACCCAAATGCCAAAGTTCAACTTTTTTTTGGATAATTATTGATCTAGAGAGTCCAGAGAATTGTCCTAGACTGGTTTGGTTCCGATCGGGCGAAAAACCAGGGACTAGTTCGCAAAAGTAGGTTTTGGACAAAATTCGACATAGAAGAAAATTTTCCCTGCCTACATCAAAATCGGAGATAGCCATTTTGTCCGCCTTGAGCCAAGGATTCCAACGATACAAGACACTTGATCCTGGCCCAAACAGTCTAAGAGTTGTGAGCAATTTTGAACTTTTGGTTGCTGTAGCGCCACCTATGGGCCATTCGGGGTCATACTCTGATAGGTTGTCCCCAAACTGAGGCCTACCATCTGGCCAGGTTTCATGTCTCTAGGCCTTACGGTTTGGCCTGCACGATGCGTTTTACGAATCCTTACAATTACAATAGGGTTTCAGCATTTCATGCTTGAACCCCTAATAAGAATGAAGGCTTTTTGCCAGTTATAGCGCCACCTGTGGTCCGATCTCCGTGAAACTCTGCATGCTTCCTCACCATGTTCTGACACATATGCTCATCAATTTTGGTGAAGTTCTGAGTTTTCCTTTGGGATTTATAGGCTTTTGAGTGTATTTTGCCACGCCCCTTTTCTAAATGACCCTGTTACAGCCACCCAAATGCCAAAGTTCAACTTTTTTTTGGATAATTATTGATCTAGAGAGTCCAGAGAATTGTCCTAGACTGGTTTGGTTCCGATCGGGCGAAAAACCAGGGACTAGTTCGCAAAAGTAGGTTTTGGACAAAATTCGACATAGAAGAAAATTTTCCCTGCCTACATCAAAATCGGAGATAGCCATTTTGTCCGCCTTGAGCCAAGGATTCCAACGATACAAGACACTTGATCCTGGCCCAAACAGTCTAAGAGTTGTGAGCAATTTTGAACTTTTGGTTGCTGTAGCGCCACCTATGGGCCATTCGGGGTCATACTCTGATAGTTTGTCCCCAAACTGAGGCCTACCATCTGGCCAGGTTTCATGTCTCTAGGCCTTACGGTTTGGCCTGCACGATGCGTTTTACGAATCCTTACAATTACAATAGGGTTTTAGCATTTCATGCTTGAACCCCTAATAAGAATGAAGGCTTTTTGCCAGTTATAGCGCCACCTGTGGTCCGATCTCCGTGAAACTCTGCATGCTTCCTCACCATGTTCTGACACATATGCTCATCAATTTTGGTGAAGTTCTGAGTTTTCCTTTGGGATTTATAGGCTTTTGAGTGTATTTTGCCACGCCCCTTTTCTAAATGACCCTGTTACAGCCACCCAAATGCCAAAGTTCAACTTTTTTTTGGATAATTATTGATCTAGAGAGTCCAGAGAATTGTCCTAGACTGGTTTGGTTCCGATCGGGCGAAAAACCAGGGACTAGTTTGCAAAAGTAGGTTTTGGACAAAATTCGACATAGAAGAAAATTTTCCCTGCCTACATCAAAATCGGAGATAGCCATTTTGTTCGCCTTGAGCCAAGGATTCCAACGATACAAGACACTTGATCCTGGCCCAAACAGTCTAAGAGTTGTGAGCAATTTTGAACTTTTGGTTGCTGTAGCGCCACCTATGGGCCATTCGGGGTCATACTCTGATAGGTTGTCCCCAAACTGAGGCCTACCATCTGGCCAGGTTTCATGTCTCTAGGCCTTACGGTTTGGCCTGCACGATGCGTTTTACGAATCCTTACAATTACAATAGGGTTTCAGCATTTCATGCTTGAACCCCTAATAAGAATGAAGGCTTTTTGCCAGTTATAGCGCCACCTGTGGTCCGATCTCCGTGAAACTCTGCATGCTTCCTCACCATGTTCTGACACATATGCTCATCAATTTTGGTGAAGTTCTGAGTTTTCCTTTGGGATTTATAGGCTTTTGAGTGTATTTTGCCACGCCCCTTTTCTAAATGACCCTGTTACAGCCACCCAAATGCCAAAGTTCAACTTTTTTTTGGATAATTATTGATCTAGAGAGTCCAGAGAATTGTCCTAGACTGGTTTGGTTCCGATCGGGCGAAAAACCAGGGACTAGTTCGCAAAAGTAGGTTTTGGACAAAATTCGACATAGAAGAAAATTTTCCCTGCCTACATCAAAATCGGAGATAGCCATTTTGTCCGCCTTGAGCCAAGGATTCCAACGATACAAGACACTTGATCCTGGCCCAAACAGTCTAAGAGTTGTGAGCAATTTTGAACTTTTGGTTGCTGTAGCGCCACCTATGGGCCATTCGGGGTCATACTCTGATAGGTTGTCCCCAAACTGAGGCCTACCATCTGGCCAGGTTTCATGTCTCTAGGCCTTACGGTTTGGCCTGCACGATGCGTTTTACGAATCCTTACAATTACAATAGGGTTTCAGCATTTCATGCTTGAACCCCTAATAAGAATGAAGGCTTTTTGCCAGTTATAGCGCCACCTATGGTCCGATCTCCATGAAACTCTGCATGCTTCCTCACCATGTTCTGACACATATGCTCATCAATTTTGGTGAAGTTCTGAGTTTTCATTTGGGATGTATAGGCTTTTTAGTGTATTTTGCCACGCCCCTTTTATAAATGACCCTGTTACAGCCACCCAAATGCCAAAGTTCAACTTTTTTTTGATAATTATTGATCGAGGGAGTCCAGAGAATTGTCCTAGACTGGTTCGGTTCCGATCGGGCGAAAAACCAGGGACTAGTTCGCAAAAGTAGGTTTTGGACAAAATTCGACATAGCAGAACATTTTCCCTGCCTACATCCAAATCGGAGATAGCCATTTTGTCTGCCTTGAGCCAAGGATTCCAACGACATAAGACACTTGATCCTGGGACAAACAGTCTAAGAGTTATGAGCAATTTTGAACTTTTGGTTGCTGTAGCGCCACCTATGGGCCATTCGGGGTCATACTCTGATAGGTTGTCCCCAAACTGAGGCCTACCATCTGGCCAGGTTTCATGTCTCTAGGCCTTACGGTTTGGCCTGCACGATGCGTTTTACGAATCCTTACAATTACAATAGGGTTTCAGCATTTCATGCTTGAACCCCTAATAAGAATGAAGGCTTTTTGCCAGTTATAGCGCCACCTGTGGTCCGATCTCCGTGAAACTCTGCATGCTTCCTCACCATGTTCTGACACATATGCTCATCAATTTTGGAGAAGTTCTGAGTTTTCCTTTGGGATTTATAGGCTTTTGAGTGTATTTTGCCACGCCCCTTTTCTAAATGACCCTGTTACAGCCACCCAAATGCCAAAGTTCAACTTTTTTTTGGATAATTATTGATCTAGAGAGTCCAGAGAATTGTCCTAGACTGGTTTGGTTCCGATCGGGCGAAAAACCAGGGACTAGTTCGCAAAAGTAGGTTTTGGACAAAATTCGACATAGAAGAAAATTTTCCCTGCCTACATCAAAATCGGAGATAGCCATTTTGTCCGCCTTGAGCCAAGGATTCCAACGATACAAGACACTTGATCCTGGCCCAAACAGTCTAAGAGTTGTGAGCAATTTTGAACTTTTGGTTGCTGTAGCGCCACCTATGGGCCATTCGGGGTCATACTCTGATTGGTTGTCCCCAAATAGAGGCCTACCATTTGGCTAGGTTTCAAGTCTCTAGGCCTTACGGTTTGGCCTGCACGATGCGTTTTACGAATCCTTACAATTACAATAGGGTTTCAGCATTTCATGCTTGAACCCCTAATAAGAATGAAGGCTTTTTGCCAGTTATAGCGCCACCTCTAGTCCGATCTCCGTGAAACTCTGCATGCTTCCTCACCATGTTCTGACACATATGCTCATCAATTTTGGTGAAGTTCTGAGTTTTCCTTTGGGATTTATAGGCTTTTGAGTGTATTTTGCCACGCCCCTTTTCTAAATGACCCTGTTACAGCCACCCAAATGCCAAAGTTCAACTTTTTTTTGGATAATTATTGATCTAGAGAGTCCAGAGAATTGTCCTAGACTGGTTTGGTTCCGATCGGGCAAAAAACCAGGGACTAGTTCGCAAAAGTAGGTTTTGGACAAAATTTGACATAGAAGAAAATTTTCCCTGCCTACATCAAAATCGGAGATAGCCATTTTGTCCGCCTTGAGCCAAGAATTCCAACGATACAAGACACTTGATCCTGGCCCAAACAGTCTAAGAGTTGTGAGCAATTTTGAACTTTTGGTTGCTGTAGCGCCACCAATGGGCCATTCGGGGTCATACTCTGATAGGTTGTCCCCAAACTGAGGCCTACCATCTGGCCAGGTTTCATGTCTCTAGGCCTTACGGTTTGGCCTGCACGATGCGTTTTACGAATCCTTACAATTACAATAGGGTTTCAGCATTTCATGCTTGAACCCCTAATAAGAATGAAGGCTTTTTGTCAGTTATAGCGCCACCTGTGGTCCGATCTCCGTGAAACTCTGCATGCTTCCTCACCATGTTCTGACACATATGCTCATCAATTTTGGTGAAGTTCTGAGTTTTCCTTTGGGATTTATAGGCTTTTGAGTGTATTTTGCCACGCCCCTTTTCTAAATGACCCTGTTACAGCCACCCAAATGCCAAAGTTCAACTTTTTTTTGGATAATTATTGATCTAGAGAGTCCAGAGAATTGTCCTAGACTGGTTTGGTTCCGATCGGGCGAAAAACCAGGGACTAGTTCGCAAAAGTAGGTTTTGGACAAAATTCGACATAGAAGAAAATTTTCCCTGCCTACATCAAAATCGGAGATAGCCATTTTGTCCGCCTTGAGCCAAGGATTCCAACGATACAAGACACTTGATCCTGGCCCAAACAGTCTAAGAGTTGTGAGCAATTTTGAACTTTTGGTTGCTGTAGCGCCACCTATGGGCCATTCGGGGTCATACTCTGATAGGTTGTCCCCAAACTGAGGCCTACCATCTGGCCAGGTTTCATGTCTCTAGGCCTTACGGTTTGGCCTGCACGATGCGTTTTACGAATCCTTACAATTACAATAGGGTTTCAGCATTTCATGCTTGAACCCCTAATAAGAATGAAGGCTTTTTGCCAGTTATAGCGCCACCTGTGGTCCGATCTCCGTGAAACTCTGCATGCTTCCTCACCATGTTCTGACACATATGCTCATCAATTTTGGTGAAGTTCTGAGTTTTCCTTTGGGATTTATAGGCTTTTGAGTGTATTTTGCCACGCCCCTTTTCTAAATGACCCTGTTACAGCCACCCAAATGCCAAAGTTCAACTTTTTTTTGGATAATTATTGATCTAGAGAGTCCAGAGAATTGTCCTAGACTGGTTTGGTTCCGATCGGGCGAAAAACCAGGGACTAGTTCGCAAAAGTAGGTTTTGGACAAAATTCGACATAGAAGAAAATTTTCCCTGCCTACATCAAAATCGGAGATAGCCATTTTGTCCGCCTTGAGCCAAGGATTCCAACGATACAAGACACTTGATCCTGGCCCAAACAGTCTAAGAGTTGTGAGCAATTTTGAACTTTTGGTTGCTGTAGCGCCACCTATGGGCCATTCGGGGTCATACTCTGATAGGTTGTCCCCAAACTGAGGCCTACCATCTGGCCAGGTTTCATGTCTCTAGGCCTTACGGTTTGGCCTGCACGATGCGTTTTACGAATCCTTACAATTACAATAGGGTTTCAGCATTTCATGCTTGAACCCCTAATAAGAATGAAGGCTTTTTGCCAGTTATAGCGCCACCTGTGGTCCGATCTCCGTGAAACTCTGCATGCTTCCTCACCATGTTCTGACACATATGCTCATCAATTTTGGTGAAGTTCTGAGTTTTCCTTTGGGATTTATAGGCTTTTGAGTGTATTTTGCCACGCCCCTTTTCTAAATGACCCTGTTACAGCCACCCAAATGCCAAAGTTCAACTTTTTTTTGGATAATTATTGATCTAGAGAGTCCAGAGAATTGTCCTAGACTGGTTTGGTTCCGATCGGGCGAAAAACCAGGGACTAGTTCGCAAAAGTAGGTTTTGGACAAAATTCGACATAGAAGAAAATTTTCCCTGCCTACATCAAAATCGGAGATAGCCATTTTGTCCGCCTTGAGCCAAGGATTCCAACGATACAAGACACTTGATCCTGGCCCAAACAGTCTAAGAGTTGTGAGCAATTTTGAACTTTTGGTTGCTGTAGCGCCACCTATGGGCCATTCGGGGTCATACTCTGATAGGTTGTCCCCAAACTGAGGCCTACCATCTGGCCAGGTTTCATGTCTCTAGGCCTTACGGTTTGGCCTGCACGATGCGTTTTACGAATCCTTACAATTACAATAGGGTTTCAGCATTTCATGCTTGAACCCCTAATAAGAATGAAGGCTTTTTGCCAGTTATAGCGCCACCTGTGGTCCGATCTCCGTGAAACTCTGCATGCTTCCTCACCATGTTCTGACACATATGCTCATCAATTTTGGTGAAGTTCTGAGTTTTCCTTTGGGATTTATAGGCTTTTGAGTGTATTTTGCCACGCCCCTTTTCTAAATGACCCTGTTACAGCCACCCAAATGCCAAAGTTCAACTTTTTTTTGGATAATTATTGATCTAGAGAGTCCAGAGAATTGTCCTAGACTGGTTTGGTTCCGATCGGGCGAAAAACCAGGGACTAGTTCGCAAAAGTAGGTTTTGGACAAAATTCGACATAGAAGAAAATTTTCCCTGCCTACATCAAAATCGGAGATAGCCATTTTGTCCGCCTTGAGCCAAGGATTCCAACGATACAAGACACTTGATCCTGGCCCAAACAGTCTAAGAGTTGTGAGCAATTTTGAACTTTTGGTTGCTGTAGCGCCACCTATGGGCCATTCGGGGTCATACTCTGATTGGTTGTCCCCAAATAGAGGCCTACCATTTGGCTAGGTTTCAAGTCTCTAGGCCTTACGGTTTGGCCTGCACGATGCGTTTTACGAATCCTTACAATTACAATAGGGTTTCAGCATTTCATGCTTGAACCCCTAATAAGAATGAAGGCTTTTTGCCAGTTATAGCGCCACCTCTAGTCCGATCTCCGTGAAACTCTGCATGCTTCCTCACCATGTTCTGACACATATGCTCATCAATTTTGGTGAAGTTCTGAGTTTTCCTTTGGGATTTATAGGCTTTTGAGTGTATTTTGCCACGCCCCTTTTCTAAATGACCCTGTTACAGCCACCCAAATGCCAAAGTTCAACTTTTTTTTGGATAATTATTGATCTAGAGAGTCCAGAGAATTGTCCTAGACTGGTTTGGTTCCGATCGGGCAAAAAACCAGGGACTAGTTCGCAAAAGTAGGTTTTGGACAAAATTTGACATAGAAGAAAATTTTCCCTGCCTACATCAAAATCGGAGATAGCCATTTTGTCCGCCTTGAGCCAAGAATTCCAACGATACAAGACACTTGATCCTGGCCCAAACAGTCTAAGAGTTGTGAGCAATTTTGAACTTTTGGTTGCTGTAGCGCCACCAATGGGCCATTCGGGGTCATACTCTGATAGGTTGTCCCCAAACTGAGGCCTACCATCTGGCCAGGTTTCATGTCTCTAGGCCTTACGGTTTGGCCTGCACGATGCGTTTTACGAATCCTTACAATTACAATAGGGTTTCAGCATTTCATGCTTGAACCCCTAATAAGAATGAAGGCTTTTTGTCAGTTATAGCGCCACCTGTGGTCCGATCTCCGTGAAACTCTGCATGCTTCCTCACCATGTTCTGACACATATGCTCATCAATTTTGGTGAAGTTCTGAGTTTTCCTTTGGGATTTATAGGCTTTTGAGTGTATTTTGCCACGCCCCTTTTCTAAATGACCCTGTTACAGCCACCCAAATGCCAAAGTTCAACTTTTTTTTGGATAATTATTGATCTAGAGAGTCCAGAGAATTGTCCTAGACTGGTTTGGTTCCGATCGGGCGAAAAACCAGGGACTAGTTCGCAAAAGTAGGTTTTGGACAAAATTCGACATAGAAGAAAATTTTCCCTGCCTACATCAAAATCGGAGATAGCCATTTTGTCCGCCTTGAGCCAAGGATTCCAACGATACAAGACACTTGATCCTGGCCCAAACAGTCTAAGAGTTGTGAGCAATTTTGAACTTTTGGTTGCTGTAGCGCCACCTATGGGCCATTCGGGGTCATACTCTGATAGGTTGTCCCCAAACTGAGGCCTACCATCTGGCCAGGTTTCATGTCTCTAGGCCTTACGGTTTGGCCTGCACGATGCGTTTTACGAATCCTTACAATTACAATAGGGTTTCAGCATTTCATGCTTGAACCCCTAATAAGAATGAAGGCTTTTTGCCAGTTATAGCGCCACCTGTGGTCCGATCTCCGTGAAACTCTGCATGCTTCCTCACCATGTTCTGACACATATGCTCATCAATTTTGGTGAAGTTCTGAGTTTTCCTTTGGGATTTATAGGCTTTTGAGTGTATTTTGCCACGCCCCTTTTCTAAATGACCCTGTTACAGCCACCCAAATGCCAAAGTTCAACTTTTTTTTGGATAATTATTGATCTAGAGAGTCCAGAGAATTGTCCTAGACTGGTTTGGTTCCGATCGGGCGAAAAACCAGGGACTAGTTCGCAAAAGTAGGTTTTGGACAAAATTCGACATAGAAGAAAATTTTCCCTGCCTACATCAAAATCGGAGATAGCCATTTTGTCCGCCTTGAGCCAAGGATTCCAACGATACAAGACACTTGATCCTGGCCCAAACAGTCTAAGAGTTGTGAGCAATTTTGAACTTTTGGTTGCTGTAGCGCCACCTATGGGCCATTCGGGGTCATACTCTGATAGGTTGTCCCCAAACTGAGGCCTACCATCTGGCCAGGTTTCATGTCTCTAGGCCTTACGGTTTGGCCTGCACGATGCGTTTTACGAATCCTTACAATTACAATAGGGTTTCAGCATTTCATGCTTGAACCCCTAATAAGAATGAAGGCTTTTTGCCAGTTATAGCGCCACCTGTGGTCCGATCTCCGTGAAACTCTGCATGCTTCCTCACCATGTTCTGACACATATGCTCATCAATTTTGGTGAAGTTCTGAGTTTTCCTTTGGGATTTATAGGCTTTTGAGTGTATTTTGCCACGCCCCTTTTCTAAATGACCCTGTTACAGCCACCCAAATGCCAAAGTTCAACTTTTTTTTGGATAATTATTGATCTAGAGAGTCCAGAGAATTGTCCTAGACTGGTTTGGTTCCGATCGGGCGAAAAACCAGGGACTAGTTCGCAAAAGTAGGTTTTGGACAAAATTCGACATAGAAGAAAATTTTCCCTGCCTACATCAAAATCGGAGATAGCCATTTTGTCCGCCTTGAGCCAAGGATTCCAACGATACAAGACACTTGATCCTGGCCCAAACAGTCTAAGAGTTGTGAGCAATTTTGAACTTTTGGTTGCTGTAGCGCCACCTATGGGCCATTCGGGGTCATACTCTGATAGGTTGTCCCCAAACTGAGGCCTACCATCTGGCCAGGTTTCATGTCTCTAGGCCTTACGGTTTGGCCTGCACGATGCGTTTTACGAATCCTTACAATTACAATAGGGTTTCAGCATTTCATGCTTGAACCCCTAATAAGAATGAAGGCTTTTTGCCAGTTATAGCGCCACCTGTGGTCCGATCTCCGTGAAACTCTGCATGCTTCCTCACCATGTTCTGACACATATGCTCATCAATTTTGGTGAAGTTCTGAGTTTTCCTTTGGGATTTATAGGCTTTTGAGTGTATTTTGCCACGCCCCTTTTCTAAATGACCCTGTTACAGCCACCCAAATGCCAAAGTTCAACTTTTTTTTGGATAATTATTGATCTAGAGAGTCCAGAGAATTGTCCTAGACTGGTTTGGTTCCGATCGGGCGAAAAACCAGGGACTAGTTCGCAAAAGTAGGTTTTGGACAAAATTCGACATAGAAGAAAATTTTCCCTGCCTACATCAAAATCGGAGATAGCCATTTTGTCCGCCTTGAGCCAAGGATTCCAACGATACAAGACACTTGATCCTGGCCCAAACAGTCTAAGAGTTGTGAGCAATTTTGAACTTTTGGTTGCTGTAGCGCCACCTATGGGCCATTCGGGGTCATACTCTGATAGTTTGTCCCCAAACTGAGGCCTACCATCTGGCCAGGTTTCATGTCTCTAGGCCTTACGGTTTGGCCTGCACGATGCGTTTTACGAATCCTTACAATTACAATAGGGTTTTAGCATTTCATGCTTGAACCCCTAATAAGAATGAAGGCTTTTTGCCAGTTATAGCGCCACCTGTGGTCCGATCTCCGTGAAACTCTGCATGCTTCCTCACCATGTTCTGACACATATGCTCATCAATTTTGGTGAAGTTCTGAGTTTTCCTTTGGGATTTATAGGCTTTTGAGTGTATTTTGCCACGCCCCTTTTCTAAATGACCCTGTTACAGCCACCCAAATGCCAAAGTTCAACTTTTTTTTGGATAATTATTGATCTAGAGAGTCCAGAGAATTGTCCTAGACTGGTTTGGTTCCGATCGGGCGAAAAACCAGGGACTAGTTTGCAAAAGTAGGTTTTGGACAAAATTCGACATAGAAGAAAATTTTCCCTGCCTACATCAAAATCGGAGATAGCCATTTTGTTCGCCTTGAGCCAAGGATTCCAACGATACAAGACACTTGATCCTGGCCCAAACAGTCTAAGAGTTGTGAGCAATTTTGAACTTTTGGTTGCTGTAGCGCCACCTATGGGCCATTCGGGGTCATACTCTGATAGGTTGTCCCCAAACTGAGGCCTACCATCTGGCCAGGTTTCATGTCTCTAGGCCTTACGGTTTGGCCTGCACGATGCGTTTTACGAATCCTTACAATTACAATAGGGTTTCAGCATTTCATGCTTGAACCCCTAATAAGAATGAAGGCTTTTTGCCAGTTATAGCGCCACCTGTGGTCCGATCTCCGTGAAACTCTGCATGCTTCCTCACCATGTTCTGACACATATGCTCATCAATTTTGGTGAAGTTCTGAGTTTTCCTTTGGGATTTATAGGCTTTTGAGTGTATTTTGCCACGCCCCTTTTCTAAATGACCCTGTTACAGCCACCCAAATGCCAAAGTTCAACTTTTTTTTGGATAATTATTGATCTAGAGAGTCCAGAGAATTGTCCTAGACTGGTTTGGTTCCGATCGGGCGAAAAACCAGGGACTAGTTCGCAAAAGTAGGTTTTGGACAAAATTCGACATAGAAGAAAATTTTCCCTGCCTACATCAAAATCGGAGATAGCCATTTTGTCCGCCTTGAGCCAAGGATTCCAACGATACAAGACACTTGATCCTGGCCCAAACAGTCTAAGAGTTGTGAGCAATTTTGAACTTTTGGTTGCTGTAGCGCCACCTATGGGCCATTCGGGGTCATACTCTGATAGGTTGTCCCCAAACTGAGGCCTACCATCTGGCCAGGTTTCATGTCTCTAGGCCTTACGGTTTGGCCTGCACGATGCGTTTTACGAATCCTTACAATTACAATAGGGTTTCAGCATTTCATGCTTGAACCCCTAATAAGAATGAAGGCTTTTTGCCAGTTATAGCGCCACCTATGGTCCGATCTCCATGAAACTCTGCATGCTTCCTCACCATGTTCTGACACATATGCTCATCAATTTTGGTGAAGTTCTGAGTTTTCATTTGGGATGTATAGGCTTTTTAGTGTATTTTGCCACGCCCCTTTTATAAATGACCCTGTTACAGCCACCCAAATGCCAAAGTTCAACTTTTTTTTGATAATTATTGATCGAGGGAGTCCAGAGAATTGTCCTAGACTGGTTCGGTTCCGATCGGGCGAAAAACCAGGGACTAGTTCGCAAAAGTAGGTTTTGGACAAAATTCGACATAGCAGAACATTTTCCCTGCCTACATCCAAATCGGAGATAGCCATTTTGTCTGCCTTGAGCCAAGGATTCCAACGACATAAGACACTTGATCCTGGGACAAACAGTCTAAGAGTTATGAGCAATTTTGAACTTTTGGTTGCTGTAGCGCCACCTATGGGCCATTCGGGGTCATACTCTGATAGGTTGTCCCCAAACTGAGGCCTACCATCTGGCCAGGTTTCATGTCTCTAGGCCTTACGGTTTGGCCTGCACGATGCGTTTTACGAATCCTTACAATTACAATAGGGTTTCAGCATTTCATGCTTGAACCCCTAATAAGAATGAAGGCTTTTTGCCAGTTATAGCGCCACCTGTGGTCCGATCTCCGTGAAACTCTGCATGCTTCCTCACCATGTTCTGACACATATGCTCATCAATTTTGGAGAAGTTCTGAGTTTTCCTTTGGGATTTATAGGCTTTTGAGTGTATTTTGCCACGCCCCTTTTCTAAATGACCCTGTTACAGCCACCCAAATGCCAAAGTTCAACTTTTTTTTGGATAATTATTGATCTAGAGAGTCCAGAGAATTGTCCTAGACTGGTTTGGTTCCGATCGGGCGAAAAACCAGGGACTAGTTCGCAAAAGTAGGTTTTGGACAAAATTCGACATAGAAGAAAATTTTCCCTGCCTACATCAAAATCGGAGATAGCCATTTTGTCCGCCTTGAGCCAAGGATTCCAACGATACAAGACACTTGATCCTGGCCCAAACAGTCTAAGAGTTGTGAGCAATTTTGAACTTTTGGTTGCTGTAGCGCCACCTATGGGCCATTCGGGGTCATACTCTGATTGGTTGTCCCCAAATAGAGGCCTACCATTTGGCTAGGTTTCAAGTCTCTAGGCCTTACGGTTTGGCCTGCACGATGCGTTTTACGAATCCTTACAATTACAATAGGGTTTCAGCATTTCATGCTTGAACCCCTAATAAGAATGAAGGCTTTTTGCCAGTTATAGCGCCACCTCTAGTCCGATCTCCGTGAAACTCTGCATGCTTCCTCACCATGTTCTGACACATATGCTCATCAATTTTGGTGAAGTTCTGAGTTTTCCTTTGGGATTTATAGGCTTTTGAGTGTATTTTGCCACGCCCCTTTTCTAAATGACCCTGTTACAGCCACCCAAATGCCAAAGTTCAACTTTTTTTTGGATAATTATTGATCTAGAGAGTCCAGAGAATTGTCCTAGACTGGTTTGGTTCCGATCGGGCAAAAAACCAGGGACTAGTTCGCAAAAGTAGGTTTTGGACAAAATTTGACATAGAAGAAAATTTTCCCTGCCTACATCAAAATCGGAGATAGCCATTTTGTCCGCCTTGAGCCAAGAATTCCAACGATACAAGACACTTGATCCTGGCCCAAACAGTCTAAGAGTTGTGAGCAATTTTGAACTTTTGGTTGCTGTAGCGCCACCAATGGGCCATTCGGGGTCATACTCTGATAGGTTGTCCCCAAACTGAGGCCTACCATCTGGCCAGGTTTCATGTCTCTAGGCCTTACGGTTTGGCCTGCACGATGCGTTTTACGAATCCTTACAATTACAATAGGGTTTCAGCATTTCATGCTTGAACCCCTAATAAGAATGAAGGCTTTTTGTCAGTTATAGCGCCACCTGTGGTCCGATCTCCGTGAAACTCTGCATGCTTCCTCACCATGTTCTGACACATATGCTCATCAATTTTGGTGAAGTTCTGAGTTTTCCTTTGGGATTTATAGGCTTTTGAGTGTATTTTGCCACGCCCCTTTTCTAAATGACCCTGTTACAGCCACCCAAATGCCAAAGTTCAACTTTTTTTTGGATAATTATTGATCTAGAGAGTCCAGAGAATTGTCCTAGACTGGTTTGGTTCCGATCGGGCGAAAAACCAGGGACTAGTTCGCAAAAGTAGGTTTTGGACAAAATTCGACATAGAAGAAAATTTTCCCTGCCTACATCAAAATCGGAGATAGCCATTTTGTCCGCCTTGAGCCAAGGATTCCAACGATACAAGACACTTGATCCTGGCCCAAACAGTCTAAGAGTTGTGAGCAATTTTGAACTTTTGGTTGCTGTAGCGCCACCTATGGGCCATTCGGGGTCATACTCTGATAGGTTGTCCCCAAACTGAGGCCTACCATCTGGCCAGGTTTCATGTCTCTAGGCCTTACGGTTTGGCCTGCACGATGCGTTTTACGAATCCTTACAATTACAATAGGGTTTCAGCATTTCATGCTTGAACCCCTAATAAGAATGAAGGCTTTTTGCCAGTTATAGCGCCACCTGTGGTCCGATCTCCGTGAAACTCTGCATGCTTCCTCACCATGTTCTGACACATATGCTCATCAATTTTGGTGAAGTTCTGAGTTTTCCTTTGGGATTTATAGGCTTTTGAGTGTATTTTGCCACGCCCCTTTTCTAAATGACCCTGTTACAGCCACCCAAATGCCAAAGTTCAACTTTTTTTTGGATAATTATTGATCTAGAGAGTCCAGAGAATTGTCCTAGACTGGTTTGGTTCCGATCGGGCGAAAAACCAGGGACTAGTTCGCAAAAGTAGGTTTTGGACAAAATTCGACATAGAAGAAAATTTTCCCTGCCTACATCAAAATCGGAGATAGCCATTTTGTCCGCCTTGAGCCAAGGATTCCAACGATACAAGACACTTGATCCTGGCCCAAACAGTCTAAGAGTTGTGAGCAATTTTGAACTTTTGGTTGCTGTAGCGCCACCTATGGGCCATTCGGGGTCATACTCTGATAGGTTGTCCCCAAACTGAGGCCTACCATCTGGCCAGGTTTCATGTCTCTAGGCCTTACGGTTTGGCCTGCACGATGCGTTTTACGAATCCTTACAATTACAATAGGGTTTCAGCATTTCATGCTTGAACCCCTAATAAGAATGAAGGCTTTTTGCCAGTTATAGCGCCACCTGTGGTCCGATCTCCGTGAAACTCTGCATGCTTCCTCACCATGTTCTGACACATATGCTCATCAATTTTGGTGAAGTTCTGAGTTTTCCTTTGGGATTTATAGGCTTTTGAGTGTATTTTGCCACGCCCCTTTTCTAAATGACCCTGTTACAGCCACCCAAATGCCAAAGTTCAACTTTTTTTTGGATAATTATTGATCTAGAGAGTCCAGAGAATTGTCCTAGACTGGTTTGGTTCCGATCGGGCGAAAAACCAGGGACTAGTTCGCAAAAGTAGGTTTTGGACAAAATTCGACATAGAAGAAAATTTTCCCTGCCTACATCAAAATCGGAGATAGCCATTTTGTCCGCCTTGAGCCAAGGATTCCAACGATACAAGACACTTGATCCTGGCCCAAACAGTCTAAGAGTTGTGAGCAATTTTGAACTTTTGGTTGCTGTAGCGCCACCTATGGGCCATTCGGGGTCATACTCTGATAGGTTGTCCCCAAACTGAGGCCTACCATCTGGCCAGGTTTCATGTCTCTAGGCCTTACGGTTTGGCCTGCACGATGCGTTTTACGAATCCTTACAATTACAATAGGGTTTCAGCATTTCATGCTTGAACCCCTAATAAGAATGAAGGCTTTTTGCCAGTTATAGCGCCACCTGTGGTCCGATCTCCGTGAAACTCTGCATGCTTCCTCACCATGTTCTGACACATATGCTCATCAATTTTGGTGAAGTTCTGAGTTTTCCTTTGGGATTTATAGGCTTTTGAGTGTATTTTGCCACGCCCCTTTTCTAAATGACCCTGTTACAGCCACCCAAATGCCAAAGTTCAACTTTTTTTTGGATAATTATTGATCTAGAGAGTCCAGAGAATTGTCCTAGACTGGTTTGGTTCCGATCGGGCGAAAAACCAGGGACTAGTTCGCAAAAGTAGGTTTTGGACAAAATTCGACATAGAAGAAAATTTTCCCTGCCTACATCAAAATCGGAGATAGCCATTTTGTCCGCCTTGAGCCAAGGATTCCAACGATACAAGACACTTGATCCTGGCCCAAACAGTCTAAGAGTTGTGAGCAATTTTGAACTTTTGGTTGCTGTAGCGCCACCTATGGGCCATTCGGGGTCATACTCTGATAGTTTGTCCCCAAACTGAGGCCTACCATCTGGCCAGGTTTCATGTCTCTAGGCCTTACGGTTTGGCCTGCACGATGCGTTTTACGAATCCTTACAATTACAATAGGGTTTTAGCATTTCATGCTTGAACCCCTAATAAGAATGAAGGCTTTTTGCCAGTTATAGCGCCACCTGTGGTCCGATCTCCGTGAAACTCTGCATGCTTCCTCACCATGTTCTGACACATATGCTCATCAATTTTGGTGAAGTTCTGAGTTTTCCTTTGGGATTTATAGGCTTTTGAGTGTATTTTGCCACGCCCCTTTTCTAAATGACCCTGTTACAGCCACCCAAATGCCAAAGTTCAACTTTTTTTTGGATAATTATTGATCTAGAGAGTCCAGAGAATTGTCCTAGACTGGTTTGGTTCCGATCGGGCGAAAAACCAGGGACTAGTTCGCAAAAGTAGGTTTTGGACAAAATTCGACATAGAAGAAAATTTTCCCTGCCTACATCAAAATCGGAGATAGCCATTTTGTTCGCCTTGAGCCAAGGATTCCAACGATACAAGACACTTGATCCTGGCCCAAACAGTCTAAGAGTTGTGAGCAATTTTGAACTTTTGGTTGCTGTAGCGCCACCTATGGGCCATTCGGGGTCATACTCTGATAGGTTGTCCCCAAACTGAGGCCTACCATCTGGCCAGGTTTCATGTCTCTAGGCCTTACGGTTTGGCCTGCACGATGCGTTTTACGAATCCTTACAATTACAATAGGGTTTCAGCATTTCATGCTTGAACCCCTAATAAGAATGAAGGCTTTTTGCCAGTTATAGCGCCACCTATGGTCCGATCTCCATGAAACTCTGCATGCTTCCTCACCATGTTCTGACACATATGCTCATCAATTTTGGTGAAGTTCTGAGTTTTCATTTGGGATGTATAGGCTTTTTAGTGTATTTTGCCACGCCCCTTTTATAAATGACCCTGTTACAGCCACCCAAATGCCAAAGTTCAACTTTTTTTTGATAATTATTGATCGAGGGAGTCCAGAGAATTGTCCTAGACTGGTTCGGTTCCGATCGGGCGAAAAACCAGGGACTAGTTCGCAAAAGTAGGTTTTGGACAAAATTCGACATAGCAGAACATTTTCCCTGCCTACATCCAAATCGGAGATAGCCATTTTGTCTGCCTTGAGCCAAGGATTCCACCGACATAAGACACTTGATCCTGGGACAAACAGTCTAAGAGTTATGAGCAATTTTGAACTTTTGGTTGCTGTAGCGCCACCTATGGGCCATTCGGGGTCATACTCTGATAGGTTGTCCCCAAACTGAGGCCTACCATCTGGCCAGGTTTCATGTCTCTAGGCCTTACGGTTTGGCCTGCACGATGCGTTTTACGAATCCTTACAATTACAATAGGGTTTCAGCATTTCATGCTTGAACCCCTAATAAGAATGAAGGCTTTTTGCCAGTTATAGCGCCACCTATGGTCCGATCTCCATGAAACTCTGCATGCTTCCTCACCATGTTCTGACACATATGCTCATCAATTTTGGTGAAGTTCTGAGTTTTCATTTGGGATGTATAGGCTTTTTAGTGTATTTTGCCACGCCCCTTTTATAAATGACCCTGTTACAGCCACCCAAATGCCAAAGTTCAACTTTTTTTTGATAATTATTGATCGAGGGAGTCCAGAGAATTGTCCTAGACTGGTTCGGTTCCGATCGGGCGAAAAACCAGGGACTAGTTCGCAAAAGTAGGTTTTGGACAAAATTCGACATAGCAGAAAATTTTCCCTGCCTACATCCAAATCGGAGATAGCCATTTTGTCTGCCTTGAGCCAAGGATTCCAACGACATAAGACACTTGATCCTGGGACAAACAGTCTAAGAGTTATGAGCAATTTTGAACTTTTGGTTGCTGTAGCGCCACCTATGGGCCATTCGGGGTCATACTCTGATAGGTTGTCCCCAAACTGAGGCCTACCATCTGGCCAGGTTTCATGTCTCTAGGCCTTACGGTTTGGCCTGCACGATGCGTTTTACGAATCCTTACAATTACAATAGGGTTTCAGCATTTCATGCTTGAACCCCTAATAAGAATGAAGGCTTTTTGCCAGTTATAGCGCCACCTATGGTCCGATCTCCATGAAACTCTGCATGCTTCCTCACCATGTTCTGACACATATGCTCATCAATTTTGGTGAAGTTCTGAGTTTTCATTTGGGATGTATAGGCTTTTTAGTGTATTTTGCCACGCCCCTTTTATAAATGACCCTGTTACAGCCACCCAAATGCCAAAGTTCAACTTTTTTTTGATAATTATTGATCGAGGGAGTCCAGAGAATTGTCCTAGACTGGTTCGGTTCCGATCGGGCGAAAAACCAGGGACTAGTTCGCAAAAGTAGGTTTTGGACAAAATTCGACATAGCAGAAAATTTTCCCTGCCTACATCCAAATCGGAGATAGCCATTTTGTCTGCCTTGAGCCAAGGATTCCAACGACATAAGACACTTGATCCTGGGACAAACAGTCTAAGAGTTATGAGCAATTTTGAACTTTTGGTTGCTGTAGCGCCACCTATGGGCCATTCGGGGTCATACTCTGATAGGTTGTCCCCAAACTGAGGCCTACCATCTGGCCAGGTTTCATGTCTCTAGGCCTTACGGTTTGGCCTGCACGATGCGTTTTACGAATCCTTACAATTACAATAGGGTTTCAGCATTTCATGCTTGAACCCCTAATAAGAATGAAGGCTTTTTGCCAGTTATAGCGCCACCTATGGTCCGATCTCCATGAAACTCTGCATGCTTCCTCACCATGTTCTGACACATATGCTCATCAATTTTGGTGAAGTTCTGAGTTTTCATTTGGGATGTATAGGCTTTTTAGTGTATTTTGCCACGCCCCTTTTATAAATGACCCTGTTACAGCCACCCAAATGCCAAAGTTCAACTTTTTTTTGATAATTATTGATCGAGGGAGTCCAGAGAATTGTCCTAGACTGGTTCGGTTCCGATCGGGCGAAAAACCAGGGACTAGTTCGCAAAAGTAGGTTTTGGACAAAATTCGACATAGCAGAACATTTTCCCTGCCTACATCCAAATCGGAGATAGCCATTTTGTCTGCCTTGAGCCAAGGATTCCAACGACATAAGACACTTGATCCTGGGACAAACAGTCTAAGAGTTATGAGCAATTTTGAACTTTTGGTTGCTGTAGCGCCACCTATGGGCCATTCGGGGTCATACTCTGATAGGTTGTCCCCAAACTGAGGCCTACCATCTGGCCAGGTTTCATGTCTCTAGGCCTTACGGTTTGGCCTGCACGATGCGTTTTACGAATCCTTACAATTACAATAGGGTTTCAGCATTTCATGCTTGAACCCCTAATAAGAATGAAGGCTTTTTGCCAGTTATAGCGCCACCTATGGTCCGATCTCCATGAAACTCTGCATGCTTCCTCACCATGTTCTGACACATATGCTCATCAATTTTGGTGAAGTTCTGAGTTTTCATTTGGGATGTATAGGCTTTTTAGTGTATTTTGCCACGCCCCTTTTCTAAATGACCCTGTTACAGCCACCCAAATGCCAAAGTTCAACTTTTTTTTGATAATTATTGATCGAGGGAGTCCAGAGAATTGTCCTAGACTGGTTCGGTTCCGATCGGGCGAAAAACCAGGGACTAGTTCGCAAAAGTAGGTTTTGGACAAAATTCGACATAGCAGAAAATTTTCCCTGCCTACATCCAAATCGGAGATAGCCATTTTGTCTGCCTTGAGCCAAGGATTCCAACGACATAAGACACTTGATCCTGGGACAAACAGTCTAAGAGTTATGAGCAATTTTGAACTTTTGGTTGCTGTAGCGCCACCTATGGGCCATTCGGGGTCATACTCTGATAGGTTGTCCCCAAACTGAGGCCTACCATCTGGCCAGGTTTCATGTCTCTAGGCCTTACGGTTTGGCCTGCACGATGCGTTTTACGAATCCTTACAATTACAATAGGGTTTCAGCATTTCATGCTTGAACCCCTAATAAGAATGAAGGCTTTTTGCCAGTTATAGCGCCACCTATGGTCCGATCTCCATGAAACTCTGCATGCTTCCTCACCATGTTCTGACACATATGCTCATCAATTTTGGTGAAGTTCTGAGTTTTCATTTGGGATGTATAGGCTTTTTAGTGTATTTTGCCACGCCCCTTTTATAAATGACCCTGTTACAGCCACCCAAATGCCAAAGTTCAACTTTTTTTTGATAATTATTGATCGAGGGAGTCCAGAGAATTGTCCTAGACTGGTTCGGTTCCGATCGGGCGAAAAACCAGGGACTAGTTCGCAAAAGTAGGTTTTGGACAAAATTCGACATAGCAGAAAATTTTCCCTGCCTACATCCAAATCGGAGATAGCCATTTTGTCTGCCTTGAGCCAAGGATTCCAACGACATAAGACACTTGATCCTGGGACAAACAGTCTAAGAGTTATGAGCAATTTTGAACTTTTGGTTGCTGTAGCGCCACCTATGGGCCATTCGGGGTCATACTCTGATAGGTTGTCCCCAAACTGAGGCCTACCATCTGGCCAGGTTTCATGTCTCTAGGCCTTACGGTTTGGCCTGCACGATGCGTTTTACGAATCCTTACAATTACAATAGGGTTTCAGCATTTCATGCTTGAACCCCTAATAAGAATGAAGGCTTTTTGCCAGTTATAGCGCCACCTGTGGTCCGATCTCCGTGAAACTCTGCATGCTTCCTCACCATGTTCTGACACATATGCTCATCAATTTTGGAGAAGTTCTGAGTTTTCCTTTGGGATTTATAGGCTTTTGAGTGTATTTTGCCACGCCCCTTTTCTAAATGACCCTGTTACAGCCACCCAAATGCCAAAGTTCAACTTTTTTTTGGATAATTATTGATCTAGAGAGTCCAGAGAATTGTCCTAGACTGGTTTGGTTCCGATCGGGCGAAAAACCAGGGACTAGTTCGCAAAAGTAGGTTTTGGACAAAATTCGACATAGAAGAAAATTTTCCCTGCCTACATCAAAATCGGAGATAGCCATTTTGTCCGCCTTGAGCCAAGGATTCCAACGATACAAGACACTTGATCCTGGCCCAAACAGTCTAAGAGTTGTGAGCAATTTTGAACTTTTGGTTGCTGTAGCGCCACCTATGGGCCATTCGGGGTCATACTCTGATTGGTTGTCCCCAAATAGAGGCCTACCATTTGGCTAGGTTTCAAGTCTCTAGGCCTTACGGTTTGGCCTGCACGATGCGTTTTACGAATCCTTACAATTACAATAGGGTTTCAGCATTTCATGCTTGAACCCCTAATAAGAATGAAGGCTTTTTGCCAGTTATAGCGCCACCTCTAGTCCGATCTCCGTGAAACTCTGCATGCTTCCTCACCATGTTCTGACACATATGCTCATCAATTTTGGTGAAGTTCTGAGTTTTCCTTTGGGATTTATAGGCTTTTGAGTGTATTTTGCCACGCCCCTTTTCTAAATGACCCTGTTACAGCCACCCAAATGCCAAAGTTCAACTTTTTTTTGGATAATTATTGATCTAGAGAGTCCAGAGAATTGTCCTAGACTGGTTTGGTTCCGATCGGGCAAAAAACCAGGGACTAGTTCGCAAAAGTAGGTTTTGGACAAAATTTGACATAGAAGAAAATTTTCCCTGCCTACATCAAAATCGGAGATAGCCATTTTGTCCGCCTTGAGCCAAGAATTCCAACGATACAAGACACTTGATCCTGGCCCAAACAGTCTAAGAGTTGTGAGCAATTTTGAACTTTTGGTTGCTGTAGCGCCACCAATGGGCCATTCGGGGTCATACTCTGATAGGTTGTCCCCAAACTGAGGCCTACCATCTGGCCAGGTTTCATGTCTCTAGGCCTTACGGTTTGGCCTGCACGATGCGTTTTACGAATCCTTACAATTACAATAGGGTTTCAGCATTTCATGCTTGAACCCCTAATAAGAATGAAGGCTTTTTGTCAGTTATAGCGCCACCTGTGGTCCGATCTCCGTGAAACTCTGCATGCTTCCTCACCATGTTCTGACACATATGCTCATCAATTTTGGTGAAGTTCTGAGTTTTCCTTTGGGATTTATAGGCTTTTGAGTGTATTTTGCCACGCCCCTTTTCTAAATGACCCTGTTACAGCCACCCAAATGCCAAAGTTCAACTTTTTTTTGGATAATTATTGATCTAGAGAGTCCAGAGAATTGTCCTAGACTGGTTTGGTTCCGATCGGGCGAAAAACCAGGGACTAGTTCGCAAAAGTAGGTTTTGGACAAAATTCGACATAGAAGAAAATTTTCCCTGCCTACATCAAAATCGGAGATAGCCATTTTGTCCGCCTTGAGCCAAGGATTCCAACGATACAAGACACTTGATCCTGGCCCAAACAGTCTAAGAGTTGTGAGCAATTTTGAACTTTTGGTTGCTGTAGCGCCACCTATGGGCCATTCGGGGTCATACTCTGATAGGTTGTCCCCAAACTGAGGCCTACCATCTGGCCAGGTTTCATGTCTCTAGGCCTTACGGTTTGGCCTGCACGATGCGTTTTACGAATCCTTACAATTACAATAGGGTTTCAGCATTTCATGCTTGAACCCCTAATAAGAATGAAGGCTTTTTGCCAGTTATAGCGCCACCTGTGGTCCGATCTCCGTGAAACTCTGCATGCTTCCTCACCATGTTCTGACACATATGCTCATCAATTTTGGTGAAGTTCTGAGTTTTCCTTTGGGATTTATAGGCTTTTGAGTGTATTTTGCCACGCCCCTTTTCTAAATGACCCTGTTACAGCCACCCAAATGCCAAAGTTCAACTTTTTTTTGGATAATTATTGATCTAGAGAGTCCAGAGAATTGTCCTAGACTGGTTTGGTTCCGATCGGGCGAAAAACCAGGGACTAGTTCGCAAAAGTAGGTTTTGGACAAAATTCGACATAGAAGAAAATTTTCCCTGCCTACATCAAAATCGGAGATAGCCATTTTGTCCGCCTTGAGCCAAGGATTCCAACGATACAAGACACTTGATCCTGGCCCAAACAGTCTAAGAGTTGTGAGCAATTTTGAACTTTTGGTTGCTGTAGCGCCACCTATGGGCCATTCGGGGTCATACTCTGATAGGTTGTCCCCAAACTGAGGCCTACCATCTGGCCAGGTTTCATGTCTCTAGGCCTTACGGTTTGGCCTGCACGATGCGTTTTACGAATCCTTACAATTACAATAGGGTTTCAGCATTTCATGCTTGAACCCCTAATAAGAATGAAGGCTTTTTGCCAGTTATAGCGCCACCTGTGGTCCGATCTCCGTGAAACTCTGCATGCTTCCTCACCATGTTCTGACACATATGCTCATCAATTTTGGTGAAGTTCTGAGTTTTCCTTTGGGATTTATAGGCTTTTGAGTGTATTTTGCCACGCCCCTTTTCTAAATGACCCTGTTACAGCCACCCAAATGCCAAAGTTCAACTTTTTTTTGGATAATTATTGATCTAGAGAGTCCAGAGAATTGTCCTAGACTGGTTTGGTTCCGATCGGGCGAAAAACCAGGGACTAGTTCGCAAAAGTAGGTTTTGGACAAAATTCGACATAGAAGAAAATTTTCCCTGCCTACATCAAAATCGGAGATAGCCATTTTGTCCGCCTTGAGCCAAGGATTCCAACGATACAAGACACTTGATCCTGGCCCAAACAGTCTAAGAGTTGTGAGCAATTTTGAACTTTTGGTTGCTGTAGCGCCACCTATGGGCCATTCGGGGTCATACTCTGATAGGTTGTCCCCAAACTGAGGCCTACCATCTGGCCAGGTTTCATGTCTCTAGGCCTTACGGTTTGGCCTGCACGATGCGTTTTACGAATCCTTACAATTACAATAGGGTTTCAGCATTTCATGCTTGAACCCCTAATAAGAATGAAGGCTTTTTGCCAGTTATAGCGCCACCTGTGGTCCGATCTCCGTGAAACTCTGCATGCTTCCTCACCATGTTCTGACACATATGCTCATCAATTTTGGTGAAGTTCTGAGTTTTCCTTTGGGATTTATAGGCTTTTGAGTGTATTTTGCCACGCCCCTTTTCTAAATGACCCTGTTACAGCCACCCAAATGCCAAAGTTCAACTTTTTTTTGGATAATTATTGATCTAGAGAGTCCAGAGAATTGTCCTAGACTGGTTTGGTTCCGATCGGGCGAAAAACCAGGGACTAGTTCGCAAAAGTAGGTTTTGGACAAAATTCGACATAGAAGAAAATTTTCCCTGCCTACATCAAAATCGGAGATAGCCATTTTGTCCGCCTTGAGCCAAGGATTCCAACGATACAAGACACTTGATCCTGGCCCAAACAGTCTAAGAGTTGTGAGCAATTTTGAACTTTTGGTTGCTGTAGCGCCACCTATGGGCCATTCGGGGTCATACTCTGATAGGTTGTCCCCAAACTGAGGCCTACCATCTGGCCAGGTTTCATGTCTCTAGGCCTTACGGTTTGGCCTGCACGATGCGTTTTACGAATCCTTACAATTACAATAGGGTTTCAGCATTTCATGCTTGAACCCCTAATAAGAATGAAGGCTTTTTGCCAGTTATAGCGCCACCTGTGGTCCGATCTCCGTGAAACTCTGCATGCTTCCTCACCATGTTCTGACACATATGCTCATCAATTTTGGTGAAGTTCTGAGTTTTCCTTTGGGATTTATAGGCTTTTGAGTGTATTTTGCCACGCCCCTTTTCTAAATGACCCTGTTACAGCCACCCAAATGCCAAAGTTCAACTTTTTTTTGGATAATTATTGA
The DNA here is from genome assembly GCA_033150135.1 of Gobio occitaniae. NCBI lineage: Eukaryota > Metazoa > Chordata > Actinopteri > Cypriniformes > Gobionidae > Gobio > Gobio occitaniae. Next base: position 114,376 of record JARQWZ010002325.1, read on the forward strand.
TCTAGAGAGTCCAGAGAATTGTCCTAGACTGGTTTGGTTCCGATCGGGCGAAAAACCAGGGACTAGTTCGCAAAAGTAGGTTTTGGACAAAATTCGACATAGAAGAAAATTTTCCCTGCCTACATCAAAATCGGAGATAGCCATTTTGTCCGCCTTGAGCCAAGGATTCCAACGATACAAGACACTTGATCCTGGCCCAAACAGTCTAAGAGTTGTGAGCAATTTTGAACTTTTGGTTGCTGTAGCGCCACCTATGGGCCATTCGGGGTCATACTCTGATAGGTTGTCCCCAAACTGAGGCCTACCATCTGGCCAGGTTTCATGTCTCTAGGCCTTACGGTTTGGCCTGCACGATGCGTTTTACGAATCCTTACAATTACAATAGGGTTTCAGCATTTCATGCTTGAACCCCTAATAAGAATGAAGGCTTTTTGCCAGTTATAGCGCCACCTGTGGTCCGATCTCCGTGAAACTCTGCATGCTTCCTCACCATGTTCTGACACATATGCTCATCAATTTTGGTGAAGTTCTGAGTTTTCCTTTGGGATTTATAGGCTTTTGAGTGTATTTTGCCACGCCCCTTTTCTAAATGACCCTGTTACAGCCACCCAAATGCCAAAGTTCAACTTTTTTTTGGATAATTATTGATCTAGAGAGTCCAGAGAATTGTCCTAGACTGGTTTGGTTCCGATCGGGCGAAAAACCAGGGACTAGTTCGCAAAAGTAGGTTTTGGACAAAATTCGACATAGAAGAAAATTTTCCCTGCCTACATCAAAATCGGAGATAGCCATTTTGTCCGCCTTGAGCCAAGGATTCCAACGATACAAGACACTTGATCCTGGCCCAAACAGTCTAAGAGTTGTGAGCAATTTTGAACTTTTGGTTGCTGTAGCGCCACCTATGGGCCATTCGGGGTCATACTCTGATAGTTTGTCCCCAAACTGAGGCCTACCATCTGGCCAGGTTTCATGTCTCTAGGCCTTACGGTTTGGCCTGCACGATGCGTTTTACGAATCCTTACAATTACAATAGGGTTTTAGCATTTCATGCTTGAACCCCTAATAAGAATGAAGGCTTTTTGCCAGTTATAGCGCCACCTGTGGTCCGATCTCCGTGAAACTCTGCATGCTTCCTCACCATGTTCTGACACATATGCTCATCAATTTTGGTGAAGTTCTGAGTTTTCCTTTGGGATTTATAGGCTTTTGAGTGTATTTTGCCACGCCCCTTTTCTAAATGACCCTGTTACAGCCACCCAAATGCCAAAGTTCAACTTTTTTTTGGATAATTATTGATCTAGAGAGTCCAGAGAATTGTCCTAGACTGGTTTGGTTCCGATCGGGCGAAAAACCAGGGACTAGTTTGCAAAAGTAGGTTTTGGACAAAATTCGACATAGAAGAAAATTTTCCCTGCCTACATCAAAATCGGAGATAGCCATTTTGTTCGCCTTGAGCCAAGGATTCCAACGATACAAGACACTTGATCCTGGCCCAAACAGTCTAAGAGTTGTGAGCAATTTTGAACTTTTGGTTGCTGTAGCGCCACCTATGGGCCATTCGGGGTCATACTCTGATAGGTTGTCCCCAAACTGAGGCCTACCATCTGGCCAGGTTTCATGTCTCTAGGCCTTACGGTTTGGCCTGCACGATGCGTTTTACGAATCCTTACAATTACAATAGGGTTTCAGCATTTCATGCTTGAACCCCTAATAAGAATGAAGGCTTTTTGCCAGTTATAGCGCCACCTGTGGTCCGATCTCCGTGAAACTCTGCATGCTTCCTCACCATGTTCTGACACATATGCTCATCAATTTTGGTGAAGTTCTGAGTTTTCCTTTGGGATTTATAGGCTTTTGAGTGTATTTTGCCACGCCCCTTTTCTAAATGACCCTGTTACAGCCACCCAAATGCCAAAGTTCAACTTTTTTTTGGATAATTATTGATCTAGAGAGTCCAGAGAATTGTCCTAGACTGGTTTGGTTCCGATCGGGCGAAAAACCAGGGACTAGTTCGCAAAAGTAGGTTTTGGACAAAATTCGACATAGAAGAAAATTTTCCCTGCCTACATCAAAATCGGAGATAGCCATTTTGTCCGCCTTGAGCCAAGGATTCCAACGATACAAGACACTTGATCCTGGCCCAAACAGTCTAAGAGTTGTGAGCAATTTTGAACTTTTGGTTGCTGTAGCGCCACCTATGGGCCATTCGGGGTCATACTCTGATAGGTTGTCCCCAAACTGAGGCCTACCATCTGGCCAGGTTTCATGTCTCTAGGCCTTACGGTTTGGCCTGCACGATGCGTTTTACGAATCCTTACAATTACAATAGGGTTTCAGCATTTCATGCTTGAACCCCTAATAAGAATGAAGGCTTTTTGCCAGTTATAGCGCCACCTATGGTCCGATCTCCATGAAACTCTGCATGCTTCCTCACCATGTTCTGACACATATGCTCATCAATTTTGGTGAAGTTCTGAGTTTTCATTTGGGATGTATAGGCTTTTTAGTGTATTTTGCCACGCCCCTTTTATAAATGACCCTGTTACAGCCACCCAAATGCCAAAGTTCAACTTTTTTTTGATAATTATTGATCGAGGGAGTCCAGAGAATTGTCCTAGACTGGTTCGGTTCCGATCGGGCGAAAAACCAGGGACTAGTTCGCAAAAGTAGGTTTTGGACAAAATTCGACATAGCAGAACATTTTCCCTGCCTACATCCAAATCGGAGATAGCCATTTTGTCTGCCTTGAGCCAAGGATTCCAACGACATAAGACACTTGATCCTGGGACAAACAGTCTAAGAGTTATGAGCAATTTTGAACTTTTGGTTGCTGTAGCGCCACCTATGGGCCATTCGGGGTCATACTCTGATAGGTTGTCCCCAAACTGAGGCCTACCATCTGGCCAGGTTTCATGTCTCTAGGCCTTACGGTTTGGCCTGCACGATGCGTTTTACGAATCCTTACAATTACAATAGGGTTTCAGCATTTCATGCTTGAACCCCTAATAAGAATGAAGGCTTTTTGCCAGTTATAGCGCCACCTGTGGTCCGATCTCCGTGAAACTCTGCATGCTTCCTCACCATGTTCTGACACATATGCTCATCAATTTTGGAGAAGTTCTGAGTTTTCCTTTGGGATTTATAGGCTTTTGAGTGTATTTTGCCACGCCCCTTTTCTAAATGACCCTGTTACAGCCACCCAAATGCCAAAGTTCAACTTTTTTTTGGATAATTATTGATCTAGAGAGTCCAGAGAATTGTCCTAGACTGGTTTGGTTCCGATCGGGCGAAAAACCAGGGACTAGTTCGCAAAAGTAGGTTTTGGACAAAATTCGACATAGAAGAAAATTTTCCCTGCCTACATCAAAATCGGAGATAGCCATTTTGTCCGCCTTGAGCCAAGGATTCCAACGATACAAGACACTTGATCCTGGCCCAAACAGTCTAAGAGTTGTGAGCAATTTTGAACTTTTGGTTGCTGTAGCGCCACCTATGGGCCATTCGGGGTCATACTCTGATAGGTTGTCCCCAAACTGAGGCCTACCATCTGGCCAGGTTTCATGTCTCTAGGCCTTACGGTTTGGCCTGCACGATGCGTTTTACGAATCCTTACAATTACAATAGGGTTTCAGCATTTCATGCTTGAACCCCTAATAAGAATGAAGGCTTTTTGCCAGTTATAGCGCCACCTGTGGTCCGATCTCCGTGAAACTCTGCATGCTTCCTCACCATGTTCTGACACATATGCTCATCAATTTTGGTGAAGTTCTGAGTTTTCCTTTGGGATTTATAGGCTTTTGAGTGTATTTTGCCACGCCCCTTTTCTAAATGACCCTGTTACAGCCACCCAAATGCCAAAGTTCAACTTTTTTTTGGATAATTATTGATCTAGAGAGTCCAGAGAATTGTCCTAGACTGGTTTGGTTCCGATCGGGCGAAAAACCAGGGACTAGTTCGCAAAAGTAGGTTTTGGACAAAATTCGACATAGAAGAAAATTTTCCCTGCCTACATCAAAATCGGAGATAGCCATTTTGTCCGCCTTGAGCCAAGGATTCCAACGATACAAGACACTTGATCCTGGCCCAAACAGTCTAAGAGTTGTGAGCAATTTTGAACTTTTGGTTGCTGTAGCGCCACCTATGGGCCATTCGGGGTCATACTCTGATAGGTTGTCCCCAAACTGAGGCCTACCATCTGGCCAGGTTTCATGTCTCTAGGCCTTACGGTTTGGCCTGCACGATGCGTTTTACGAATCCTTACAATTACAATAGGGTTTCAGCATTTCATGCTTGAACCCCTAATAAGAATGAAGGCTTTTTGCCAGTTATAGCGCCACCTGTGGTCCGATCTCCGTGAAACTCTGCATGCTTCCTCACCATGTTCTGACACATATGCTCATCAATTTTGGTGAAGTTCTGAGTTTTCCTTTGGGATTTATAGGCTTTTGAGTGTATTTTGCCACGCCCCTTTTCTAAATGACCCTGTTACAGCCACCCAAATGCCAAAGTTCAACTTTTTTTTGGATAATTATTGATCTAGAGAGTCCAGAGAATTGTCCTAGACTGGTTTGGTTCCGATCGGGCGAAAAACCAGGGACTAGTTCGCAAAAGTAGGTTTTGGACAAAATTCGACATAGAAGAAAATTTTCCCTGCCTACATCAAAATCGGAGATAGCCATTTTGTCCGCCTTGAGCCAAGGATTCCAACGATACAAGACACTTGATCCTGGCCCAAACAGTCTAAGAGTTGTGAGCAATTTTGAACTTTTGGTTGCTGTAGCGCCACCTATGGGCCATTCGGGGTCATACTCTGATAGGTTGTCCCCAAACTGAGGCCTACCATCTGGCCAGGTTTCATGTCTCTAGGCCTTACGGTTTGGCCTGCACGATGCGTTTTACGAATCCTTACAATTACAATAGGGTTTCAGCATTTCATGCTTGAACCCCTAATAAGAATGAAGGCTTTTTGCCAGTTATAGCGCCACCTGTGGTCCGATCTCCGTGAAACTCTGCATGCTTCCTCACCATGTTCTGACACATATGCTCATCAATTTTGGTGAAGTTCTGAGTTTTCCTTTGGGATTTATAGGCTTTTGAGTGTATTTTGCCACGCCCCTTTTCTAAATGACCCTGTTACAGCCACCCAAATGCCAAAGTTCAACTTTTTTTTGGATAATTATTGATCTAGAGAGTCCAGAGAATTGTCCTAGACTGGTTTGGTTCCGATCGGGCGAAAAACCAGGGACTAGTTCGCAAAAGTAGGTTTTGGACAAAATTCGACATAGAAGAAAATTTTCCCTGCCTACATCAAAATCGGAGATAGCCATTTTGTCCGCCTTGAGCCAAGGATTCCAACGATACAAGACACTTGATCCTGGCCCAAACAGTCTAAGAGTTGTGAGCAATTTTGAACTTTTGGTTGCTGTAGCGCCACCTATGGGCCATTCGGGGTCATACTCTGATAGTTTGTCCCCAAACTGAGGCCTACCATCTGGCCAGGTTTCATGTCTCTAGGCCTTACGGTTTGGCCTGCACGATGCGTTTTACGAATCCTTACAATTACAATAGGGTTTTAGCATTTCATGCTTGAACCCCTAATAAGAATGAAGGCTTTTTGCCAGTTATAGCGCCACCTGTGGTCCGATCTCCGTGAAACTCTGCATGCTTCCTCACCATGTTCTGACACATATGCTCATCAATTTTGGTGAAGTTCTGAGTTTTCCTTTGGGATTTATAGGCTTTTGAGTGTATTTTGCCACGCCCCTTTTCTAAATGACCCTGTTACAGCCACCCAAATGCCAAAGTTCAACTTTTTTTTGGATAATTATTGATCTAGAGAGTCCAGAGAATTGTCCTAGACTGGTTTGGTTCCGATCGGGCGAAAAACCAGGGACTAGTTCGCAAAAGTAGGTTTTGGACAAAATTCGACATAGAAGAAAATTTTCCCTGCCTACATCAAAATCGGAGATAGCCATTTTGTTCGCCTTGAGCCAAGGATTCCAACGATACAAGACACTTGATCCTGGCCCAAACAGTCTAAGAGTTGTGAGCAATTTTGAACTTTTGGTTGCTGTAGCGCCACCTATGGGCCATTCGGGGTCATACTCTGATAGGTTGTCCCCAAACTGAGGCCTACCATCTGGCCAGGTTTCATGTCTCTAGGCCTTACGGTTTGGCCTGCACGATGCGTTTTACGAATCCTTACAATTACAATAGGGTTTCAGCATTTCATGCTTGAACCCCTAATAAGAATGAAGGCTTTTTGCCAGTTATAGCGCCACCTGTGGTCCGATCTCCGTGAAACTCTGCATGCTTCCTCACCATGTTCTGACACATATGCTCATCAATTTTGGTGAAGTTCTGAGTTTTCCTTTGGGATTTATAGGCTTTTGAGTGTATTTTGCCACGCCCCTTTTCTAAATGACCCTGTTACAGCCACCCAAATGCCAAAGTTCAACTTTTTTTTGGATAATTATTGATCTAGAGAGTCCAGAGAATTGTCCTAGACTGGTTTGGTTCCGATCGGGCGAAAAACCAGGGACTAGTTCGCAAAAGTAGGTTTTGGACAAAATTCGACATAGAAGAAAATTTTCCCTGCCTACATCAAAATCGGAGATAGCCATTTTGTCCGCCTTGAGCCAAGGATTCCAACGATACAAGACACTTGATCCTGGCCCAAACAGTCTAAGAGTTGTGAGCAATTTTGAACTTTTGGTTGCTGTAGCGCCACCTATGGGCCATTCGGGGTCATACTCTGATAGGTTGTCCCCAAACTGAGGCCTACCATCTGGCCAGGTTTCATGTCTCTAGGCCTTACGGTTTGGCCTGCACGATGCGTTTTACGAATCCTTACAATTACAATAGGGTTTCAGCATTTCATGCTTGAACCCCTAATAAGAATGAAGGCTTTTTGCCAGTTATAGCGCCACCTGTGGTCCGATCTCCGTGAAACTCTGCATGCTTCCTCACCATGTTCTGACACATATGCTCATCAATTTTGGTGAAGTTCTGAGTTTTCCTTTGGGATTTATAGGCTTTTGAGTGTATTTTGCCACGCCCCTTTTCTAAATGACCCTGTTACAGCCACCCAAATGCCAAAGTTCAACTTTTTTTTGGATAATTATTGATCTAGAGAGTCCAGAGAATTGTCCTAGACTGGTTTGGTTCCGATCGGGCGAAAAACCAGGGACTAGTTCGCAAAAGTAGGTTTTGGACAAAATTCGACATAGAAGAAAATTTTCCCTGCCTACATCAAAATCGGAGATAGCCATTTTGTCCGCCTTGAGCCAAGGATTCCAACGATACAAGACACTTGATCCTGGCCCAAACAGTCTAAGAGTTGTGAGCAATTTTGAACTTTTGGTTGCTGTAGCGCCACCTATGGGCCATTCGGGGTCATACTCTGATAGGTTGTCCCCAAACTGAGGCCTACCATCTGGCCAGGTTTCATGTCTCTAGGCCTTACGGTTTGGCCTGCACGATGCGTTTTACGAATCCTTACAATTACAATAGGGTTTCAGCATTTCATGCTTGAACCCCTAATAAGAATGAAGGCTTTTTGCCAGTTATAGCGCCACCTGTGGTCCGATCTCCGTGAAACTCTGCATGCTTCCTCACCATGTTCTGACACATATGCTCATCAATTTTGGTGAAGTTCTGAGTTTTCCTTTGGGATTTATAGGCTTTTGAGTGTATTTTGCCACGCCCCTTTTCTAAATGACCCTGTTACAGCCACCCAAATGCCAAAGTTCAACTTTTTTTTGGATAATTATTGATCTAGAGAGTCCAGAGAATTGTCCTAGACTGGTTTGGTTCCGATCGGGCGAAAAACCAGGGACTAGTTCGCAAAAGTAGGTTTTGGACAAAATTCGACATAGAAGAAAATTTTCCCTGCCTACATCAAAATCGGAGATAGCCATTTTGTCCGCCTTGAGCCAAGGATTCCAACGATACAAGACACTTGATCCTGGCCCAAACAGTCTAAGAGTTGTGAGCAATTTTGAACTTTTGGTTGCTGTAGCGCCACCTATGGGCCATTCGGGGTCATACTCTGATAGTTTGTCCCCAAACTGAGGCCTACCATCTGGCCAGGTTTCATGTCTCTAGGCCTTACGGTTTGGCCTGCACGATGCGTTTTACGAATCCTTACAATTACAATAGGGTTTTAGCATTTCATGCTTGAACCCCTAATAAGAATGAAGGCTTTTTGCCAGTTATAGCGCCACCTGTGGTCCGATCTCCGTGAAACTCTGCATGCTTCCTCACCATGTTCTGACACATATGCTCATCAATTTTGGTGAAGTTCTGAGTTTTCCTTTGGGATTTATAGGCTTTTGAGTGTATTTTGCCACGCCCCTTTTCTAAATGACCCTGTTACAGCCACCCAAATGCCAAAGTTCAACTTTTTTTTGGATAATTATTGATCTAGAGAGTCCAGAGAATTGTCCTAGACTGGTTTGGTTCCGATCGGGCGAAAAACCAGGGACTAGTTCGCAAAAGTAGGTTTTGGACAAAATTCGACATAGAAGAAAATTTTCCCTGCCTACATCAAAATCGGAGATAGCCATTTTGTTCGCCTTGAGCCAAGGATTCCAACGATACAAGACACTTGATCCTGGCCCAAACAGTCTAAGAGTTGTGAGCAATTTTGAACTTTTGGTTGCTGTAGCGCCACCTATGGGCCATTCGGGGTCATACTCTGATAGGTTGTCCCCAAACTGAGGCCTACCATCTGGCCAGGTTTCATGTCTCTAGGCCTTACGGTTTGGCCTGCACGATGCGTTTTACGAATCCTTACAATTACAATAGGGTTTCAGCATTTCATGCTTGAACCCCTAATAAGAATGAAGGCTTTTTGCCAGTTATAGCGCCACCTGTGGTCCGATCTCCGTGAAACTCTGCATGCTTCCTCACCATGTTCTGACACATATGCTCATCAATTTTGGTGAAGTTCTGAGTTTTCCTTTGGGATTTATAGGCTTTTGAGTGTATTTTGCCACGCCCCTTTTCTAAATGACCCTGTTACAGCCACCCAAATGCCAAAGTTCAACTTTTTTTTGGATAATTATTGATCTAGAGAGTCCAGAGAATTGTCCTAGACTGGTTTGGTTCCGATCGGGCGAAAAACCAGGGACTAGTTCGCAAAAGTAGGTTTTGGACAAAATTCGACATAGAAGAAAATTTTCCCTGCCTACATCAAAATCGGAGATAGCCATTTTGTCCGCCTTGAGCCAAGGATTCCAACGATACAAGACACTTGATCCTGGCCCAAACAGTCTAAGAGTTGTGAGCAATTTTGAACTTTTGGTTGCTGTAGCGCCACCTATGGGCCATTCGGGGTCATACTCTGATAGGTTGTCCCCAAACTGAGGCCTACCATCTGGCCAGGTTTCATGTCTCTAGGCCTTACGGTTTGGCCTGCACGATGCGTTTTACGAATCCTTACAATTACAATAGGGTTTCAGCATTTCATGCTTGAACCCCTAATAAGAATGAAGGCTTTTTGCCAGTTATAGCGCCACCTATGGTCCGATCTCCATGAAACTCTGCATGCTTCCTCACCATGTTCTGACACATATGCTCATCAATTTTGGTGAAGTTCTGAGTTTTCATTTGGGATGTATAGGCTTTTTAGTGTATTTTGCCACGCCCCTTTTATAAATGACCCTGTTACAGCCACCCAAATGCCAAAGTTCAACTTTTTTTTGATAATTATTGATCGAGGGAGTCCAGAGAATTGTCCTAGACTGGTTCGGTTCCGATCGGGCGAAAAACCAGGGACTAGTTCGCAAAAGTAGGTTTTGGACAAAATTCGACATAGCAGAACATTTTCCCTGCCTACATCCAAATCGGAGATAGCCATTTTGTCTGCCTTGAGCCAAGGATTCCACCGACATAAGACACTTGATCCTGGGACAAACAGTCTAAGAGTTATGAGCAATTTTGAACTTTTGGTTGCTGTAGCGCCACCTATGGGCCATTCGGGGTCATACTCTGATAGGTTGTCCCCAAACTGAGGCCTACCATCTGGCCAGGTTTCATGTCTCTAGGCCTTACGGTTTGGCCTGCACGATGCGTTTTACGAATCCTTACAATTACAATAGGGTTTCAGCATTTCATGCTTGAACCCCTAATAAGAATGAAGGCTTTTTGCCAGTTATAGCGCCACCTATGGTCCGATCTCCATGAAACTCTGCATGCTTCCTCACCATGTTCTGACACATATGCTCATCAATTTTGGTGAAGTTCTGAGTTTTCATTTGGGATGTATAGGCTTTTTAGTGTATTTTGCCACGCCCCTTTTATAAATGACCCTGTTACAGCCACCCAAATGCCAAAGTTCAACTTTTTTTTGATAATTATTGATCGAGGGAGTCCAGAGAATTGTCCTAGACTGGTTCGGTTCCGATCGGGCGAAAAACCAGGGACTAGTTCGCAAAAGTAGGTTTTGGACAAAATTCGACATAGCAGAAAATTTTCCCTGCCTACATCCAAATCGGAGATAGCCATTTTGTCTGCCTTGAGCCAAGGATTCCAACGACATAAGACACTTGATCCTGGGACAAACAGTCTAAGAGTTATGAGCAATTTTGAACTTTTGGTTGCTGTAGCGCCACCTATGGGCCATTCGGGGTCATACTCTGATAGGTTGTCCCCAAACTGAGGCCTACCATCTGGCCAGGTTTCATGTCTCTAGGCCTTACGGTTTGGCCTGCACGATGCGTTTTACGAATCCTTACAATTACAATAGGGTTTCAGCATTTCATGCTTGAACCCCTAATAAGAATGAAGGCTTTTTGCCAGTTATAGCGCCACCTATGGTCCGATCTCCATGAAACTCTGCATGCTTCCTCACCATGTTCTGACACATATGCTCATCAATTTTGGTGAAGTTCTGAGTTTTCATTTGGGATGTATAGGCTTTTTAGTGTATTTTGCCACGCCCCTTTTATAAATGACCCTGTTACAGCCACCCAAATGCCAAAGTTCAACTTTTTTTTGATAATTATTGATCGAGGGAGTCCAGAGAATTGTCCTAGACTGGTTCGGTTCCGATCGGGCGAAAAACCAGGGACTAGTTCGCAAAAGTAGGTTTTGGACAAAATTCGACATAGCAGAAAATTTTCCCTGCCTACATCCAAATCGGAGATAGCCATTTTGTCTGCCTTGAGCCAAGGATTCCAACGACATAAGACACTTGATCCTGGGACAAACAGTCTAAGAGTTATGAGCAATTTTGAACTTTTGGTTGCTGTAGCGCCACCTATGGGCCATTCGGGGTCATACTCTGATAGGTTGTCCCCAAACTGAGGCCTACCATCTGGCCAGGTTTCATGTCTCTAGGCCTTACGGTTTGGCCTGCACGATGCGTTTTACGAATCCTTACAATTACAATAGGGTTTCAGCATTTCATGCTTGAACCCCTAATAAGAATGAAGGCTTTTTGCCAGTTATAGCGCCACCTATGGTCCGATCTCCATGAAACTCTGCATGCTTCCTCACCATGTTCTGACACATATGCTCATCAATTTTGGTGAAGTTCTGAGTTTTCATTTGGGATGTATAGGCTTTTTAGTGTATTTTGCCACGCCCCTTTTATAAATGACCCTGTTACAGCCACCCAAATGCCAAAGTTCAACTTTTTTTTGATAATTATTGATCGAGGGAGTCCAGAGAATTGTCCTAGACTGGTTCGGTTCCGATCGGGCGAAAAACCAGGGACTAGTTCGCAAAAGTAGGTTTTGGACAAAATTCGACATAGCAGAAAATTTTCCCTGCCTACATCCAAATCGGAGATAGCCATTTTGTCTGCCTTGAGCCAAGGATTCCAACGACATAAGACACTTGATCCTGGGACAAACAGTCTAAGAGTTATGAGCAATTTTGAACTTTTGGTTGCTGTAGCGCCACCTATGGGCCATTCGGGGTCATACTCTGATAGGTTGTCCCCAAACTGAGGCCTACCATCTGGCCAGGTTTCATGTCTCTAGGCCTTACGGTTTGGCCTGCACGATGCGTTTTACGAATCCTTACAATTACAATAGGGTTTCAGCATTTCATGCTTGAACCCCTAATAAGAATGAAGGCTTTTTGCCAGTTATAGCGCCACCTATGGTCCGATCTCCATGAAACTCTGCATGCTTCCTCACCATGTTCTGACACATATGCTCATCAATTTTGGTGAAGTTCTGAGTTTTCATTTGGGATGTATAGGCTTTTTAGTGTATTTTGCCACGCCCCTTTTATAAATGACCCTGTTACAGCCACCCAAATGCCAAAGTTCAACTTTTTTTTGATAATTATTGATCGAGGGAGTCCAGAGAATTGTCCTAGACTGGTTCGGTTCCGATCGGGCGAAAAACCAGGGACTAGTTCGCAAAAGTAGGTTTTGGACAAAATTCGACATAGCAGAAAATTTTCCCTGCCTACATCCAAATCGGAGATAGCCATTTTGTCTGCCTTGAGCCAAGGATTCCAACGACATAAGACACTTGATCCTGGGACAAACAGTCTAAGAGTTATGAGCAATTTTGAACTTTTGGTTGCTGTAGCGCCACCTATGGGCCATTCGGGGTCATACTCTGATAGGTTGTCCCCAAACTGAGGCCTACCATCTGGCCAGGTTTCATGTCTCTAGGCCTTACGGTTTGGCCTGCACGATGCGTTTTACGAATCCTTACAATTACAATAGGGTTTCAGCATTTCATGCTTGAACCCCTAATAAGAATGAAGGCTTTTTGCCAGTTATAGCGCCACCTATGGTCCGATCTCCATGAAACTCTGCATGCTTCCTCACCATGTTCTGACACATATGCTCATCAATTTTGGTGAAGTTCTGAGTTTTCATTTGGGATGTATAGGCTTTTTAGTGTATTTTGCCACGCCCCTTTTATAAATGACCCTGTTACAGCCACCCAAATGCCAAAGTTCAACTTTTTTTTGATAATTATTGATCGAGGGAGTCCAGAGAATTGTCCTAGACTGGTTCGGTTCCGATCGGGCGAAAAACCAGGGACTAGTTCGCAAAAGTAGGTTTTGGACAAAATTCGACATAGCAGAAAATTTTTCCTGCCTACATCCAAATCGGAGATAGCCATTTTGTCTGCCTTGAGCCAAGGATTCCAACGACATAAGACACTTGATCCTGGGACAAACAGTCTAAGAGTTATGAGCAATTTTGAACTTTTGGTTGCTGTAGCGCCACCTATGGGCCATTCGGGGTCATACTCTGATAGGTTGTCCCCAAACTGAGGCCTACCATCTGGCCAGGTTTCATGTCTCTAGGCCTTACGGTTTGGCCTGCACGATGCGTTTTACGAATCCTTACAATTACAATAGGGTTTCAGCATTTCATGCTTGAACCCCTAATAAGAATGAAGGCTTTTTGCCAGTTATAGCGCCACCTATGGTCCGATCTCCATGAAACTCTGCATGCTTCCTCACCATGTTCTGACACATATGCTCATCAATTTTGGTGAAGTTCTGAGTTTTCATTTGGGATGTATAGGCTTTTTAGTGTATTTTGCCACGCCCCTTTTATAAATGACCCTGTTACAGCCACCCAAATGCCAAAGTTCAACTTTTTTTTGATAATTATTGATCGAGGGAGTCCAGAGAATTGTCCTAGACTGGTTCGGTTCCGATCGGGCGAAAAACCAGGGACTAGTTTGCAAAAGTAGGTTTTGGACAAAATTCGACATAGCAGAAAATTTTCCCTGCCTACATCCAAATCGGAGATAGCCATTTTGTCTGCCTTGAGCCAAGGATTCCAACGACATAAGACACTTGATCCTGGGACAAACAGTCTAAGAGTTATGAGCAATTTTGAACTTTTGGTTGCTGTAGCGCCACCTATGGGCCATTCGGGGTCATACTCTGATAGGTTGTCCCCAAACTGAGGCCTACCATCTGGCCAGGTTTCATGTCTCTAGGCCTTACGGTTTGGCCTGCACGATGCGTTTTACGAATCCTTACAATTACAATAGGGTTTCAGCATTTCATGCTTGAACCCCTAATAAGAATGAAGGCTTTTTGCCAGTTATAGCGCCACCTATGGTCCGATCTCCATGAAACTCTGCATGCTTCCTCACCATGTTCTGACACATATGCTCATCAATTTTGGTGAAGTTCTGAGTTTTCATTTGGGATGTATAGGCTTTTTAGTGTATTTTGCCACGCCCCTTTTATAAATGACCCTGTTACAGCCACCCAAATGCCAAAGTTCAACTTTTTTTTGATAATTATTGATCGAGGGAGTCCAGAGAATTGTCCTAGACTGGTTCGGTTCCGATCGGGCGAAAAACCAGGGACTAGTTCGCAAAAGTAGGTTTTGGACAAAATTCGACATAGCAGAAAATTTTCCCTGCCTACATCCAAATCGGAGATAGCCATTTTGTCTGCCTTGAGCCAAGGATTCCAACGACATAAGACACTTGATCCTGGGACAAACAGTCTAAGAGTTATGAGCAATTTTGAACTTTTGGTTGCTGTAGCGCCACCTATGGGCCATTCGGGGTCATACTCTGATAGGTTGTCCCCAAACTGAGGCCTACCATCTGGCCAGGTTTCATGTCTCTAGGCCTTACGGTTTGGCCTGCACGATGCGTTTTACGAATCCTTACAATTACAATAGGGTTTCAGCATTTCATGCTTGAACCCCTAATAAGAATGAAGGCTTTTTGCCAGTTATAGCGCCACCTATGGTCCGATCTCCATGAAACTCTGCATGCTTCCTCACCATGTTCTGACACATATGCTCATCAATTTTGGTGAAGTTCTGAGTTTTCATTTGGGATGTATAGGCTTTTTAGTGTATTTTGCCACGCCCCTTTTATAAATGACCCTGTTACAGCCACCCAAATGCCAAAGTTCAACTTTTTTTTGATAATTATTGATCGAGGGAGTCCAGAGAATTGTCCTAGACTGGTTCGGTTCCGATCGGGCGAAAAACCAGGGACTAGTTCGCAAAAGTAGGTTTTGGACAAAATTCGACATAGCAGAAAATTTTCCCTGCCTACATCCAAATCGGAGATAGCCATTTTGTCTGCCTTGAGCCAAGGATTCCAACGACATAAGACACTTGATCCTGGGACAAACAGTCTAAGAGTTATGAGCAATTTTGAACTTTTGGTTGCTGTAGCGCCACCTATGGGCCATTCGGGGTCATACTCTGATAGGTTGTCCCCAAACTGAGGCCTACCATCTGGCCAGGTTTCATGTCTCTAGGCCTTACGGTTTGGCCTGCACGATGCGTTTTACGAATCCTTACAATTACAATAGGGTTTCAGCATTTCATGCTTGAACCCCTAATAAGAATGAAGGCTTTTTGCCAGTTATAGCGCCACCTATGGTCCGATCTCCATGAAACTCTGCATGCTTCCTCACCATGTTCTGACACATATGCTCATCAATTTTGGTGAAGTTCTGAGTTTTCATTTGGGATGTATAGGCTTTTTAGTGTATTTTGCCACGCCCCTTTTATAAATGACCCTGTTACAGCCACCCAAATGCCAAAGTTCAACTTTTTTTTGATAATTATTGATTGAGGGAGTCCAGAGAATTGTCCTAGACTGGTTCGGTTCCGATCGGGCGAAAAACCAGGGACTAGTTTGCAAAAGTAGGTTTTGGACAAAATTCGACATAGCAGAAAATTTTCCCTGCCTACATCCAAATCGGAGATAGCCATTTTGTCTGCCTTGAGCCAAGGATTCCAACGACATAAGACACTTGATCCTGGGACAAACAGTCTAAGAGTTATGAGCAATTTTGAACTTTTGGTTGCTGTAGCGCCACCTATGGGCCATTCGGGGTCATACTCTGATAGGTTGTCCCCAAACTGAGGCCTACCATCTGGCCAGGTTTCATGTCTCTAGGCCTTACGGTTTGGCCTGCACGATGCGTTTTACGAATCCTTACAATTACAATAGGGTTTCAGCATTTCATGCTTGAACCCCTAATAAGAATGAAGGCTTTTTGCCAGTTATAGCGCCACCTATGGTCCGATCTCCATGAAACTCTGCATGCTTCCTCACCATGTTCTGACACATATGCTCATCAATTTTGGTGAAGTTCTGAGTTTTCATTTGGGATGTATAGGCTTTTTAGTGTATTTTGCCACGCCCCTTTTATAAATGACCCTGTTACAGCCACCCAAATGCCAAAGTTCAACTTTTTTTTGATAATTATTGATCGAGGGAGTCCAGAGAATTGTCCTAGACTGGTTCGGTTCCGATCGGGCGAAAAACCAGGGACTAGTTCGCAAAAGTAGGTTTTGGACAAAATTCGACATAGCAGAAAATTTTCCCTGCCTACATCCAAATCGGAGATAGCCATTTTGTCTGCCTTGAGCCAAGGATTCCAACGACATAAGACACTTGATCCTGGGACAAACAGTCTAAGAGTTATGAGCAATTTTGAACTTTTGGTTGCTGTAGCGCCACCTATGGGCCATTCGGGGTCATACTCTGATAGGTTGTCCCCAAACTGAGGCCTACCATCTGGCCAGGTTTCATGTCTCTAGGCCTTACGGTTTGGCCTGCACGATGCGTTTTACGAATCCTTACAATTACAATAGGGTTTCAGCATTTCATGCTTGAACCCCTAATAAGAATGAAGGCTTTTTGCCAGTTATAGCGCCACCTATGGTCCGATCTCCATGAAACTCTGCATGCTTCCTCACCATGTTCTGACACATATGCTCATCAATTTTGGTGAAGTTCTGAGTTTTCATTTGGGATGTATAGGCTTTTTAGTGTATTTTGCCACGCCCCTTTTATAAATGACCCTGTTACAGCCACCCAAATGCCAAAGTTCAACTTTTTTTTGATAATTATTGATCGAGGGAGTCCAGAGAATTGTCCTAGACTGGTTCGGTTCCGATCGGGCGAAAAACCAGGGACTAGTTCGCAAAAGTAGGTTTTGGACAAAATTCGACATAGCAGAAAATTTTCCCTGCCTACATCCAAATCGGAGATAGCCATTTTGTCTGCCTTGAGCCAAGGATTCCAACGACATAAGACACTTGATCCTGGGACAAACAGTCTAAGAGTTATGAGCAATTTTGAACTTTTGGTTGCTGTAGCGCCACCTATGGGCCATTCGGGGTCATACTCTGATAGGTTGTCCCCAAACTGAGGCCTACCATCTGGCCAGGTTTCATGTCTCTAGGCCTTACGGTTTGGCCTGCACGATGCGTTTTACGAATCCTTACAATTACAATAGGGTTTCAGCATTTCATGCTTGAACCCCTAATAAGAATGAAGGCTTTTTGCCAGTTATAGCGCCACCTATGGTCCGATCTCCATGAAACTCTGCATGCTTCCTCACCATGTTCTGACACATATGCTCATCAATTTTGGTGAAGTTCTGAGTTTTCATTTGGGATGTATAGGCTTTTTAGTGTATTTTGCCACGCCCCTTTTATAAATGACCCTGTTACAGCCACCCAAATGCCAAAGTTCAACTTTTTTTTGATAATTATTGATCGAGGGAGTCCAGAGAATTGTCCTAGACTGGTTCGGTTCCGATCGGGCGAAAAACCAGGGACTAGTTCGCAAAAGTAGGTTTTGGACAAAATTCGACATAGCAGAAAATTTTCCCTGCCTACATCCAAATCGGAGATAGCCATTTTGTCTGCCTTGAGCCAAGGATTCCAACGACATAAGACACTTGATCCTGGGACAAACAGTCTAAGAGTTATGAGCAATTTTGAACTTTTGGTTGCTGTAGCGCCACCTATGGGCCATTCGGGGTCATACTCTGATAGGTTGTCCCCAAACTGAGGCCTACCATCTGGCCAGGTTTCATGTCTCTAGGCCTTACGGTTTGGCCTGCACGATGCGTTTTACGAATCCTTACAATTACAATAGGGTTTCAGCATTTCATGCTTGAACCCCTAATAAGAATGAAGGCTTTTTGCCAGTTATAGCGCCACCTATGGTCCGATCTCCATGAAACTCTGCATGCTTCCTCACCATGTTCTGACACATATGCTCATCAATTTTGGTGAAGTTCTGAGTTTTCATTTGGGATGTATAGGCTTTTTAGTGTATTTTGCCACGCCCCTTTTATAAATGACCCTGTTACAGCCACCCAAATGCCAAAGTTCAACTTTTTTTTGATAATTATTGATCGAGGGAGTCCAGAGAATTGTCCTAGACTGGTTCGGTTCCGATCGGGCGAAAAACCAGGGACTAGTTCGCAAAAGTAGGTTTTGGACAAAATTCGACATAGCAGAAAATTTTTCCTGCCTACATCCAAATCGGAGATAGCCATTTTGTCTGCCTTGAGCCAAGGATTCCAACGACATAAGACACTTGATCCTGGGACAAACAGTCTAAGAGTTATGAGCAATTTTGAACTTTTGGTTGCTGTAGCGCCACCTATGGGCCATTCGGGGTCATACTCTGATAGGTTGTCCCCAAACTGAGGCCTACCATCTGGCCAGGTTTCATGTCTCTAGGCCTTACGGTTTGGCCTGCACGATGCGTTTTACGAATCCTTACAATTACAATAGGGTTTCAGCATTTCATGCTTGAACCCCTAATAAGAATGAAGGCTTTTTGCCAGTTATAGCGCCACCTATGGTCCGATCTCCATGAAACTCTGCATGCTTCCTCACCATGTTCTGACACATATGCTCATCAATTTTGGTGAAGTTCTGAGTTTTCATTTGGGATGTATAGGCTTTTTAGTGTATTTTGCCACGCCCCTTTTATAAATGACCCTGTTACAGCCACCCAAATGCCAAAGTTCAACTTTTTTTTGATAATTATTGATCGAGGGAGTCCAGAGAATTGTCCTAGACTGGTTCGGTTCCGATCGGGCGAAAAACCAGGGACTAGTTTGCAAAAGTAGGTTTTGGACAAAATTCGACATAGCAGAAAATTTTCCCTGCCTACATCCAAATCGGAGATAGCCATTTTGTCTGCCTTGAGCCAAGGATTCCAACGACATAAGACACTTGATCCTGGGACAAACAGTCTAAGAGTTATGAGCAATTTTGAACTTTTGGTTGCTGTAGCGCCACCTATGGGCCATTCGGGGTCATACTCTGATAGGTTGTCCCCAAACTGAGGCCTACCATCTGGCCAGGTTTCATGTCTCTAGGCCTTACGGTTTGGCCTGCACGATGCGTTTTACGAATCCTTACAATTACAATAGGGTTTCAGCATTTCATGCTTGAACCCCTAATAAGAATGAAGGCTTTTTGCCAGTTATAGCGCCACCTATGGTCCGATCTCCATGAAACTCTGCATGCTTCCTCACCATGTTCTGACACATATGCTCATCAATTTTGGTGAAGTTCTGAGTTTTCATTTGGGATGTATAGGCTTTTTAGTGTATTTTGCCACGCCCCTTTTATAAATGACCCTGTTACAGCCACCCAAATGCCAAAGTTCAACTTTTTTTTGATAATTATTGATCGAGGGAGTCCAGAGAATTGTCCTAGACTGGTTCGGTTCCGATCGGGCGAAAAACCAGGGACTAGTTCGCAAAAGTAGGTTTTGGACAAAATTCGACATAGCAGAAAATTTTCCCTGCCTACATCCAAATCGGAGATAGCCATTTTGTCTGCCTTGAGCCAAGGATTCCAACGACATAAGACACTTGATCCTGGGACAAACAGTCTAAGAGTTATGAGCAATTTTGAACTTTTGGTTGCTGTAGCGCCACCTATGGGCCATTCGGGGTCATACTCTGATAGGTTGTCCCCAAACTGAGGCCTACCATCTGGCCAGGTTTCATGTCTCTAGGCCTTACGGTTTGGCCTGCACGATGCGTTTTACGAATCCTTACAATTACAATAGGGTTTCAGCATTTCATGCTTGAACCCCTAATAAGAATGAAGGCTTTTTGCCAGTTATAGCGCCACCTATGGTCCGATCTCCATGAAACTCTGCATGCTTCCTCACCATGTTCTGACACATATGCTCATCAATTTTGGTGAAGTTCTGAGTTTTCATTTGGGATGTATAGGCTTTTTAGTGTATTTTGCCACGCCCCTTTTATAAATGACCCTGTTACAGCCACCCAAATGCCAAAGTTCAACTTTTTTTTGATAATTATTGATCGAGGGAGTCCAGAGAATTGTCCTAGACTGGTTCGGTTCCGATCGGGCGAAAAACCAGGGACTAGTTCGCAAAAGTAGGTTTTGGACAAAATTCGACATAGCAGAAAATTTTCCCTGCCTACATCCAAATCGGAGATAGCCATTTTGTCTGCCTTGAGCCAAGGATTCCAACGACATAAGACACTTGATCCTGGGACAAACAGTCTAAGAGTTATGAGCAATTTTGAACTTTTGGTTGCTGTAGCGCCACCTATGGGCCATTCGGGGTCATACTCTGATAGGTTGTCCCCAAACTGAGGCCTACCATCTGGCCAGGTTTCATGTCTCTAGGCCTTACGGTTTGGCCTGCACGATGCGTTTTACGAATCCTTACAATTACAATAGGGTTTCAGCATTTCATGCTTGAACCCCTAATAAGAATGAAGGCTTTTTGCCAGTTATAGCGCCACCTATGGTCCGATCTCCATGAAACTCTGCATGCTTCCTCACCATGTTCTGACACATATGCTCATCAATTTTGGTGAAGTTCTGAGTTTTCATTTGGGATGTATAGGCTTTTTAGTGTATTTTGCCACGCCCCTTTTATAAATGACCCTGTTACAGCCACCCAAATGCCAAAGTTCAACTTTTTTTTGATAATTATTGATCGAGGGAGTCCAGAGAATTGTCCTAGACTGGTTCGGTTCCGATCGGGCGAAAAACCAGGGACTAGTTCGCAAAAGTAGGTTTTGGACAAAATTCGACATAGCAGAAAATTTTCCCTGCCTACATCCAAATCGGAGATAGCCATTTTGTCTGCCTTGAGCCAAGGATTCCAACGACATAAGACACTTGATCCTGGGACAAACAGTCTAAGAGTTATGAGCAATTTTGAACTTTTGGTTGCTGTAGCGCCACCTATGGGCCATTCGGGGTCATACTCTGATAGGTTGTCCCCAAACTGAGGCCTACCATCTGGCCAGGTTTCATGTCTCTAGGCCTTACGGTTTGGCCTGCACGATGCGTTTTACGAATCCTTACAATTACAATAGGGTTTCAGCATTTCATGCTTGAACCCCTAATAAGAATGAAGGCTTTTTGCCAGTTATAGCGCCACCTATGGTCCGATCTCCATGAAACTCTGCATGCTTCCTCACCATGTTCTGACACATATGCTCATCAATTTTGGTGAAGTTCTGAGTTTTCATTTGGGATGTATAGGCTTTTTAGTGTATTTTGCCACGCCCCTTTTATAAATGACCCTGTTACAGCCACCCAAATGCCAAAGTTCAACTTTTTTTTGATAATTATTGATTGAGGGAGTCCAGAGAATTGTCCTAGACTGGTTCGGTTCCGATCGGGCGAAAAACCAGGGACTAGTTTGCAAAAGTAGGTTTTGGACAAAATTCGACATAGCAGAAAATTTTCCCTGCCTACATCCAAATCGGAGATAGCCATTTTGTCTGCCTTGAGCCAAGGATTCCAACGACATAAGACACTTGATCCTGGGACAAACAGTCTAAGAGTTATGAGCAATTTTGAACTTTTGGTTGCTGTAGCGCCACCTATGGGCCATTCGGGGTCATACTCTGATAGGTTGTCCCCAAACTGAGGCCTACCATCTGGCCAGGTTTCATGTCTCTAGGCCTTACGGTTTGGCCTGCACGATGCGTTTTACGAATCCTTACAATTACAATAGGGTTTCAGCATTTCATGCTTGAACCCCTAATAAGAATGAAGGCTTTTTGCCAGTTATAGCGCCACCTATGGTCCGATCTCCATGAAACTCTGCATGCTTCCTCACCATGTTCTGACACATATGCTCATCAATTTTGGTGAAGTTCTGAGTTTTCATTTGGGATGTATAGGCTTTTTAGTGTATTTTGCCACGCCCCTTTTATAAATGACCCTGTTACAGCCACCCAAATGCCAAAGTTCAACTTTTTTTTGATAATTATTGATCGAGGGAGTCCAGAGAATTGTCCTAGACTGGTTCGGTTCCGATCGGGCGAAAAACCAGGGACTAGTTCGCAAAAGTAGGTTTTGGACAAAATTCGACATAGCAGAAAATTTTCCCTGCCTACATCCAAATCGGAGATAGCCATTTTGTCTGCCTTGAGCCAAGGATTCCAACGACATAAGACACTTGATCCTGGGACAAACAGTCTAAGAGTTATGAGCAATTTTGAACTTTTGGTTGCTGTAGCGCCACCTATGGGCCATTCGGGGTCATACTCTGATAGGTTGTCCCCAAACTGAGGCCTACCATCTGGCCAGGTTTCATGTCTCTAGGCCTTACGGTTTGGCCTGCACGATGCGTTTTACGAATCCTTACAATTACAATAGGGTTTCAGCATTTCATGCTTGAACCCCTAATAAGAATGAAGGCTTTTTGCCAGTTATAGCGCCACCTATGGTCCGATCTCCATGAAACTCTGCATGCTTCCTCACCATGTTCTGACACATATGCTCATCAATTTTGGTGAAGTTCTGAGTTTTCATTTGGGATGTATAGGCTTTTTAGTGTATTTTGCCACGCCCCTTTTATAAATGACCCTGTTACAGCCACCCAAATGCCAAAGTTCAACTTTTTTTTGATAATTATTGATCGAGGGAGTCCAGAGAATTGTCCTAGACTGGTTCGGTTCCGATCGGGCGAAAAACCAGGGACTAGTTCGCAAAAGTAGGTTTTGGACAAAATTCGACATAGCAGAAAATTTTCCCTGCCTACATCCAAATCGGAGATAGCCATTTTGTCTGCCTTGAGCCAAGGATTCCAACGACATAAGACACTTGATCCTGGGACAAACAGTCTAAGAGTTATGAGCAATTTTGAACTTTTGGTTGCTGTAGCGCCACCTATGGGCCATTCGGGGTCATACTCTGATAGGTTGTCCCCAAACTGAGGCCTACCATCTGGCCAGGTTTCATGTCTCTAGGCCTTACGGTTTGGCCTGCACGATGCGTTTTACGAATCCTTACAATTACAATAGGGTTTCAGCATTTCATGCTTGAACCCCTAATAAGAATGAAGGCTTTTTGCCAGTTATAGCGCCACCTATGGTCCGATCTCCATGAAACTCTGCATGCTTCCTCACCATGTTCTGACACATATGCTCATCAATTTTGGTGAAGTTCTGAGTTTTCATTTGGGATGTATAGGCTTTTTAGTGTATTTTGCCACGCCCCTTTTATAAATGACCCTGTTACAGCCACCCAAATGCCAAAGTTCAACTTTTTTTTGATAATTATTGATCGAGGGAGTCCAGAGAATTGTCCTAGACTGGTTCGGTTCCGATCGGGCGAAAAACCAGGGACTAGTTCGCAAAAGTAGGTTTTGGACAAAATTCGACATAGCAGAAAATTTTCCCTGCCTACATCCAAATCGGAGATAGCCATTTTGTCTGCCTTGAGCCAAGGATTCCAACGACATAAGACACTTGATCCTGGGACAAACAGTCTAAGAGTTATGAGCAATTTTGAACTTTTGGTTGCTGTAGCGCCACCTATGGGCCATTCGGGGTCATACTCTGATAGGTTGTCCCCAAACTGAGGCCTACCATCTGGCCAGGTTTCATGTCTCTAGGCCTTACGGTTTGGCCTGCACGATGCGTTTTACGAATCCTTACAATTACAATAGGGTTTCAGCATTTCATGCTTGAACCCCTAATAAGAATGAAGGCTTTTTGCCAGTTATAGCGCCACCTATGGTCCGATCTCCATGAAACTCTGCATGCTTCCTCACCATGTTCTGACACATATGCTCATCAATTTTGGTGAAGTTCTGAGTTTTCATTTGGGATGTATAGGCTTTTTAGTGTATTTTGCCACGCCCCTTTTATAAATGACCCTGTTACAGCCACCCAAATGCCAAAGTTCAACTTTTTTTTGATAATTATTGATCGAGGGAGTCCAGAGAATTGTCCTAGACTGGTTCGGTTCCGATCGGGCGAAAAACCAGGGACTAGTTTGCAAAAGTAGGTTTTGGACAAAATTCGACATAGCAGAAAATTTTCCCTGCCTACATCCAAATCGGAGATAGCCATTTTGTCTGCCTTGAGCCAAGGATTCCAACGACATAAGACACTTGATCCTGGGACAAACAGTCTAAGAGTTATGAGCAATTTTGAACTTTTGGTTGCTGTAGCGCCACCTATGGGCCATTCGGGGTCATACTCTGATAGGTTGTCCCCAAACTGAGGCCTACCATCTGGCCAGGTTTCATGTCTCTAGGCCTTACGGTTTGGCCTGCACGATGCGTTTTACGAATCCTTACAATTACAATAGGGTTTCAGCATTTCATGCTTGAACCCCTAATAAGAATGAAGGCTTTTTGCCAGTTATAGCGCCACCTATGGTCCGATCTCCATGAAACTCTGCATGCTTCCTCACCATGTTCTGACACATATGCTCATCAATTTTGGTGAAGTTCTGAGTTTTCATTTGGGATGTATAGGCTTTTTAGTGTATTTTGCCACGCCCCTTTTATAAATGACCCTGTTACAGCCACCCAAATGCCAAAGTTCAACTTTTTTTTGATAATTATTGATCGAGGGAGTCCAGAGAATTGTCCTAGACTGGTTCGGTTCCGATCGGGCGAAAAACCAGGGACTAGTTCGCAAAAGTAGGTTTTGGACAAAATTCGACATAGCAGAAAATTTTCCCTGCCTACATCCAAATCGGAGATAGCCATTTTGTCTGCCTTGAGCCAAGGATTCCAACGACATAAGACACTTGATCCTGGGACAAACAGTCTAAGAGTTATGAGCAATTTTGAACTTTTGGTTGCTGTAGCGCCACCTATGGGCCATTCGGGGTCATACTCTGATAGGTTGTCCCCAAACTGAGGCCTACCATCTGGCCAGGTTTCATGTCTCTAGGCCTTACGGTTTGGCCTGCACGATGCGTTTTACGAATCCTTACAATTACAATAGGGTTTCAGCATTTCATGCTTGAACCCCTAATAAGAATGAAGGCTTTTTGCCAGTTATAGCGCCACCTATGGTCCGATCTCCATGAAACTCTGCATGCTTCCTCACCATGTTCTGACACATATGCTCATCAATTTTGGTGAAGTTCTGAGTTTTCATTTGGGATGTATAGGCTTTTTAGTGTATTTTGCCACGCCCCTTTTATAAATGACCCTGTTACAGCCACCCAAATGCCAAAGTTCAACTTTTTTTTGATAATTATTGATTGAGGGAGTCCAGAGAATTGTCCTAGACTGGTTCGGTTCCGATCGGGCGAAAAACCAGGGACTAGTTTGCAAAAGTAGGTTTTGGACAAAATTCGACATAGCAGAAAATTTTCCCTGCCTACATCCAAATCGGAGATAGCCATTTTGTCTGCCTTGAGCCAAGGATTCCAACGACATAAGACACTTGATCCTGGGACAAACAGTCTAAGAGTTATGAGCAATTTTGAACTTTTGGTTGCTGTAGCGCCACCTATGGGCCATTCGGGGTCATACTCTGATAGGTTGTCCCCAAACTGAGGCCTACCATCTGGCCAGGTTTCATGTCTCTAGGCCTTACGGTTTGGCCTGCACGATGCGTTTTACGAATCCTTACAATTACAATAGGGTTTCAGCATTTCATGCTTGAACCCCTAATAAGAATGAAGGCTTTTTGCCAGTTATAGCGCCACCTATGGTCCGATCTCCATGAAACTCTGCATGCTTCCTCACCATGTTCTGACACATATGCTCATCAATTTTGGTGAAGTTCTGAGTTTTCATTTGGGATGTATAGGCTTTTTAGTGTATTTTGCCACGCCCCTTTTATAAATGACCCTGTTACAGCCACCCAAATGCCAAAGTTCAACTTTTTTTTGATAATTATTGATCGAGGGAGTCCAGAGAATTGTCCTAGACTGGTTCGGTTCCGATCGGGCGAAAAACCAGGGACTAGTTCGCAAAAGTAGGTTTTGGACAAAATTCGACATAGCAGAAAATTTTCCCTGCCTACATCCAAATCGGAGATAGCCATTTTGTCTGCCTTGAGCCAAGGATTCCAACGACATAAGACACTTGATCCTGGGACAAACAGTCTAAGAGTTATGAGCAATTTTGAACTTTTGGTTGCTGTAGCGCCACCTATGGGCCATTCGGGGTCATACTCTGATAGGTTGTCCCCAAACTGAGGCCTACCATCTGGCCAGGTTTCATGTCTCTAGGCCTTACGGTTTGGCCTGCACGATGCGTTTTACGAATCCTTACAATTACAATAGGGTTTCAGCATTTCATGCTTGAACCCCTAATAAGAATGAAGGCTTTTTGCCAGTTATAGCGCCACCTATGGTCCGATCTCCATGAAACTCTGCATGCTTCCTCACCATGTTCTGACACATATGCTCATCAATTTTGGTGAAGTTCTGAGTTTTCATTTGGGATGTATAGGCTTTTTAGTGTATTTTGCCACGCCCCTTTTATAAATGACCCTGTTACAGCCACCCAAATGCCAAAGTTCAACTTTTTTTTGATAATTATTGATCGAGGGAGTCCAGAGAATTGTCCTAGACTGGTTCGGTTCCGATCGGGCGAAAAACCAGGGACTAGTTCGCAAAAGTAGGTTTTGGACAAAATTCGACATAGCAGAAAATTTTCCCTGCCTACATCCAAATCGGAGATAGCCATTTTGTCTGCCTTGAGCCAAGGATTCCAACGACATAAGACACTTGATCCTGGGACAAACAGTCTAAGAGTTATGAGCAATTTTGAACTTTTGGTTGCTGTAGCGCCACCTATGGGCCATTCGGGGTCATACTCTGATAGGTTGTCCCCAAACTGAGGCCTACCATCTGGCCAGGTTTCATGTCTCTAGGCCTTACGGTTTGGCCTGCACGATGCGTTTTACGAATCCTTACAATTACAATAGGGTTTCAGCATTTCATGCTTGAACCCCTAATAAGAATGAAGGCTTTTTGCCAGTTATAGCGCCACCTATGGTCCGATCTCCATGAAACTCTGCATGCTTCCTCACCATGTTCTGACACATATGCTCATCAATTTTGGTGAAGTTCTGAGTTTTCATTTGGGATGTATAGGCTTTTTAGTGTATTTTGCCACGCCCCTTTTATAAATGACCCTGTTACAGCCACCCAAATGCCAAAGTTCAACTTTTTTTTGATAATTATTGATCGAGGGAGTCCAGAGAATTGTCCTAGACTGGTTCGGTTCCGATCGGGCGAAAAACCAGGGACTAGTTCGCAAAAGTAGGTTTTGGACAAAATTCGACATAGCAGAAAATTTTCCCTGCCTACATCCAAATCGGAGATAGCCATTTTGTCTGCCTTGAGCCAAGGATTCCAACGACATAAGACACTTGATCCTGGGACAAACAGTCTAAGAGTTATGAGCAATTTTGAACTTTTGGTTGCTGTAGCGCCACCTATGGGCCATTCGGGGTCATACTCTGATAGGTTGTCCCCAAACTGAGGCCTACCATCTGGCCAGGTTTCATGTCTCTAGGCCTTACGGTTTGGCCTGCACGATGCGTTTTACGAATCCTTACAATTACAATAGGGTTTCAGCATTTCATGCTTGAACCCCTAATAAGAATGAAGGCTTTTTGCCAGTTATAGCGCCACCTATGGTCCGATCTCCATGAAACTCTGCATGCTTCCTCACCATGTTCTGACACATATGCTCATCAATTTTGGTGAAGTTCTGAGTTTTCATTTGGGATGTATAGGCTTTTTAGTGTATTTTGCCACGCCCCTTTTATAAATGACCCTGTTACAGCCACCCAAATGCCAAAGTTCAACTTTTTTTTGATAATTATTGATCGAGGGAGTCCAGAGAATTGTCCTAGACTGGTTCGGTTCCGATCGGGCGAAAAACCAGGGACTAGTTTGCAAAAGTAGGTTTTGGACAAAATTCGACATAGCAGAAAATTTTCCCTGCCTACATCCAAATCGGAGATAGCCATTTTGTCTGCCTTGAGCCAAGGATTCCAACGACATAAGACACTTGATCCTGGGACAAACAGTCTAAGAGTTATGAGCAATTTTGAACTTTTGGTTGCTGTAGCGCCACCTATGGGCCATTCGGGGTCATACTCTGATAGGTTGTCCCCAAACTGAGGCCTACCATCTGGCCAGGTTTCATGTCTCTAGGCCTTACGGTTTGGCCTGCACGATGCGTTTTACGAATCCTTACAATTACAATAGGGTTTCAGCATTTCATGCTTGAACCCCTAATAAGAATGAAGGCTTTTTGCCAGTTATAGCGCCACCTATGGTCCGATCTCCATGAAACTCTGCATGCTTCCTCACCATGTTCTGACACATATGCTCATCAATTTTGGTGAAGTTCTGAGTTTTCATTTGGGATGTATAGGCTTTTTAGTGTATTTTGCCACGCCCCTTTTATAAATGACCCTGTTACAGCCACCCAAATGCCAAAGTTCAACTTTTTTTTGATAATCATTGATCGAGGGAGTCCAGAGAATTGTCCTAGACTGGTTCGGTTCCGATCGGGCGAAAAACCAGGGACTAGTTCGCAAAAGTAGGTTTTGGACAAAATTCGACATAGCAGAAAATTTTTCCTGCCTACATCCAAATCGGAGATAGCCATTTTGTCTGCCTTGAGCCAAGGATTCCAACGACATAAGACACTTGATCCTGGGACAAACAGTCTAAGAGTTATGAGCAATTTTGAACTTTTGGTTGCTGTAGCGCCACCTATGGGCCATTCGGGGTCATACTCTGATAGGTTGTCCCCAAACTGAGGCCTACCATCTGGCCAGGTTTCATGTCTCTAGGCCTTACGGTTTGGCCTGCACGATGCGTTTTACGAATCCTTACAATTACAATAGGGTTTCAGCATTTCATGCTTGAACCCCTAATAAGAATGAAGGCTTTTTGCCAGTTATAGCGCCACCTATGGTCCGATCTCCATGAAACTCTGCATGCTTCCTCACCATGTTCTGACACATATGCTCATCAATTTTGGTGAAGTTCTGAGTTTTCATTTGGGATGTATAGGCTTTTTAGTGTATTTTGCCACGCCCCTTTTATAAATGACCCTGTTACAGCCACCCAAATGCCAAAGTTCAACTTTTTTTTGATAATTATTGATCGAGGGAGTCCAGAGAATTGTCCTAGACTGGTTCGGTTCCGATCGGGCGAAAAACCAGGGACTAGTTCGCAAAAGTAGGTTTTGGACAAAATTCGACATAGCAGAAAATTTTCCCTGCCTACATCCAAATCGGAGATAGCCATTTTGTCTGCCTTGAGCCAAGGATTCCAACGACATAAGACACTTGATCCTGGGACAAACAGTCTAAGAGTTATGAGCAATTTTGAACTTTTGGTTGCTGTAGCGCCACCTATGGGCCATTCGGGGTCATACTCTGATAGGTTGTCCCCAAACTGAGGCCTACCATCTGGCCAGGTTTCATGTCTCTAGGCCTTACGGTTTGGCCTGCACGATGCGTTTTACGAATCCTTACAATTACAATAGGGTTTCAGCATTTCATGCTTGAACCCCTAATAAGAATGAAGGCTTTTTGCCAGTTATAGCGCCACCTATGGTCCGATCTCCATGAAACTCTGCATGCTTCCTCACCATGTTCTGACACATATGCTCATCAATTTTGGTGAAGTTCTGAGTTTTCATTTGGGATGTATAGGCTTTTTAGTGTATTTTGCCACGCCCCTTTTATAAATGACCCTGTTACAGCCACCCAAATGCCAAAGTTCAACTTTTTTTTGATAATCATTGATCGAGGGAGTCCAGAGAATTGTCCTAGACTGGTTCGGTTCCGATCGGGCGAAAAACCAGGGACTAGTTCGCAAAA
Organism: Gobio occitaniae; assembly: GCA_033150135.1. Classification (NCBI taxonomy): domain Eukaryota; kingdom Metazoa; phylum Chordata; class Actinopteri; order Cypriniformes; family Gobionidae; genus Gobio; species Gobio occitaniae. The sequence goes on from JARQWZ010002325.1 coordinate 144,226, forward strand.
GTAGGTTTTGGACAAAATTCGACATAGCAGAAAATTTTTCCTGCCTACATCCAAATCGGAGATAGCCATTTTGTCTGCCTTGAGCCAAGGATTCCAACGACATAAGACACTTGATCCTGGGACAAACAGTCTAAGAGTTATGAGCAATTTTGAACTTTTGGTTGCTGTAGCGCCACCTATGGGCCATTCGGGGTCATACTCTGATAGGTTGTCCCCAAACTGAGGCCTACCATCTGGCCAGGTTTCATGTCTCTAGGCCTTACGGTTTGGCCTGCACGATGCGTTTTACGAATCCTTACAATTACAATAGGGTTTCAGCAATTCATGCTTGAACCCCTAATAATAAAAATCAATACAATTACAATAGGGTTTCAGCACTTCGTGCTTGAACCCCTAAAAATCAATACAATTACAATAGGGTTTCAGCACTTCGTGCTTGAACCCCTAAAAATCAGCACAAATACAATAGGGTTTCAGCACTTCGTGCTTGAACCCCTAAAAATCAATACAATTACAATAGGGTTTCAGCACTTCGTGCTTGAACCCCTAATAAAAATCAGCACAAATACAATAGGGTTTCAGCACTTCGTGCTTGAACCCCTAATAATAAAAATCAGCACAAATACAATAGGGTTTCAGCACTTCGTGCTTGAACCCCTAAAAATCAATACAATTACAATAGGGTTTCAGCACTTCGTGCTTGAACCCCTAATAATAATAATAAAAATCAATACAATTACAATAGGGTTTCAGCACTTCGTGCTTGAACCCCTAATAATAATAATAAAAATCAATACAATTACAATAGGGTTTCAGCACTTCGTGCTTGAACCCCTAATAATAAAAATCAGCACAATTACAATAGGGTTTCAGCACTTCGTGCTTGAACCCCTAATAAAAATCAGCACAAATACAATAGGGTTTCAGCACTTCGTGCTTGAACCCCTAATAATAATAATAAAAATCAGTACAATTACAATAGGGTTTCAGCACTTCGTGCTTGAACCCCTAATAATAAAAATCAGCACAAATACAATAGGGTTTCAGCACTTCGTGCTTGAACCCCTAAAAATCAGTACAATTACAATAGGGTTTCAGCACTTCGTGCTTGAACCCCTAAAAATCAATACAATTACAATAGGGTTTCAGCACTTCGTGCTTGAACCCCTAAATAATAAAAATCAGCACAAATACAATAGGGTTTCAGCACTTCGTGCTTGAACCCCTAATAATATGTAATGCCCCTAATGCATATTTTTGTGGATGTGTGCAACACCACATGATTACAGAGCCATAAATCTCGTTAGCGCCAACTAGTGGCCGATTTCTTTCAAAATTCTTACAGACCTCTAGGACCATCAGTCAAACATGCCCACCAAGTTTCGTTCCGATCGGCTTCCGTTAACCTTGTCTAATAGGTGCTCAAATTTCTTTGGCTGTGGTGGCCATGTTTTTTGAGATACGCCAATGTCTTCATAGATATATATGGTACCTTGGACCAAGACACAGCATACCAATTTTCAAGTCAATCGGACTAGCTGTCGGGTGGTTATAGCCCTTTTCATGTTTTTTTCATGATATAGCGCCACCAAGTGATCAATCATCGCAATTGTTTTATCTTCACCAAAGACTGAGCCCTTACACATGTGTACCAAGTTTGGTGAAGATATCTAATTTTGATCTTGAGTTATAGCCTTTTTATTAAAATAGGCTCTGCCCTGAACGTCCATTTTTATGCCCTTTAACAACCCTGAATCAAAATTTGACCTTTTTTTTCAATAATTATTGATAATCAGACTCCAGAGAACATTTTGGCACTGGTTTGGTTCTGATCGGACAAAAAAACCTAGGACGAGTATGCAAAAGTAGGTTTACAACAAAATTCAAAATGGCGGAAAATTTGTTCCAGACAAAAATGAAATCGTATATATATGTTTTGTTCGTCATGTATTCAGCTTCCCAAAGATATAAGACACTTGAGTGTGGACTAAACGGTTTAGGAGTTATGAGCCATTTCGCGCTTTTGATTGCTGTAGCGCCACCTATTGGCCAATTGGGGTCATACTCTGAGAACATTAGCCTCGATTTTTGTACTATCATCTGATAAAGTTTCAAGTCTCTAGCATTTACGCTTTGGTCTGCACGATCACAGTTTAAATATGATTGAACAATATTAGTTTAGAGGATAAGCCAATGAGTGGTCTTCTGCTGCCATCTGGTGGCAATTTTAGGTAATACGCCATAATATATTTGAAATAAATTATTTTGACAAAATGTGATTGTAAATATTGTAATAGTGACTTTATACTGTCTAAATAGGAATTATAGAACATGATAAGTAAATAGTATGAAAAAATGACTATTTAAGCCCAGCAGGTGGCAGCAGAGAACCACTCATTGGCTCATTTTCATTTTAAATGTCTGTTTTTCATTTAATGGGCACATTTTCCAAGTTAATGCCTTCAAACGTGCTAACTCGCATGAACATTTTGTTGGAGATATAGATATTTGAAATAAATGATAGGTAACAAATAACTTATTCCAGGTTTTCCCCTTTAGAACAAATTTTCAGGCATTATTTTAATTGTAATATAATAATTATTGTAAAAACATACATCAAATGAACAAATTAATTGATAAACATTGACAAAAGGTAATTTGCAATGCTATTTTAATGTTTTTTTAGAGTATATATATATATATATATGGTTAGTTGACAGAATGAACCAATGAGTGGTCTTCTGCTCCCATCTGGTGGCAATTTTAGGTAATACGCCATAATATATTTGAAATAAATTATTTTGATAAAATGTGATTGTAAATATTGTAATAGTGACTTCATAATGTCTAAATAGGAATTATTGAACATGATAAGTAAATAGTATGACAACATTACTATTTAAGCCCAGCAGGTGGCAGCAGAGAACCGTCTAAGGTTACGTATGTAACCTCTGTTCCCTGAGAACAGGGAACGAGCGCTGCGTCTAGCTGACGCTATGGGGTACGCCCTCGGCGTGACTGGTGTCTGAAGCTACTATCGAATCATGGCAAAGTCTTTGACCGACGTCAGCCCATGACGTCATCATCGTGCGACCCGGAAGTATAAAAGGGCGCCGTGCCAACACATACACATCTTCTCGTCTGAAGGGACTGTATGGCAGATAGGCCCTGCAGCATGGCAACGCGACGCAGCGCTCGTTCCCTGTTCTCAGGGAACAGAGGTTACATACGTAACCTTAGACGTTCCCTTTCGAAAGGGAACTCTCGCTGCGTCTAGCTGACGCTATGGGGAACGATATACCAACGCCGCCATGCTGAGGGGAGTGTCTGCCCATTGGCAGTGACAACTGTCAACACAAGTAATTCCATTGAAAAACCTGAGCGACTCCCCCTCAGGTCACACTGGGCTGACAGTGACAGCACTCCCTACGGTCATAGCCCAAGCTATGCAACTAAACGGAACCCTAACGCACTGCGTGGGGTTCCATCTAGACAGCTCAAAGGCCCGGGACCACTACTTCCACAGAAGGGGTCCCTTTAAGGCATTGTGGCTAGGGGACCAGAAGGAACCCCAGCCAGTCACTACTCGGGAAACCAGTTCTCCCGAGTGCCACCAGGGAGGCCTGACCTGGTGCCCTAAGTGTTATGGACACTTCGGTTTAGCCAACCCTGTCTGTTCAAAAACAGAGCCTCTGGAAGGTGCCCAGGGGGCATCCAAACTAAGGGACTGAAAAACTGGCAGTCCTACTTAGCCCGGAACTCAGAGACGGGTTATCCAAGAGAGCAATACTCAGTGTAGCGCTTTAGAACCCTTGCTAGCGAGGGGAGTCTGCCTGCTCAAATCAAGGATCTACCAGGTGCTTGTGTTTCAAAGCAGTAGGGAGGCCGAAAGGGCCTAAGGACTGATCTAACAGGGAGGCCTCATGAGAGGCCTACGACCGTCTGACCAGGCTCAGGCGGCTGAGAGCTCATAGACGACCCTCATTGAGGGGAGCAGCTGAACCTGCCTGGTGGGTAACCTCCAGCTGTAGGCCCAACTACCACAAGTTCTCCACAGAGAACTGGTAATCAAGAAGTGCCTAGCTCAGGAACTTCACCTTCAAGGAGGCCCTGTGGGCCTACTACTTGATAGCGGGTTTTCCAGGGAGGCCTATAGAGTTCTACTACCTAAAAGCAAGCCATGCTGGCAACCCGAGCATCCTGGCTCGGGACTCCATCCTCAGGTAGGCCTAGTGAGGCCTACTACCTGACAGCAATACCGCCAATTTTCAGAGCATTCAAGCTCACTTCAAGGGAGGCCTAGGGAGGCCTACCACCTGCCAGCGAAGCATTGTCCCTTGCTGAGGTTACGTCTTGTTTTCTCAAGGAGGCCTAATGGAGGCCTACTACTTGACAGTCAAGCTACGCAGGCTAGCCGAGCATCCTGATTAAGGAACTCGCCCTCAAGGGAGGCCTATTGAGGCCTACTACCTGATAACCAGCCTTTAGGGAGGCCTGGAGAGGCCTGCTACCTGTTTGCAATTCGTGCTAACTGTTTCTTCAAATGACTGGGTCCCAGGAACGCCTTAGGGAGGCCTGATGAGGCCTACTACCTTGTTCGAGTGACCACAACCTGGGAGCTCACCCTCAGGGAGGCCTAGTAAGGCCTTAGAATAAACAGCAGGCCCTCAGGGAGGCCTGATGAGGCCTACAACCTGCCTCTGGGAGTGACCACAATCTGGGAGCTCACCCTCAGGGAGGCCTAGTAAGGTCTTAGAGTTAACAGCAGGCATTCAGGGAGGCCTGATGAGGCCTACAACCTGCCTCTGGTAGTGATCACAACCTGAGAGCTCACCCTCAGGGAGGCCTAGTAAGGCCTTACAACTAACAGCAGGCCTTCAGGGTGGCCTGATGAGGCCTACAACCTGATAGCCGGCAGGCTAGCTGTCCCGATGCGTACATCGGTACATACCTCCAGTGAGGCCTGGTCGAGGCCTTCCAACTGAAAATGCGCCTTGTTCAAGAGGCCTACTGAGGCCTACAATTGACAGCCGACCTTCAGGAGAGCATATTGCCCCATTTTAACCTGATAGCCAGCTAGGCTAGTAGTACTTTGATGCCTCAGCATCGGCACCTGCCTTACTGGAGGCCTGATAAGGCCTACCACTGTCACCGTACTCTTGAATCGGTGCAATCCTCCAGCGAGGCCTAACTTTAGAGGCCTGCTAACTGGGAACAAACATATTGCAAAATGTGGGTTGTAGTAATATTAGACCCTACGGCTCGTCTTCATGGAGGCCTGCTGAGGCCTAACATGATAGCTACCCATTGCTATGGGGACCCGTTCCAGGGAGGCTTGTAAAGCCTACAAGCTGTACGAGTTTCGCAAAGACGAGAAATAACTGCCAGACAAACAAACTGGCTGCTACTTAAACCAACGACTCTCAATGAGAGGAGGCCTCAGATCCAAGTAGTGCACAACCAAAGGTGACGGTGCCTCAGCAACGCGCCTCCTTCATCCACATACCAACTGACGCCGCAGCGCTCAGTCGTAACAGAGACAAACTAATCCAACCTGCAGTGGCTTAGGGAACCGAAGACACATAGTAACCCTGAGCGGTAGACAAACACTCCATTCTATCAGAAAAGTGTGCTACCGCCTAGTAATCCGCAAACGTTTCAAAGAAAAGAGCGGCGGCCTAAACACTACTCTCAATATGAGAGGAGGCCCATTTTCTGATAACCATGCGCGGTGGCCTACCTGGCGCCATCTTGACCAACCAGGGAAAGCCAACACACGCTACCTACACAGCCCAGAGCCTGGCGCTGTGCTAAGCCATCTAAACAGGGGAAAGACAGTTCTCTCTGATGAATACCCAACTCTATACAGGAACCTGGGGTCTGTAAGAAATACATATTTTTAGTGTAATACACAAAAAATGACCACTCTCACCTGCGGCATGTTGAGCGAAGACTCATTGTGCAGTTCTCACCACCATGTTCTACCGCCCTTGCATGCCTGAAAGGGGCGTTCTCACTGAGTAAGTCCGGGCGGGGCGTCAGAACATAGTTCTACTCATCATGGGCCCGCCTCAGGCCTGATGTAAGAAGCGCCTGGGTAAAAAATCATTAAAAGACATTAAAAAGGAAAAAGAAGAGGGCTAGGATGTAACCGCCCTCAAGGGAAGTGATCCATCACCAACGCCGAGAGCGTTTGTCCTGGATCACCTCCCTCAGATGCTTTTTCCCGCGGGAATCCCGTCTCCTCTGTGCCCTGCTCCTCCACGGAGGGGGGGCACGAGAGGAGACGCTAGCCCTCTGGTCCTGCCTACGGTCCTCAGACCGTGAAGGACCAGGTCCCGCCTGCCTGGGTGGGGGTGCGGATCTCAGCGGTATGCATGTCTTAAATGCCGCTGAGCACGCCTTCGCCTCCCTGAACTTTCCAACCACCGCCTCAACGGAGGTGCCGAAAAGTTCAGTCGGCGAAAACCGGCGAATCGAGGAGAAAGCCCTTCTCTTTCTCCCCGATATCGGCCAGGCTCAGCCACAGATGCCTCTCCGTGACCACCATAGCCGCCATAGAGCGGCCGATAGCAGCAGCAGTCTGCTTGGTGGCCCGGAGAGCAAGATCTGTGGGGCGGCGCAGCTCAGCAACCGCCTCAGGGGACAGCCCGGCCCCCTGGTCGAGATCCTCCAACAGGTCCGCCTGGTACACCTGCAACACCGCCATCGTGTGCAGGGTCGCACCAGCCTGACCTGCTGCCGTGTATGCCCCAGCCATTAAAGCACAACGTGATTTAGAGAGGCAGAGTTTGAGCTCTCAGTGTTGATGCCAAACTCTCTTCCCTCAAGAAAAAAGCCAGACTAGAGTGGAGCGATCTCAGATTGAAAACCGCTCACACTCACACACAAACAACTTCAAATGAACTTGACTGTGCATGCTCTTGATCCCAGGCAGTAAATACACTCGTGTGTATTAATAATTTAAATTTGTTTTACCTTAACCCGTATAGCAGTTCAAACAGACAGTCCCTGAAGACGAGAAAGATGTGTATGTGTTGGCACGGCGCCCTTTTATACTTCCGGGTCGCACGATGATGACGTCATGGGCTGACGTCGGTCAAAGACTTTGCCGTGATTCGATAGTAGCTTCAGACACCAGTCACGCCGAGGGCGTTCCCCATAGCGTCAGCTTGATGCAGCGAGAGTTCCCTTTCGAAAGGGAACACTCATTGGCTCATTTTCATTTTAAATGTCTGTTTTTCATTTAATGGGCACATTTTCCAAGTTAATGCCTTCAAATGTGCTAACTTACATGCACATTTTGTTGGAGATATAGATATTTGAAATAAATGATAGGTAACAAATAACTTATTCCAGGTTTTCCCCTTTAAAACATATTTTCAGGCATTATTTTAACTTTAATATAATAATTATTGTAAAACAAACATCAAATGAACAAATTAATTGGTAAACATTGACAAAATGTCATTTGCCATGCTTTTATAATGTTTATTTTTTTAAGTGTATATGCTTAGTGGACAGAATGACCCAATGAGTGGTCTTCTGCTGCCATCTGGTGGCAATTTTAGGTAATACACCATATAAGCATGTCACCTTTTTTACTGCTATAGAGGCATCTAATGCCCGATCTCCATGAAATGGTGCATGCTTCTTTAGAGTCACATGCTGCATGTGCCCACCTATTTTCGTGAAGTTATGAGTTTTCGTTCAGGATTAATAGGCTTTTGAGCATGTTTTGCCACACCTATTCTCTAAATGACCCTGTTATAGCTACCCAAAGTGTAAAGTTCAACAAGTTTTTGATAACTATTGATCAGGAGAGTCCAGAGAATCATACTGCAGTGGTTTGGTTCCAATCGAGCAAAAAACCTACGACTAATTTGCAAAATGAGGTTTATAATATAATCGTTAATATTTAAATAACAATTTGATTGACAATATTGGTTCTTGGGGCAAAGTTGTTCAGTATGAGGAGATCTATCATAATTTATGCATAGTTTTTAACCCCACCTGATTACAGAGATGGAAAATACCATTTACAGCCAATACAGGCAATTCACCATAGGGAATACATGGTTTTCAAAGCTTTTTAAGACTTATAGCACCACCTATGGTCCGATCTCCATGAATCTTTGCATGCTTCTTCAGCATGTTATCTCACATATACATAAAAATTTTCGTGAAGTTTTGAGTTTTCCTTTAGGATTTATAGGCTTTTGAGTGTATTTTGCCACGCCTCTTTTCTAAATGACCCTGTTATAGCCATGCAAATGCAAAAGTTTTCAATAATTATTAATCTAGAGAGTCCAGAGAATTGTCCTAGACTGGTTTGGTTCCAATCGGGCAAAAATCCAGGGACTAGTTTGCAAAAGTAGGTTTTGAACATAATCGCAAATATTTAATGAACGATTTAATTGATAGCAATGCTTCTAGAGGCAAAGTTGTTCAGCATGAGGAGACCTACCATATGATATGTATATTTGCTTGATGTGTGCAACACCACGTGATTACAGAGCCATAAAACTCGTTAGCGCCAACTAGTGGCCGATTTCTTTCAAAATTCTTACAGACCTCTAAGGCCATGAGTCAAACATGCTCACAGAGTTTCGTTCCGATCGGCGTCCGTTAATCTTCTCTTAGAGGTGCTCAAATTTCATTGGTCGATAGCGGCTATGTTTTTTGAGATACGCCAATGTCCTCATAGACATATATGGTACCTTGGACCAAGACACTGCATTCCAATTTTCAAGTCATTCGGACTAGCGGTCAGGTGGTTATAGCAATTTTCATGTTTTTTTCATGTTTTAGCGCCACCAAGTGTTCAATCATCGCAGTTTGTTTATCGTGACCAAAGACTGAGCCCATACACATATATACCAAGTTTGGTGAAGATATCTCATTTTGATCTTGAGTTATAGCCTTTTAAGTAAAATAGGCTCCGCCCTGAAGCCCCTTAACGACCATGAAAGGAAATTTCACCTTTTTTTCAATGATTATTGATAATCAGCCTCCAGAGAACATTTCTGCACTGGTTTGTTTCCGATCGGACAAAAAACCTAGGACTAGTTCACAAAAGTAGGTTTTTGACCAAATTCAAAATGGCGGGAAAATTTGCATACCGGAAATGAATTCGGAGATATATGTTTTTTTCGTCATGAGCTCAGCTTTCTAATGATATAAGACACTTGACCTTAATGATCAACGGTTTAGGAGTTATGAGCAGTTTCGCGCAATTGATTGCTATAGCGCCACCTATAGGCCAATCTGGCTCATAATTTGATAACCTCTGCTCGATTTTTGGACTACCTTGTGGCAAAGTTTCAAGTCTCTAGCACTTACGGTTTGGGCTGCACGATGCGTTTTACGGCGGAATAATAATAATAATAAAAACCCTTACAATTACAATAGGGTTTCAGCACTTCGTGCTTGAACCCCTAATAATAATAATAATAATAAAAATCAATACAATTACAATAGGGTTTCAGCACTTCGTGCTTGAACCCCTAATAATAAAAATCAATACAATTACAATAGGGTTTCAGCACTTCTTGCTTGAACCCCTAATAATAAAAATCAATACAATTACAATAGGGTTTCAGCACTTCGTGCTTGAACCCCTAATAAAAATCAGCACAAATACAATAGGGTTTCAGCACTTCGTGCTTGAACCCCTAAAAATACAATTACAATAGGGTTTCAGCACTTCGTGCTTGAACCCCTAATAATAATAATAATAATAATAATAATAATAAAAATCAGTACAATTACAATAGGGTTTCAGCACTTCGTGCTTGAACCCCTAATAATAATAATAATAATAATAATAAAAATCAGTACAATTACAATAGGGTTTCAGCACTTCGTGCTTGAACCCCTAATAATAATAATAATAATAATAATAATAATAATAATAATAAAAATCAATACAATTACAATAGGGTTTCAGCACTTCGTGCTTGAAACCCTAAAAATCAGCACAAATACAATAGGTGTTCAGCACTTCGTGCTTGAACCCCTAATAATAATAATCTGAGGAAAAACAATAGGGCTCTGCGCCCTTTCAGGCTTGAGCCCTAATAATAACCTGAGGAAGAACAATAGGGCTCTGATCCCTTTCGGGGCTTGGGCCCTAATAATAATAATCCTAAGGAAAACAATAGGGCTCTGTGCCCTTTCAGGGCTTGGGCCCTAATAATCTGAGGAAGAACAATAGGGCAGTTCAAGAAACATCTTGATTTGCGAGAAGGCACTTGCAACTTTCAAAGGCGATCGGCTGAAACTTTACTTGATATAGTTTTAAATATGAATATTTTGCTTACATAAACGCATTGATTCGCTTCAGAAGGCATTTATTAACACCCCAGAGCAACGTGGAGCAGTTATATGACAGACAGATGCACTTTTTATGGACTTCAAAAACAGAGCAACTATTACTGCTATAATAATGCTTAGATTAGCCTGGACTTTTGTAATATAACTTTTTAGATTTTATTCGTCTGACAGAAGAATATCATATACACCTAGGATGACTTAAGGGCAGTGTTGGGCACGTTACTTTAAAAAAGTAATTAGTTATAGTTACTAGTTACTTCTTACAAATAGTAAAGTAGAGTTACATCATTATAAAAGTAACTAATTACCAGGGAAAGTAATTACTGCGTTACTTTTTTTTCTTCTTTCCAAATGTTCAAATATGTCAAGTAACTTAGATGCCCCCAATATTAGATATGTTAAATGAATGAATTGGACACTAAATAGAATAAATTATTATTATAAAACATTGTACATTAATGTGCACTATTGTAATGTTGCTGTGGGACAATGTGAGAGACAAATATTGTGTAAATATTACCAGTACTATTCTTTCCTTTGGTAGTGGAGCTCACGTTATCACCTGGGTTTTTAGCCACTAATTTTGTGGCATATGATGATGTGAGGCGCTTCAGAATCACTTGCCACCGGTGTGGAGAGACTCTTTCTTCCTGGGCATAAGTTGCACGCTACTTAAATATTCTTACCTTTCACCTCAACGAGGGAAAAGTAGCGCTTATACTTCCAATTTGCGAAAGCTACCTTTGAAGTCGTTGGACCATCGCTGAATGTGCATATGCGTGTGCGTCATAGGTGTGTGTGTGTGTGTCTTTGAACCATAGACCGTGAAAAAAATAGGTGTGAACTCAACCTATCAACTTCAACCTTGTCTCCCACCCACCAATCATCATCAGTTATGTGTACCAACGCACCCACCCCCAACACGCATGGCTGGTACGCGTGCACACGCACACGCACACGCACACACACACACACACACACACACACACACACACACACGTTGCAGGTCCGACTGACAGAGAGCCTGTTCGGATGAAAAGCGCTTCAGTGAGCTCAATTATAGTAACGCGACTAACGCCACATTTTTTTCCCTCAGTAACGCTAACGGCGTTGTAACGGGAGAAACAGTCATTCGTTTGTTTACTCGTTACTGAAAAAAATAATTCCGTTAGTAACGCCATTTATCTGTAACGCCGTAATTCCCATCACTGCTTAAGGGGGAGTAAATCATGGGCTAATTTTCATTTTTGGGTGAACTATCGCTTTAAAGTCGTTATTTTTGTTTGTTTTTATGCACACTAAAGTATTCTCGTCGCTTCATTAAATTAAATTTGAAGCACTGGAGTCACTTCTTTCTGGCCCTTGAAAGTGTTAATTACATTGCTTTTACCATACAGTTCTATGGGCTGCCATAGACTCCCATGGCGGAAGAAAAAAAGACGGGAACGGTTTCAATAGGTGCCTTCGCACCTTCGGTGCTTGGCCCCTAATAAAAAGGGCATAAAAAGGGTCTAAAAAGGCCTATAAAAAAAGACTATAGGGTCTGAGCACTTGATTTTTGAGCTGCTGGTTGCAAAAACTTTATCAAGCCTGGTGACATGTGCATCGGAGAGGTCAAAGGTAAATTTTTGCATTTTCAGCTCATTTATCATGGAAAAGTGGTGTTTTTTTTTACCTTTTAAACTGGTATGCCTCTACTGATGGCCCGATCTCCGTCAAAGTTTGCACGCGTCTTTACAATAATGCGGCGCAAAAGCTCAGCCGATTTGGTGAAGTTCTGCGCAGAGCAGGCAATGTTTAGTCATTTAAATGTCATTTTGCATAGGATATTATAGAGCATTTTTTTCACCTTTATAACGGTTAAAGCGCCACGGCGGCCATACAAGTCTGCAAGCCTCTTTAGGGTCACGTGACGCATGCGCACACGCATGATTTCGTGAAGCTGTATGCAAATCAGGCAGGAAGAGGGCCGCTTTCAGGCATTTAATGGGATTTTCCATAGAAATACATAATTGTGACTCATTTTTAACCGTTATAGTGCCACCAAGTGGCCAATCTCCACGTCCTTTTTCATGCGGCCACAGAACGAGCTCTTACTTATGCGTGCTGAGTTTGGTGAAAATACCTCGTTCCGTTCACAAGTTATAGCCAATTTAGTAAAAGTGGCTCCTCCCCCTTCCAACGTTTTGGCGCCCTTAGGGACCGTGAACCCAAATTTCCACTGGTTTGGTTCCTGTCGGGCCAATAACCTAGGACTAGTTCACAAAAGTAGGTTTTGCAAAAAATCCCAAATAGCCAAATTTTTTCCCACTCTGACGAGCAAATCCGAGGCATGTCCGTCTTGAGCCAAGGATTCCAGCGATATAAGGCACTCGAGGCTACGCCTTACGGTTGAGGAGTTATGAGCCGTTTCGTACTTTTGATCGCCGTTTCGTACTTTTGATCGCTGTAGCGCCCCCATCAGGCCGATCGGGGCGGGCTTCGGTGACGTCAGTAGTCGTTGTGAGTACTACCAGCCCTGCAAGTTTCAAGTCTCTACGACTTACGGTTTGGTCTGCCTGATCAGTTTTAGCTGGAGAATAGGGTTTCAGCCTGACACCTGACTTTGATTGGATTTTACTACCCCTAACTATCAATATTTTGACATTTGGGCTTGCGAGTGTGCCTAACGACCTATGTTTCCGAACTTCTGACGCTGGTTTCGTCTCGATCGGACTAGCGGTTTCGAAGATATCGGCAAAAAAGTTTTAAGCGCTAAATTACAACGGTGCACAAACCATACGGCGAAACCTGGCAAGTATGGTATCGTTGGACTCGGCAACGATTCAGGAGTCTAAGGAGATGAGTCTCGTGAAAAGAAGTCAACCACACCCAAAGTTCTGAGATTTAAAAAAAAATATATCCACTAGGTGGCGCTGTTTCGAAACTTGTCAGGCTACTTTGGGGTATCGTGGTGATGACCCATACCGATTTTCGTAACAATCCGTTCATGCGTTGATAAAATACAAAATTTTAGCACATAATTCAAGATGGGCGACTTGGATATCCGTAAAATTGGATATCCGTCGACTCGGCATGACGTCCCGAATCTAACGAGACCACTTATATGATATTTGGACAAACGGTTCAGCAAAGAAAAGCTAAAATAGCCATTTTTCGTATCTCCAGACCAGTAGGTGGCACTGTGCCGAAACGCTGCATGTAGCCTCAGGTCATGCTTGTGATGACATGTACCAAGTTTGGTTTGAACACGATAAAGCGTTGCGGAGATATTGCCTTAAGTGTGTTTTTGCAAACGTTATGTAAAATTTGTTCGCGCGTTTATCAAAAACGATTAGACGAATCAACTTGATTTGTACGATTTTTTGTCAATATTGTCTGTAGATGATCTGGTTAAATTTTCGTGCAAATCGGATGAACCGTCTAGGACGAGTTCGCAAAAGTAGGTTTTTCGGTTAATTGAAAATGGCGGGGAAATATTCAAGACGGAAAATTACGTCATAGGATTAACATTTTCGGGTGAACTATCACTTTAAGCTAGTACCGGACTAAAATGCATGTTTGAGCTGTCTTAAAGGGATAGTTCACCCAAAAATGAACATTACCCCGTGATTTACCCCCCCCAAATCAACCTAGGTGTAAATGGCATTCTTCTTTCAGACGAATACAATCAGAGTTATATTAAAACATATCCTGGTTTTTCTAAGCTTTACAATGGCAGTGAATGGCAGCCCAAAACTTGAAGCTCAAAAAAGCGCATCTATCCATTATCGCTCCACAAGGCTCCAGGGGTTAATCAAGGCCTTCTAAAGCGAATCGATGGGTTTGTGTAAGAAAAATGTCCAGATCTAACATGTTATAAAGTAAAATATCTAGCTTCCGGCAGACCGCCCAGAGCCGTGTTTTATGATGGATAGATGCACTTTTATGGACTTCAAAACAGAAACAGCCATTCACTACCACTATAAAGCTTGGAAGATCCAGGCCATTTATTAATATGACTCTGATTGTGTTTGGCTTAAAGAACAATGTCATACACACCCTAGGATTTCATTTTTGTGTGAACTAACCCTTTAAGTGAAAGCAACTTGACCTGATATATCTTAAAATATGCCAGTATCATTGTTTTGTCTCAAGATTCACACCAGTAATTTTTTTTTTTTCTAAGGCACATTTTAAAAAAGCTACTTAGATGGTCCTAATTGAACTAAGCCCTAACCTTGGCTTAATCTAAGAGCTGTCTGTATAACCGGGCCAATGATTACAATATAAGGACAACATCTGGCAGTTTTGCATTTCCATCTAAAGTTGCAATCATCTGAAGTCTTTTTGAGTGAGGCTGGACCAAACTGGAGCTGGTGTAATCTCTATAACCTTCCTGTGCATCCTGAGATAGAAACAGGGAAGTAACAGGAGAAAGATTTGCATAGCTGCTCTTCATATTATTTCAGGCAAAAGATGATAATTTGCACTTTTGACAATTTAATCTCATATAACTGTAGCACAGTTTTTTTGTTGTTGTTGTCAAACAGACCCCAAACCTATAAATGGTTGTGTACACTACTGTTTAAAATTTGGGTTCAATAAGATTTTCTTTTTAAAGAAATTCATAGTTTTATTTAGCAAGGATGCATTAAATTGATCAAAACAAAGTGACCGTAAAGACGTTTGTAAAAGACATATAGACATTTCTAATGTTTACAAAAGTTTATATCTCAAATAAATGCTGTTCTTTTGAACTTTCTATTCATCAAAGAATCCTGAAAAATAAAATGTATCACAGCTTCTACAAAATATGAAACTGTTTTCAACACTGATATTACTCATAATAATGTGTGTTGATCATCAGATCCTCATATGAGAATGATTTGTGAAGGATCATGTGACACTGAAGACTGGAGTAATGATGATAAATTCAGCTTTGATCACAGGAATAAATTACACTTTGCTATATATTCACATAGAGAACAGCTTATCTACATTGTGACAATATTAATTTATTTGATTAAAAATACATTAAAAACAGTAAGCATTGGTAAGCACAAAAGAGACATCTTTCAAAAACATAAAAAGCTGTACCAACCCCACACTTTTGAACATTAGTGTATGTTAGAGATTGTACTTACTAGTCGTATGAGTACTGGAGATTTTCTTTGACAGGAGATCCGCTCCAACTCTGCTGTGGTGCAACAGAACATCAGCATGGAAGAATATAGGAACATAAGCACCAAGCCAACAATATTTAGTACATTATACCAGTTTATTAGAAGGAAAGAAGCTAAAGATGAGGAGAAAAGCAAAAAAGGGAAAGAATATACAGAAAATAATGTATTAAGAGTTTATATTTTAAGGTTTACTTGTTAATTATTGCTCATACAGTGTCACTTACGTTTGGATGTCAAAGCCTTCTTTAAATTTATAAATTTGGAAAAGAAAATAATGTACAATCATGGTGATATTACGTGAAATATACAGTAAAATAAAAGCATATTAAGTTATTTAATGAACTTCCTCAGTTCACCTGTTTCCTACTTCTCTGTCAGGAGCTTCCTTAAGGAATGTTGGGATCTTGGGATCTTCAACTCTGTTGTAGAGGGGTTATTTTGTCCCTCCTGAAATCACAGAACTTTTCTTTGTACAATTTTTGTTTACCAATTTGCAGCTAATTTTCGCACTTCATGTAATTGACATCACTGATTAACAGTAACGTTACAGTTTATACTTTACATACCATTAACAGATTACCAGCAAAACCTTTACAAAACGATCAAAACCTCTCATTTTCACATAAAGATTTGATTAAAAGCTCAAACTTTTATAAACAAGAGCTCAATCAATAACGTTAGTTAGCCGAGATGCTAACAGTCTTTTTCCGAAGACACTAAACCATTTCTATAAAGTAAATATTCAACAGAAGTGTGGCAATTACACGTAAGAAAGGTGTCAGGAACAATGGAGTGTATTATTTGTGTGATTTTAGAGACTAAACTCACCTGAAAGTAGTGAAACCAACAGCAACAGAAGGAGTTGTGCTGCTTGTTAGTTGTGTCGTTTCCCCGTTTCCATGGCAACTCTCCGCCGCTCCAGTGATTCAATGTTCAGCGCAATAAAGTCACAGTCACGCATCATTTACATAAATAAACTAGAATTAAAACATTACATACATAAAAACCTCATTAATATTTAATCATGAATTTAAAATTAATTTTGTAGTTCTATGTGTTACAAGTAGACAGGAGGCAGACACAGGTGTAAACAGGTATGGTTAGTTTATTTGACCACAGTAGAGCATGTGATGTGGAGCAGGTGAGTAAACCGGTTGTTGGTAGATAAGATGGTGATATGAGAGAGAGAGTTACTGTCTTTTGTATTGAAGGTGGAATGACGCTGGAGCCTGGAGGTAAATGAAGGCTGGAGATTGCTGGAGACTGGAGATCGCTGGAGACTGAAGATCGCTGGAGTACAGAGGGACGGACAGGAACACACCCACACAGCCGACAAGGAACACGGAAGGAAGGAGACACGCTGGAGACAGGTAGTATCAGTAGTAGAGTCCTTGAGGTAAGCATAGGCAGAAGTATATGCGAACGAGACCGGACGTGGAGTGCTGTGTGCGTGTGCTTCTTATAGTGCTGGTGATGAGTGCCATGATGAGGTGCAGGTGAAAGTGATCAGTACTCTGGGGATGGAGTGCGCTGTGATTGGTGGAGGGTGGAAGCTGACGTGTCTGTGACAGTACCCCCCCCTCCACGGCCCGTGGTGGTCATCCTCTACCCCACGGAGCTGGCTTCTCAGGATGACTGTCGTGGAATGTCTGGAGTAAACTGGGATCTAAAATGTCGTTCCTTGGGACCCAGGAGCGTTCCTCGGGACCATATCCTTCCCAATCCACAAGATATTCCAGCTGACCACCGCGACATCGGGAGTTCAAGATCTCAATGACCTCCAGGATGAGTGGAAGGGGGGGGTCCGGCGGGAACTACGTCAGGTCCTGTGGGGGAAACAGAGGGATGGTGAGCTTTGAGTAGTGAAACATGGAAAGTAGGATGTATACGATACCCTTGTGGCAGACGGAGTTGATATGTGACCAGGTTGACCTGCTTGGTGATGGGGAACGGGCCAATGAACCTGGGACTCAGCTTTTTGCAAGGCAGATGCATTCTGATGTCTCGGGTAGAAAGCCACACCAGCTGATCAGGTTGGAAGACGGGGGTGTCAGAACGCCGAAGATCCGCGACCATCCTGCGTCTGCGCAGGGCCCGTTGCAACTGATGGTGAGCTGAGTCCCAGACCCTCTCGCTCTCTCAGAACCAGTAGTCCACAGCAGGAACGTCGGAGGGTTCCCCATCCCAGGGGAACAGTGGAGGTTGGAAACCGAGTACGCTTTGGAATGGGGTGAGTCCAGTGGTCGACTGCTTCAGGGAGTTTTGGGCGTAATCGGCCCAACCTAGGAAATGGTTCCAAGAGTCCTGGTGGTCATGACAGAAGGTACGTAGGAAGCGGCCAATTTCCTGAACCTTCCTTTCTGTCTGGAACGGGCAGAGGAATGAGCTTACCAGCTGGAAGATGACATGGAGACTTGGAAATGGCACACTCCCTTCAGCCCTGCACGTACCTTCTGACATCCTTTGCCATCCCTGGCCACCAGTGAACAACAACCCTCCTTCACTACCTCCGTATGCTAGTCCCATGGCCAAACCGGCGCCCTACTCAGGATCGGCGGAGAATTTCTTTTAGCAACGAGAGGGTTTCATTGACCCCCGGGTGACCAGTACCGAGTGACGTGTGAGCCGAGTGAATTGTGGGAGTGCGTCGTGTCCGAGTGAGGTACAGCAAGCCAGGTGGACAGCCCGGCGGAGGGTTCGTGGAGGCATTGGAGGAGGGAATGGTTTCTTCGGACCAGGTAATAGGACTTACAATGAGGGAGCTTGGAATAATGGGTTCTGGTTCTTCGATCTGTTCGTCAGGGGCATGAAGACGGGAGAGAGCATCAGCTTTAAGATTCTTGGTACCGGGACGATAGGAGATGGTGTAATTGAAACGGGAGAAGAACATGGCCCAACGGGCTTGTCTGGGGTTTAGTCTCTTGGCTGATCAAAGATACTCAAGGTTTTTATGATCTGTTAGCACCAGGAACGCATGTTTGGCTCCCTCCAACCAATGCCTCCACTCTTCCAAGGCAAGCTTGACTGCGAGAAGTTCCCTGTCACCGATGGAGTAGTTGACCTCTGCCGGGCTGAGCTTGCGGGAGAAGAAGGCGCATGGATGAAGTCTACTTGGCATCCCCTGCTGCTGCGACAACACAGCTCCCACTCCAGTTGTGGAGGCGTCCACTTCAACGATGAAGGGCTTTTCCGGGTCTGGATGGACTAGGAGGGGAGCGGTGTTGAAGGCTTTCTTGAGGTGGCAGAAGGCGTTGGTGGCTGCCGGGGTCCAGGACAGAGACTTGGGTTTGTTGCGTAACATACTGGTGAGTGGATGAGTGATGGAGCTGTAACCTTTGATGAATCGTCGATAGAAATTGGAGAAAACTAGGAAGCGCTGGAGTTCTTTTAAAGTGGTGGGTTCTGGCCAGGTTGTGATGGATTCCACCTTCCTCTCGTCCATCCGGATGCCACTGTGATCAATGTGGTATCCCAGGAAGGAAAATGAAGCTTGGTGGAAAGAACACTTTTCGGCCTTGAGGAATAGATGGAACTGACGTAGACGGTTAAGGACCTCCACAACGTGTTGAAGATGTTCGGCCTGGCTCCGGGAGTAGATGAGGATGTCGATGTAGACTAGGACGAATCGATGGAGAAACTCCCGGAGCACCTCATGGATGAAATCCTGGAATACGGAGGGGGCGTTTACCAATCCATACGGCATGACGAGGTATTCATAGTGACAAGTAGGGGTAATAAAGGCAGTCTTCCACTCGTCCTCCTCACGTATCCGGATGAGGTTGTACGCGCTGCGGAGGTCCAACTTGTTGAACAAAGTGGCACCACGGAGATGTTCGAGGGCTGCTGGGACGAGAGGAAGGGGATATCTGAACTTAACTGTGATCTTGTTGAGGGAACGATAATCGATGCATGGACGCAAGCCTCCGTCCTTTTTTGCCACGAAGAAGAAGCTGGACGCAGCAGGGGAAGTAGACGGCCTGATGTAACCTTGATCGAGGGCTTCCTGCATGTATTCCTCCATGGCCTTCTCCTCCGGGATGGATAGTGGGTAAATCTTACCCCTTGGTACTGGTTCACCCGGAAGCAGGTCGATGGCACAGTCCCATGGCCGGTGTGGAGGCAGCTTGGAAGCCCGTTGCGGGCAGAAGACATCGCTGAAGGGGGCGTAACACTTAGGAACATCGACGGAGCGTTGTTCAACTGGACTTTCGATGGATGTGGCACAGAGAGTCAGATCAGGCAGAGATGAGGATGGAAGAGGAAGTTCAGTCAGACATTGTGAGAAGCAAGTGTCGCCCCACTTCAGGATTTCGCCCATTTTCCAGGAGATGGTAGGGTTGTGCTGCTCCAACCAGGGGCGCCCCAGAACCATGTCAGCGGTCGAATCCTCCAGAACCAGCATGTGAGCCTCTTCCCGATGTAAAAGCCCAACCTGGAGAGTGACTGGTCCAGCCACGGTGCGGACGTGCTTGCGACTAAGGGGTCTTCCGGTTATTGAGCTGATCCTGAAGGTGGTCGGAGACGGAGTGGTCTTGAGGCGTAACTGGCGGCAGATGGCACCGGAGAGGAAGTTGCCGGCTGACCCCGAGTCGAGGAGCGCGACCACTGAAAGGGAGACATTAGCGGCAGTAAGGGTGACGACAGTGGTGAGTGGTTTCATTTTATGATCAGCAGGAATAATGGCACTCACCATGGGTCACGGAGGTCGTGTGGGGCATGCAGCTATGACATGCCCAGGTTCACCACAATACAGACAGAGACGTAGGGTCAGCCGACGGCGGCGTTCTTCAGGGGTTAGTCGGGAGTTCTCTAACTCCATGGGTTCGTGGGCTGGTTCTGGGGAGCTGACGGGTTCGGATCGGCGGAAGGGCACGTTGAAGGGATACTGGTCCTGGTGCTCTTGGATGCACGCCTGCATGCGAGTGGCACAGCGAATGGAATGCTGGATGAACTTCTCAAGGCCGATGGAGTCCTCGCATGCAGCGAGATGCAGCCGTACCCGAGGTTCCAATCCTTGCCGAAATGTAGTTATCAGCGCCTGTTCATTCCATCCGCTGACTGCTGCAAGCGCTCTGAATTGAAAAGCATAATCGTAAATAGACATGGATCCCTGTTTTAAATTATAAAGTTTCTCACCAGCTGACGAATCTGTGATTGGCTTCCCAAACACCTCCCGGAAGTGGGAAAAGAACGCTGTGTATGATTGCGTTACCGCACCCTGTTGTGACCAGTTGGAATCGGCCCACATCAATGCTTTGCCGCTGAGCTGAGAGATAATGAAGGCTATCTTGGAAGTGTCGCTTGGGTACAAGTGCGGCTGCATCTCCAGGACCAGTGTGCATTGCAGCAGGAAGCCGCTGCAATTCTCCGCCGATCCTGAGTAGGGCGCCGGTTTGGCCATGGGACTAGCATACGGAGGTAGTGAAGGAGGGTTGTTGTTCGCTGGTGCAGGTGAGTGAACAGTAACTGGAGTGGGTTGTGGAGGAAATGTACGCCGAAGCGCATCTACCAATTCCTGGAAGGGATCCGGTTGGCTCATACTGGGTCTCGGTTGAGGTCCGGTCTTCTGTTACAAGTAGACAGGAGGCAGACACAGGTGTAAACAGGT
Source organism: Gobio occitaniae (assembly GCA_033150135.1). Lineage (NCBI taxonomy): Eukaryota > Metazoa > Chordata > Actinopteri > Cypriniformes > Gobionidae > Gobio > Gobio occitaniae. The sequence goes on from JARQWZ010002325.1 coordinate 165,334, forward strand.
ATGGTTAGTTTATTTGACCACAGTAGAGCATGTGATGTGGAGCAGGTGAGTAAACCGGTTGTTGATAGATAAGATGGTGATATACGAGAGAGAGAGTTACTGTCTTTTGTATTGAAGGTGGAATGACGCTGGAGCCTGGAGGTAAATGGAGGCTGGAGATTGCTGGAGACTGGAGATCGCTGGAGACTGAAGATCGCTGGAGTACAGAGGGACGGACAGGAACACACCCACACAGCAGACAAGGAACACGGAAGGAAGGAGACACGCTGGAGACAGGTAGTATCAGTAGTAGAGTCCTTGAGGTAAGCATAGGCAGAAGTATATGCGAACGAGACCGGACGTGGAGTGCTGTGTGCGTGTGCTTCTTATAGTGCTGGTGATGAGTGCCATGATGAGGTGCAGGTGATAGTGATCAGTACTCTGGGGATGGAGTGCGCTGTGATTGGTGGAGGGTGGAACCTGACGTGTCTGTGACAATATGTAGTTCATAGGTGCAAAATGACACCCCTGCACTTGAAAGTGAGACAAAGTGGCACTTTTATATTAGTTTTATATTATATTAGTTTAATATTTTGTATTATTTTGTTTAGGAACAATTACTAATTATTTCATTTTAAAGTGTGATTGCATGCAGACTGTATTTTTCTATTCAAACGCTTTGCTTTGGTTATATGCCTAGCAATATTAAGCCAGTCTACCTATTTTTATTAAGTGCTTTCAGATTCTTTTTAACTGTAAAAATAAATTAAATAAACACACATATAAAATAAATGTACTTTTATAAAATAAAGGTGTCACAAGGTGTTAACAGACAGTGACCGACAATCGGCTTGCCACTGGTGTACCAACGGTGGCCCAGCCGCGGCAAACCTCCGGTGGCGTGGCACCCAAAAAACACTGGCAGACCGACGTCATTTTCAGATTGTTCGGCTTGCCGATGGTGTGCCAACGGAGGTCCAACCGTGGCCCAAAAAACGCTGGTGGACCGCCAGGTCATTGTTAGCTGGGTATAATTAGCCATCAGTACTTTTTTCTCCCAGAGGACTACTAAGAACTACTAGACACAGATTAATGTGAATAATACATAATATATAATTAATTCTAAAGTGAATGTTGTAACCCACTAATGTCTCAAGTGTTACTAAATCCTAAGGATCTACTAATGGATCAGTATTCCAAAGTGAATAGCATGATAACTCTCTAGCAATGACTGAAGTCATTGTAAACTTTTGACGTTTTGTAAGGTTTTGGATAGTAATGGCTTAAAGTCCCTGTAAAGGCAATTCTGAGATTTTTTTCTAAACACATTATAAATGTTAGAAATGTATTGCTGAAACAAATTACAAAGACTGTGAACTATGTAGTACTGAATTCAGAAGTTAGACTGTTAAACAGTTTTTCACCGTTGCTGTGTTCAGGATTTTCTGGGCGGGGCTAAAACGGTGGCTCGATGATGCACTGGAGCCACCGAGCCTGGCTCCTCCCCTAACACGATCATAACTAGAGCACATTCGCATCAGTTTGCCCGCTCGATCGCGAGTTACTGTCAGTACTGTTAGTTATTACAGCCTACAACTTACAAAACAAATAAGATGATCAAGAAGAGGTGGATTAATTTTGTGAACAGCCATCTTGATGGAGAGCTGAGGATCACCACCGACGCCTGCCTCTGAGTCTGCAGTGACAATACACCAGATCGTTTTACAAACTTTCACCGGAGACAACTGGGATTCACTGATAATCCGCTGCAGAACCGACTATCCCCCGCTCCAGCCTTAGTCCTCCCGTCCCGCCGACATCTGGTGCATCGTGATCATAGACGGTCGTGATCAGTGAGTGTTGTCTTGTGTGCTACAGCCGCTTTCCCGCGAGTGGGCGTGGTTTCGGCGCCGACAGCGGACACAGCCCCAGCGTTTGAGAGCAGAGAATGCTGCTCATTTTTTCAAGTTTTTGATAACTGTGGTGTGAGAAACTCAGAACACATGTTTAGTTTTGACTTTACAGGGACTTTAAGTGTTAGCCTACTACGTATAGCCTACTTCTAATAGAAATTACTTGTTTTTTGGATCAGTATTCATGAAGATCATGATAACCCACTAGTAATTACTTAAGTGTTACTATCCAAAACCTTACAAAACCCTCAAAAGCTTACAATGATTTCAATAATTATGCAGTAACACTTAAGTCACTAGTGAGTTACCATTACCTTCACTTTAGAATTAATTATACATTATGCATTATAGGCTACATGTTAATATGAACCGTTCTTAGTAGTCCTCTGGGAGTTATGGGTGGGAAAAGGTAATTTATTGGTGACATAGCCTACCCTCATTGCTTTCTTCTGCCAAGGTAGTCTTCAAGGCTGAGGTTCTGGAGAAATGTGTTTGACTTACAATTTGATTTATTTTCATAGAGTTTTTTTCAACTGTGGTAATAATTATAACATGTTCTGAAATTCGCATATTACAGTGACTTTTTAATGATCATATAATGCAGTTTTTTTTCTTAGTAGACTAACTCTCATTGAAATTTGCCATCAAAATTACAAATTCAATTTTAATGTAGGCCTAGGCCTATAGGAAATAATGAAACAATAGGAAACAAAACCAGTTTGGTGAACCGAAGGAATTTCTGTCCCAAATGTGTATAACAACAACAACAACAATAATAAATTATTATTATTATTATTACATTTGCTGATTAGTTAAGTGATAAATAAATGTTCAACTAAATAAAAAGAACTCATTACATATCTAGTCTTCCAGACTGGACAGCTTCGGTGTTGAAGTTGTTGAACGATATGTTCTGCGCAGAAATGACGCAGCTACAGTATCCTTGAACATTTGCTCGGGTTGTATTGAATAGCAGAACGTGCTGCAGTTCAATCTACTGACTATACTATTTTTATGGTTTTATCAAACACGTTTGGTTTGGGTAGCTGTTTGATCTTTGAAAATTAAGTTTATGTAAGTCAAGCTTTAAAGTGAGCTGCCTAACTTAAGCGTTACACCACGTGGTTCTTGACAGTGCGAAAACAACACGTATTACAAAACATTGTCTCTTGACAGTGCATTCTGCAAACCAGGGGCATGGCATGGAGTGTCACGGATCACTGAGAGAAGAAGCTGAAAGAGAATCCATTTGCACGCACACATTTCATTCCAAGACTCCTCAGAACAATACAGGGACATTAAAACCAGAACACAAACATGATCCACACTGCATGAAAAGTGGGATTTTCGTCAGTATGTGGCACTGTAGATTGCCGTGAAACTTCAGGTTTACGACTGTGCACGGCAATTTGCAGGCAACACCGAAAACTGCCGTAAATTGACGGAAATTGACGTGGGCCTTGCTTGGCAGTTGTCCCCCCATGACCCCCCCTCCCCTTAATTCTAGGGGAGGCTTTATCATGTAAATTAACATGCTGTGAGCTACACAAATGCAAATCCGAGTATAGCAGCAGGGGGAGTTTTATCTAGGTTCTGAATTTTTTTAACTAAACCATTTTAAGTTAAATGTACTCGTTTTAGTTCACATTACTACATTTTTAGGGCAACTAGTTTGCTCCAATTTTTTAAGTAGATTCAACTTGTCCGGGCTAACAGAGTAGATTAATTACTCTGTATGTCATTAGCAATAACCAATGTTATGTAAAAAAAAATACAAACAAAATAAAAAGTTACGGTGTTATGCCTATATGTAATTGAAGCACATTTGCCACACCCATTAACTTAAATAAAGTGAAAATAAATATAATAGGTTTTTCTGGAGCTCCTTGGTGGTCTGAAACCTCAATGAGGTTGAAGAATATAGGGATAAATTAAGCCCCTCTGTGGACTGATTTCCGGACTCTTGTGATTCTCTATCTCTCTCTCTCTCACACACACACACACACACACACACACACACACACACACACACACACACACACACACACACACACACACACACACACACACACACAATCACACACACACACACACACTCATACACACACACACACACATCTGTGCAGGCAGACACACACACGCACACAGCCAAAATACATCAACATTTTTTTATTTTATTCACCTCTTAACATTCTTTTGTTTCATTTTCTTGTTAATTTAATACATTTCTTAAAATCAGTTTGTTGTTAGACTCCCTTCTTTGTAAACTGTCATAAACTGACGAGATCTCTCGTTCAGACTCAATAAAAGCAACTCGGTCAGTGATGGACGTGTTCGTTACCTCCAATAATATCGCATTTTTTATTTGTTTTACAGTTTTTGGAGAAATGCATGACATGACTCGAACGTAATGAAGTAATTTGTATTCATTTTATAAAACAACAACAATGAAAATGAATAATACAAACACAATACATCAGTCCTTAAGTAATCATTTAACCATCAGCCTGCATTATTACACTGTTTTCATTAAAATGGTAAAGTGTACATGTCTTTCTTTGCTGCATACCGTATATGCCTAACTACACAAGCCGAGCTCTACATGTTCGCTATCAGTATCGTTCAATAGCTGGTTCATTTCGTTCACGAACAAGTTGAGGAGATCAGTCTTTGGTTCAGAGTCAGAGTCGGACTCAAAAGCATCTCGGTCAGTAAAAGGCGTATTCGTTCACTGAATTCAACAAATCACATGCTCCGTCACATCTTATACTCAAACGCTATTGGCTCGAAGTTTTGTCATAGACAGGATGAAACAGTCCACAGAGCTGCGCATGTGCTCGCTCCTCGCTGCTAAAAGTGCCACGCTGCTGTGGAGGGAGGAATTTCAGTGAACGAGAAATATGAGTCAGTGGACCACTTGAACGAGAACGATTCGTTCACCTAAAAGATTTGTTCAAAAAGAACGATTTGTTCACGAACGTAACATCACTACTGCTTTGCATTTTCGTGATGACTGGACGGGTTTCGCCTTCAGCTCCCCTTGAACTTCTCTGCATGGACGCGACCAACTTTTTCGACTAATTTTCAGGAGGCTGTCTTCGTCTTCACAACTCTGAGGCAAACTGCAGGCGCTATGAACAAGGGCATGGGTAATGTAACGTTACGATTTAAAGAATATGCTTTTATTCAGCTGTATAAGGAAATGGATGCGTTAATAGATCCGAGCTTAAAACTGCACATTTTGTTTTCACAGACTATCCTCGCCTCATAACGAAGCCGTGAGCTCTTATCTGCTTGGAGCGATTTCCGCGAGTCCAGATTTAACCGCTGATCACGACGAAATTGTGTGTAAGTAACTTCTAATGTGTTTCACATTCCTTGTTTAATTTTACCGTGATTGTTTTTATTAATACCAGTCTCATGTAATTGTTTTCCAGCTGCCTGTAAGACGTATTATGAATCGACACGCCGGAGCTTCAGATACAAACAACCTGAGCTTACATCGCAGGCGGAAACTGCGAAGTTTAGCTCGGAGTCGATCAAGAAGAAAAAGGGTGAGATTTATTATATTAGATCCATTTTTTGTCAATGTGAGTATTTTTCAGGTTGCTTATTGTCTTTATGGATTGTATTACAGTTGCTGGAAGCGAGAGTGTGCTGGATGAGGTGGACATTTGGAAGTCCGCGACCATTGAACTCATGTTTGACGAGGAAGACGCATTGTTGACGGGGTGTCTGGATGGATTGTGCGGCCACCGCCCTCTCGCAGCCTGGAGCATGCCGAACTTTACATTACATTACGAGACATTACTGCTGCACTGTACATAGTTGTGTGTTTAACAATAAAGCTCTTTCTTTGAATAAACAGCTGTGTTTTATAAATGAAGCCCTTTCTTTGAATGAACAGCTGTATGCTTATAAATGAAGCTCTTTCTTTGAATAAACGGCACGGTCCGTATAATTTTCTCATATATTCCTTGATGGTATGAATACTTCATAGCACAATAACATTAATATAAAACAAATTATTACAACATAAATTATATATTTATTATTATTATTGGGGTTTACATTTATAATGAGCCAGGGGGACCAATAATGATTGGTTTGCAGTGATCTGCCAACCAATCACGAGGGATTTTTCTTTTTTAAATGTAGTGGCTTCAGCCAATAGTGAGTGAGTAAATTCAAGTCTGGCTGTTGACTCTCTGGTTTCGCTGCTATTCATATGCAAATTAGAGGCGTTGCACCTCCGCGGGCTCTCTCAGCGGGGGGCTCTCCACCTACGTCATGGTTCGTTTATGACAATTTGTGGCACAGACGAACGCGACGTTCGCTGCCTCTAAATTGTCGAAAACTGCCGAAAATTAGGGAGATTTCCGGGAGTATACAGGCGTTTACGGGGTCGAAAATCCCACTTTTCATGCAGTGCCATACAAGAGACCAGTAAAAGCAGATCAGAACATCCAGACTTACAATTAACGACTAGCCACCATACATGAAAAACCAAGACCTTAAATACACAAAACAATGAGTAGATAATAGACTGCAGGTGTGTACAATGAAGGTAACCATAACAACTGATAAGACAACATGAAGATACAGAAACCAAACAGGAAAAGAACATGGAAACAATGAAAATAGAAAGCACTTCAACATAAAAGTCCATACAAAACAAAAGACCCAGACCTGGGATCGTGACATAACCTCCCCTCAATGGAGCGGCTACCAGACGCTCTTAAAGGTCCAGGAGGGAGGTAAAGTGGAGGCGGACCCGGGGGCGGGATGGCAGGCCAAGCGGGACAGGAGGAACAGACCAGGGAGGGACGGGGGAAACAAAAAGTTCAGGCGGCCAAGGCGGCCCGCAGCGTTTAGGCGGCCCGCAGAGTTCAGGTGGCCAGGGCGGCGCAGGCAGAGCAGGGTGCCAGGGAGGTCCGCAGAGTTCAGGTGGCGGGCAGAGCGGGGACCCCTGAAACACGATCCACCGGAACTGGGACCACCGGTACATGATCCAATGGAACTGGGACCACCGGAACTGGGACCACCGGAACTGGGTCCACCGGAACTGGGATCACCGGTACACGATCCACCGGAACTGGGACCACCGGAACTGTGACAACCGGAACTGTGACAACCGGAACGGAGTCCACCGGAACACGATCCACCGGAACTGGGACCACCTCCGGAGCTTTGGAGAAAGCCCTGTGCTCCTCCCAAGCACGCAGGACTGCCACCACAAAACATCCCATCACAGCCCTCCAGGCCGCGTCCGGACTCGGGACCACCGGAGCAGGGACCACCGGAACAGGATCCACCGGAACTGGGATCACCGGTACACGATCCACCGGAACTGGGACCACCGGAACTGTGACAACCGGAACTGTGACAACCGGAACGGAGTCCACCGGAACACGATCCACCGGAACTGGGACCACCTCCGGAGCTTTGGAGAAAGCCCTGTGCTCCTCCCAAGCACGCAGGACTGCCACCACAAAACATCCCATCACAGCCCTCCAGGCCGTGTCCGGACTCGGGACCACCGGAGCAGGGACCACCGGAACAGGGACCACCGGAACTGGGTCCACCGGAACTGAGACCACCAGAACTGGGTCCACCGGAAAAGGGCTCTGGATGGAGGCTAGGACGGGACTAGACTGGCGGGTACCGCGGGAGTGCCGCGTTCCTCTACAACACCCACAGTATATGTGGAGCCACTCAGCCGCAATGCGATTCCCACATATTCCTCCAACGTCCAATTAGGTTGATGACAGGGCATGAGCAACTTGAGTGGCTCAGATAGTCCCCCTCGAAAAAAAATCATAAGGCACTGAGTCCAATCCAGATAATTGTGCCACTTCATACCACTCCCTGACATGGTCCTCTATCCTCCGATCTCCTTGACGAAGGGTGAAAACCAGTGCGGCTGGATTCATGTTGGGCTAGTCGTTCTGTCACGGATCACTGAGAGAAGAAGCTGAAAGAGAATCCATTTGTACGCACACATTTAATTCCAAGACTCCTCAGAACAATACAGGGACATCAAAACCAGAACACAAACGTGATCCATACAAGAGACCAGTAAAAGCAGATCAGAACATCCAGACTTACAATTAACGACTAGCCACCATACATGAAAAACCAAGACCTTAAATACACAAAACAATGAGTAGATAATAGACTGCAGGTGTGTACAATGAAGGTAACCATAACAACTGATAAGACAACATGAAGATACAGAAACCAAACAGGAAAAGAACATGGAAACAATGAAAATAGAAAGCACTTCAACATAAAAGTCCATACAAAACAAAAGACCCAGACCTGGGATCGTGATATGGAGGGGTTGCTTTATGAAATGGGCCAAAATAAACTTGGTACATGCACAATTCCTGTCTCCAAGTAACTCGAGGTAACTACCAGAGTCTTCAGTTAGCATGTAGTTGTCACGCTTTGCTAAGAATAACATAGATATCAATCGTGAAATAGTCACCTCCAATGTTGCACGTTGGTGTTGCAGTAACGTTAGATGACTGTTTGTAGTAGTTTTTTAACGTGCTTTTAAGTTGTTTCTCATGTGCATGTATGTTGATACTGATATTGTTCTTACTAGATAGCATTAGCCTCTTGGCAACCTAAAAATGTGTCAAATTGCTGCATGTAATAGGGAAATTACATTACGATAAGTCATGGGAAAAGTACTGAAAACATATCAATTCTGTTTGGTAGCTTAACCAGCCAGCAAAGATGTGGCTTCAGGAAAGCTCAGAGACAAACAGAGAAAAAAACAGGTCTGCAAGAGGAGACTGATGCTGGTCCAAAGCAACCTGTGCCACTGACACCCAGAAAACCAGACAGACTCTTCAGGCCCCTGGTGTTCACAGTGGGGGTATGTCTTTCTTCTTACCGCCAGGGTCCCACGTTCATGGAAAACCTGGAAGTGAGATTATTACAATTTAAACTAAAATTGTGACTTTCAGGTTTGCAAATGAGTAAAATCTTAAATATTGATTAGAATTTTTCATTCTCTACTTGTGTAGATTAAAATGTGCTTGTGATTTGGTCTGTTAAGGGTCTCATTGGAGACATTTGCACACTAAATGATTACTAAATAATCATTATACTCAAAATATGGCTTACAAATGATATGTCCAGTATTCTATGGATTTCTTTAGAAGCCATTTTACAGAAATCTAATGTATTGACTGTTGTGACAATTTTTGGTCAAAACATGTGAGAACCTCATGGAGATGAGAGCCATCTTGAAAACGTATCGAGAAATACATATTTTCTTCATGCATGATTATTTAGCCTGTCACATGTTGATTTGTGGCTGTATAAAATTCTGTAGCGACTGTTCTAACACCATTTCAGTTTGCAGGCTGCTCCTTTGGCACAGCTGCCATCTTGCAGTATGAATCAGTAAAGTCACGAGTGCAAATGGCCATGGAGGAGGTCAAAGAGGAGAAGCTGGATAAACTCGGAGAGGTATCAGTGTAGAAGAGCTACAGAACAATTCTATAAGACCAGAAAAATTGCCAGTCGTGTTCATCATACTGCGGTTGCATTCTGTGCAGGGTCATAACACAACATACTGGCATAACTGGTGGAATCAGCTGTCACACTTCCAGAAGCAGGTGATTCTGGTCATGTCGGTTGTCGATGATTGGTGGAGTGGGCTCAGTGAAGGACAAAAGATGGTCACAGGTCAGTTCAACTTTAGCCCTGGGTTAGCAGAGTTGGTGCCAAACTTGAACAGTGTGAAACGATGTAGTGTTAGAATGTTACGAGTACGACTAGATGCTTAGCAACCAACAACCAATAGCGTGCCTCATATTCACATGCCACATATTCACATATCCTCATATTCACATGCCACAGAAACTCTGCACATTGTATAAACAGTAGTTCAGCCAGGGCCGTAGGCAGGGTTTTATAAACACAAGGTCCCAAATGTGAGCTAGTTAGCTAGTTAGGCTGTCCTTTGAGAAAATTTTGATTTCTCAGATCACCAGTGGGCAGTAGATTATTAGTCAATACCTGCTCTTTCCTCATCTCCACCACACTTTCTTTTTCTCTCAGTCTCCTTATCTTGCTCTGTATCTTCCCCTCCTAAAGCTGAGCTTTGACTGATAGTCTTTTCATTTTTGTCTGTCAGTGAAGAAAGTAAACATAGGGTCAACTGATATTCATATGTAGTATGAATAATTTCTAGGTTAATTTAGTTAACTAAGTTAATTTACTGAAGGCTACCAGGAAAGATAGGTAACTATAGGTATAGTATATTAAATTCATTCACAATATGTACTAATTCCTTATTAATCTTATTCCTAATATGATGCAAACAGCTTCGTTAATGTTTCTTGTCCCCTCATATTGACAGTTACTAATTATTACATTACATGAATCACATAAATTAGGCCTGTTTTCAGTTCTAAATAAGGAAATTAGACAAAAGTTTATTAGTTTGGCTGATTATTTTTGTTGGTCGTTTAACGTTTGTATCTTGTTCTATCACTAACACCGCAAACATGCAAATGAGGAAGTTAACCCAGGGTTTAGAAATGTACAGTATAAAACTTGCAGCACATGAATACCCAGGATTAATTGTTAACCCCAGGGAAATTATAAGCAATATGAAGCAAGATAACCAAGGGTTTACAATGACCCAGGGTTAACTATTTCAGGTGTGAAAAGCCCTCTTCTGTACGTCCAAACTAAAGTCTGCTTTCTGCTTTTTAGTTCACACCCCATAACATCTTGTTATTTATCCTAGCCCTAAACACTCTGGTTCTGTATTGTTGGAGAATTCCTTCAATGCAACACTCTTTGGTCAAGTACTTCACATCTAACCCTGCCTCCGGTAAGTGAGTGCTGTGAGTCGTTCGATGTGGTTCACTGAGAAATTTCACCCAGTGATAGTTCACCCAGAATGAAAATTCATAATTTACTCATCCACCTGTATGACTTTCTTTCTTCTGAATAACACAAAAGAAGATACATTGGAAAATATCTCTGTGTCTATACAATGAAAGTCCAAGGTTCCAATGTTCTGGATCCCACTGGCTTTTCATTGTATGGGCAAATATAATAGAAACTTTCTTCAAAATATATTTTGTTTTGTGCAGAAGAAGAAAAAAGTCATAGAAGTTTGGAATGACATGAGGGTGAGAAAATAATGACATTATTTTCATTTTGGGAAATGAAACCCAAAACCCAAAAATTAAAATTAGCCCATGATTTACTCAACCTCAAGTCATCTTAGGTGTATATGACATTCTTCTTTCAGACGAATATAATCAGAGTTATGTTACAAAAGTCCAGGCTAATCCAAGCATTATAATTGCAATAATAGTTGCTCTGTTTTTGAAGTCCATAAAAAATGCACCTGTCCATCGAATAACGTGCTCCACGCGGCTCCGGTAAAGTTCCAGCCGATCGCCTTCCATGGAAAAGTGTTGAGAGTTGAAAGTGAAACTCAAGATGTGTACGTGACGTCTTGACAAGCGTACCTGGTCGCGTGAGTCTTTCGATCGGCAGAGGACCGTTCAACACTTTTTCCATAAATTGAACATGGAAGGCGGCTGGCCGAAACTTTACTTTATAAAGTTTTAAATATGGATAGTTTTCTTACACAAACGCATCAATTCACTTCAGAAGGCCTTTATTGACACCCCGGAGCCGCGTGGAGCACGTTATTTGACAGACAAGCATTTTTTATGGACTTTAAAAACAGAACAACTATTATTGCAATAATAACGCTTGGATTAGCCTGAACTTTTGTAATATAACTCCGATTTTTATTCGTCTGAAAGAAGAATGTCATATACACCTAGGATGACTTGAGGGTGAGTAAATTATGGGATAATTTTCATTTTTGGGTGAACTATCCTTTTAAAGGTCCAATGGCATGACATTTTCATTTTATTAGGTTTTTCAACATTAATATGAGTTCCCCTAGCCTGAATATTGTCCCCAAGTGGATAGAAATGTTGATCGGTGTAAACCGAGTTCTGGCTGTCTTTCTCTGCCTTTGAGAAAATGACAGGCCAGACTAGCCAATCCTGAAGTCTCCTGTGTTGACGTCCAAACAGGAACGGTTACCTCCCTTTCCTGTGCCCAGAGAATCTGGCACGCCCAAGCAAGCGCTCGAGAGATCATGTCTTGTGAACGAGTGAATGCTGGCAGTTTCTCAGTGTTTGGATGTACAACTGAAAACAGAAGTCTTTTCTCAGTTCCTTCTGATCTGTGATCAGTGATTTCTTATGTGTAGCTAATTATTTATTATTCGTGCACACACTGCGGCTTCTCTCTCTCCCGACAGAACAGTGTTTTCGTATTTTCTATCTTGTGAGTCAGTGTTTTTGTACGTCCTCATCGCATCTATCTGTTCTAAAATGTGCATACAGTCGTTTCTGCTCAACATCAGCAGACTCACATCTCTTTAGAGATAAACCTCACGCACGGCCTTCAACATCACCGACCCCCAGTACTGCATCTGGCCCACAGCGGAGGCGCCTTACGCGGCGCAAGATTAAGCAGAAGGGGGGGTAAGCGTGAGCATATCTGGCTAGGCTTGGCAGCTATTCCCACAATAAACTGGATTACATTCGATTACTGCTGTTGTGTCTTTGTTTGCGCTGTGTACTCAATGCTCACTGTACTCACTCAATGCTCACAATACTCACTGACGCTTTTCATATGATTGGAACATATCTAAAAATAATGCTATAATCAACACTTACTCGTAACTCGTTCATCTCGACAGCTTTAATGGTACATTGCATGTGTTACAAAGTTGGTAGAATAATGATGAAGACGGACTCGGTGTGACTGGGACTCGTGTTTATTCAGAACTCTCAGTTACAAACACAATAAACTTGCGCTGACAGACAGCACTCTCATAACTCAGTAGTTACTATAAATAACTTTGTTAGCAATCTCTCCGTCTCTGGTACATTAGTGATGTCCGGTTCGCCAAATCATTCTTTTGAACCGGTTCTTTTTAGTGAACCGAATCAGTTCACCAAATCGGACTGAATCGTTCTAAAGGGTTCGCGTCTCGAGTCAGCGCTGATCCATAATTTACTAAAGTTACTAACTTTCTGACATGAGTGACAGCCCCTCCGACTAGAAATAAACTAATAACCTGAAGTATATTCTAGTAACTACAACAGTTCACTGAACTGAGACGTGCTGAGAACTGATGTGAAGTGAACTCCGGTCCATCCGTCTCTCTGGCAACAGCTCGTGCCTGCTCGTGCCTGGTAGACCTCGTTAAACCACGTCCCCTCCGCTCATTTCAAATACAAAGATGTCAGCCAATTACAACAGTGGCCGTTTTTACTGAAGTCTCACAGCAGAAACGCCTCTTGAAACAGGGCATTCAGCCAAAGGGGCAAACATCAGTATTGAAAAAATGCCTTTTATTGCTAAATTATGACATTTTATGATGTACAAATCATATTAACAATATAAGTACACCTCAGGAAACATTATAAAATAATAGAAAAATGCCATGCCATGGGACCTTTAAGTGTATTTATTTTGATAGATACCATTGGTTTGTGTTGTTGAATTACAAATTTATACATTGTTATATCAAGGTTCAAATGTAATAGAATATAACTGAAAACATTATCTATATTTGTGTTTTACATTTTGAAGTAAACTTGAGGAAATTATAAGGAGATTATTTCAGGCTGTGTAAGTGGTTGAGACTAGACATGTGCCGGTAAACGGTAATACGATATACCGCAATAATGAACATGCACAATATTGTTATCGTGGGCACTTCAAAATACCGTGAATAATTATTTATTACGAATTATTCAGATTTTTAGAATGTATTTTAAGAATACTTTACCCGTCAACCGTTTAATATGAACAACGCGTCATAGAGGCGCACTGATGTAAACAGACCGTTCATGAGCCGAGCACATGGCGGAAGGCGTGAAGACGCACTGAAGTGCACATTCACTTTCAGACAGCAGAGGGCGCTGATGGAACAGCAGAAATACAGCCGTTTCCCCAGTAATCACAATCCGGTGCTCGTCATCACATAACCTAATACTTAAAGACTTAAAGTCATTTTCAAACTTATTTTTTTTTTAAAGTTTTAAATTACATGCCCTAGATATTGTTTGAATATGTTCTGACTGTTGTTCAATCACACACTTTACAATATGGCTCCATTATTTAACATTAGTTCATTCATTAACAAACTGACAATGAAAAATACTTCTAAAGCATGTATTAATCTTAGTTAAATGTACATTTCAGCATTTAATAACACATTAAAATCCAAAGTTGTAACTGTATTATTTAATGGACCTGAGCTTACACTAACAGTTGCTTTTTTAAACTAACATTATCAAAGAAGAATAACTTCTGTAAAAATGTAGCTATTCGCTCTTTGTTAATGTTAATGCATTAACTGGCGAGACATTATTGTAAAGTGTTACTTATTGTTCTTTATAATTCTTTAGCACTTTAATCTGTTTCAAATATTTGTTTACTTTATACATTTTTGTGTATTGCTTTATTGTATTTAAATGTTTGGTTCTTTTGTTATAATAAAGTTTTTAAACCTGTTATAGTATGACAACACTTTTTTTGCAACTTTTTTTTAAATATCGTGATAATACCGTATACCGTGATAAAAGCTTCAGCAATTAATCGCAACATGAAAATTTGATACCGGCACATGCCTAGTTGAGACATTAAGTCTTTTGTCTCTATGCAATTTCCTGACTATTTAGCATGACAAGTTTAGAGCAATACTGCCTGAGTGATTGGATTAGCATCTATGCAGTTGAATGGCACTGTTATGCTGATTGAATCTGGACGAGGGACACAGTTATGTAGGGTGTGTCCTTTACCTACACAACATATGCATTCCTTTGTTTGAATGTCTCCTCCTCTGCTGTATAACGACTCCCCCTAAAATGTAGATAAATTGCCTTATTTTGTACTGTTAAATCAGACTGTTTTCGGACGACCTGCAGCACAGAAAGTTCTCATTAAAAGAATCCCTTCTGTCTTGATCCGAAGTCTCCTGGTCTCTTCTTCAAGAAACAACTGAAGTTCACAACAGAGTGTAACCACCATTTTTGGCAAGATTTTCCTGTTTTGCCACCAACCTTCAGCCTGTTTTGTTTTATTTCAGAGACACGTTGCCTTCCCATGGTTCTCTCTTCTTTCAGCCATTACTTCATCATTCACATGTTGACCAACATGTATGTGCTATGGACCTTCTCTACTAGCATTGTCTCTCTGCTTGGGAGAGAGCAGTTTTTGGCCCTTTATCTGTCTGGAGGTAGCACTGATTGTTTAAAAAACACCAACAAAATATTATCTGTCTGTATTTTAGTACATACAGTTCTGGTCTAATTTGAAAGATGTATTTTCTTAAGGTGTTATCTCGACATTTGTCAGTTACGTGTTTAAGACAGCTACTGGACGTCTGGGCCCTTCGCTTCGAGCGGTGAGTTTCCTACATCAACAAGTATTAAAGGGATAGTTCACCCAAAAATGAAAATTCTGTCCTTATTTACTCACTCTAAAGTTGTTCCAAATCTGTATGAATTTCTTTCTTCTGCTGAACACAAAGGAAAATATTTGAAACAATGTTTGTAACCAAGCAGATCTCGGCAGCCATTGACTACCATAGTATTTTTTTATATACTACTATGGGAGTCAATGGCTGCCGAGATCTGCTTGGTTACAAACATTCTTCAAAATATTTTTCCTAATCCTTTGTGTTCAGCAGAAGAAAGAAATTCATACAGATTTGGAACAACTTGAGTGTGACTAAATGATGAATTTTCATTTTTTGGTGAACTATCCCTTTAAGTTTTAAATCCGACTTAAAAGCCAATTATAAATGAATAAATTGGATGCGTATTAGTCAATGCGTTCTCAAATCCACAATTAAATAGCACCCATAGTTATAATAGCACCCATAGTTATTTTTGTTGCTTCTAGTGCAGGGATTTTACCAGAACACACCTCTTCTGCTGTTAGTTAACTAACAACCATAACAAACAAAGACAAAGATAACAAATTAGCAAATGCACTTTCTATGATAACTCCCATAAAAAGCTATTTTCTGCATTTTACTTCTGCTTTTACTGCAGATATTGTAATAAAATGATTACAACGTTCCTCATTTGTAAGTCACTTTGGATAAAAGCATTTGCTAAATTAATAAAAGGTACATGTACTGTAAATGTATGGGGTTTTTTTTAACTGGGGGGCTAGGGGATCAGAGAAAAAAAAAGATATAACAGAATATTTAAGAGCTGTGAAAGTTAACTCTCTGGCTTTCCGTGTTTTCACCGTTATATGTTAGGGGGTGCTATGACACATCTTCTAAAAGAGTACAGAATCTCTGGATCAAAACACTGGTGAAAAAGAAACAGAAACCAGCAATATCATATGTAATATGTTCAATAACGCGATCGGCAACATTAAACAGCATATAAATCAAAACTTCCTAACACCGTGCCATAACTACACGTGACGCGCATCACACGATAAAAGCTATCTTTTTCATGTTAATTCGAGTTCCCTTTTGAGAGAATCTCTCGTATTGGGTAGCATTATGCTAGGGGAAAAACTCCTTTCCTCGAGAATATGATGCAAAAATGTTATCCTTAATAATTTGTCCATGTAACACACAGTGCGGCTGCACAGCAGATACCACAGTGCGTATACACACGCTGATTGGCTGTCCTGCGGCAACTGCATGAACATATGTCGAGGCGGCTGAGCGGGGAGAACCGATAAGGTGACTACCTATGCTCCCGCCTAAAAGCCCGCCTGAATTTGCATATCGAGTCTATAAAAGACCCTGTCACGCCATAGGAACTCAGATTTAATCTCCTTCAGTGACTCACCACTTCGCTGGATCTCTGGATTGAAGCCGCCGTTGAACAGCACTTCAGCGGAACCCCATGCACTCTGAGAACGTAGGAATCTCCGCCTTCAGCTGCCGCCATTCCAGCTGCGTCATTTCCTTTCTATTGTCTGGGTATATTGTGTACGAGCGTGTTGTTTCAAATGCCTCGTCCCACCTGCACCTCGTGCAGAGGCCCTCTGCTTGGAGGAGATCATCACATCATCTGCGCTCGATGTCTTGGCCGAGTCCATGCCTTTGCTGCACTCTACCAGGGCAGCTGCCCGGAGTGCGATGAGATGGAATTTCAGACCTATGCTTGCCATCTTCGACGACGATCTCGCCCCACCTGCTCCCACTCTTGGACCATGCAAGAAGAAGCGCCGCGACCAGAGGCCTCCAGAGCAGGCTGACGAGCACACGCCGGACTATTCCCCACATGTCTCGCCATCACCGGTCACGTTCACGCAGGAGGAACAGCGCCCCTCAATGGCAGTGGCCTGTTCCGTCTCCTTCGGTGGACCGTGACGGGAGGAAGAAGAGGACGATGACAGCCTTTCGCAAGCTGCATCGGGGAGTGTGTGGTCGGACTCTGTCTCGGAGCCTGCAGCTTCGACGCAGGCCACCACGAGCATCAGGGCTAGTGTTGACGCGGAACTGGACCACGTGCTCACAAGGGCCATGGGAGACCTCGGGCTCGAGTGGTCCCAGCCCCTAGAACCCACGCGAAGCAGACTGAACGAATGGTTCCTGCAAGGCCGTCACCATTCCTCTCCGCAAAAGCCTGGCCCCTTCTTCCCAGAAGTCCATGACGAGCTGACTAAAGCATGGAAGGCGCCATTTTCTGCTTGCGCCAAATCTGCCTGTTCCCCAGCGCTCTCCACTGTCGAAGGAAAAAGGATATGAGAACCTCCCCCTGCTCGAAGAGGCCATTGCCGCCAACCTTTGCCAGCCCTCCGCCAGATGATGGCAAGCAAAGGCGTTGCACCCCTCTAAACCCTACCGCACCACGTCAGCCATCGCGGGTCGAGCTTATGCCTCCGCCGGCCAGGCTGCGTCGGCTCTTCACACCATGGCGGTACTTCAGGTGTTCTAGGCTAAACTTCTCTGCTCACTGTACGAGTCTATCCCGGACCCTGAAGCTCTCAAGGATCTCCGCAGTGCAACTGACTTAGCCCTGTGAGCAACCAAAGCCACCGCCCAGGTGATCGGTAAATCCATGGCCAGTCTGACAGTGCTCGAGCGTCATCTCTGGCTAAACCTCACAGAGATGAAAGAGTCGGATAAAGCTGCCTTCCTGGATGCGCCTATCTCATCTGCCGGACTGTTCGGCCCTGCAGTAGTTGGTTTTCGCGGAACGCTTCATGGAGGCGCCAAAGGCGGTGAAACATTTCCTGCCAAAAAGATCAAGCTCTGCATCTGGCCGTCAGACTAAGCCGAAGGCAGTGCCGGAGACCACACAGCCTCGTTCTACCTCCAGGTCAAGACAGCGATCACGCTCCGCGAGCCGCAACAGCCAGCCGGAGCGTCGGGGACCTCGGCCCAAGATTGTGCTGAACCCCCAACCTCCGCAGCCGTCCTAACAGCGGGGAGAAAAAGAGGGTGGTTAAGTCTCGCTGCGGCCAGACCACCACCACAATCGCCCTATCTGTGTCTTCCAGTTCCCTGCAGTCAGGTGACCAGAACCTTCAAATACAGTCAACGAGCCCGCGATCAAGCGCGCTCCCCTGTACACAAACGCCGTTTTCACGGCGACCCAAATAAATCACGAAAAGAGCTCCAACCTTACAGTATGCACCCCCATACCCCCCCCCCCCCCACACATAAACACTTTTCACACACAGCACCCGCTGTCCCGCGCCGAGAGCGCTATAAATGCAAAGTGCGCGCCCACTACACAGTGCAGGCCGCTAAACACTATCACTACCCCCATGGTGCTACAAGCACAAGGTATCTGGGCTACTGGGTCCCTCGCACAAAGCGGCCCGCCCTAAAACTTAATCCAGCCCCTAGTTATGTCCGCCCAAGCGTAACAGGCCATTCCGGGTATATCAACATGGGTAATGAACATCATAAAATGAGGCTACTCATTGCAGTTCGCTCTCAGACCCCCGCGCTTTCGCGCCGTGGTCAAGACCCTGGTGAGAAGCAGCGTTAGTCACTTGCGCCAAGGTTATGAAACTGTTAGAGAAGGGAGCGATAGAAGCCGTGCATCCGTCGCTAAGCAAATCAGGCTTCTACAGCCGCTTCTTCCTCATTCCGAAGAAGGATGGCAATCTCAGACCCATCTTAGATCTCAGACACCTGAACAAAGCCCTTAGGAAGCGTTCGTTCAAAATGCTGACAATGAAACAAATCCTCTCGCAAATTTGTCCGGGGGATTGGATTTTCACAGTGGATCTGAAGGATGCATACTTTCACATTCAGATAGTGCCCCGTCACAGGCCATTCTTGAGATTCGCCTTCGAGGGGCAGGCTTATCAGTACTCAGTCCATTCGGGCTATCTCTAGCGCCCCGCACTTTTACAAAGTGTATGGACGCAGCATTAGCTCCCCTGAGACTAAAGGGAGTGCGCATTCTCAACTACCTCGACGACTGGCTTGTTATAGAGATCCTAGAATGTTTCGGTCTCAGGATAAATATGTAGAAGAGCGCTCTATCCCCTACCCAGAATATTTTTTTTCTGGGAGTATGTATAGACTCGATACAAATGAAAGCGTGGCTTACGTCAGAGCGCGCGCACCATTCAGAGTCTGGCAGTGTCGTTCAAGGCTGGGGTTTGCACTCCTCTCAAAGAGTTTCAGAGGATGCTGGGTCATATGACCTCAGCATCTACAGTGCTCGATCTGGGTCCTCCAACGCTGGTTGAAATACCGCGTCCCAGCCTGGGCGTGGCGCTCGGGCCGGTTGCGTATTAAAGTGAACCACAGCTGTATCAAAGCTCTGGCTCCTTGGAAAGTGGTACCAATCGGGGATGAATATGGGCACAGTCACGAGATAGAAAGTAGTCTCGACAGATGCGTCCAACTTAGGTTGGGTTGCCCTGCATCAGGGCAAGCCGCTCTCCGGCCTTTGGGCGATATCAGAGAAAAAGCTGCATATAAACTGTCTAGAGATGAAAGCGGTCATTCTAGCGCTGAAAGCTCTCCTCGCATACTTAAAAGGACACCATGTGCTGGTCTGAACGGACAACATGTGGGTAGTGTCTTACATAAATCGCCAGGGTGGCCTGAGATCATACAGCCTGCATTCTATGGCGAAGCATCTTCTTTTATGGGCAGGGCGCAACCTGAGCTCGCTGAGAGCGGCTCATGTGCCAGGAGTTCTGAATCAGGGACCGGACATGTTATCCATAGGCAAAATTCCCCCAGGGGAATGCACTCAAAAAAATAATTTGTTGAATTTACTTAAAAAAGCAGCGTCAAGTGGTTCCACACAACTATATTGAGTAATTGTTACAAATAACAATTTAGTTATATGATCAAAAGAAAGTCAAGTAAAGCTGACTACATTTATTTAAGTAAATACAAACCATTTGAATTTGTCACTGTTACATAATATTTATATGTGCAGTTTACTTAATAATGTTATGTTAAATTTATAAAAGTTTATTATGTTAGGTGAACACATTTATCGATTTAATTTACCTTATTAAATTACTACTACTACTTGCTCTACAAGTGTAAGTGGAAACAAGCATATTTTTAGAAACAAAATTCAAAAATAACTTAATTTAGGGCAGGAGGTTCATTCAATAAATGTGTGTAAATGAGTGCCCACAGCCTAAACACAGGCACCCCTCTTCTGCATAATGGTACCCACAAAATTACAGAAACTCCTCTAAATGTCCAACATAGCTGAACATTAAACACTAACATAAACTAACAACATCTTTTCTCTCTATTGAAAAACATAAAATAACACTTTAATCCCTAAATTTACTCTCCTAATGCAGTCCCTTGCAAAGCATGCTGGGAACTACAGATCCACAGCTCAGTTTGTTCGTTTCACTCAGCAATGTTAAGTTGACGAAAAAACACTTATTAAAGCTACACAGTGTGATATTTTCCCCCATCTAGTGGTGAAAAGGTATATGACCATCCAGTGAATATTTAGTTGCACTCAAATCATCCTTGTCCACATTACTTAAAAAACTCATGTAAAAGTAAAAGTAAATTTTTTTGAGTGTGGTCGCTTCACCCACAAACGATTCAGCTAATATGGAAAGTCTTTGGAGAGAAGAAGGTAGACCTGTTCGCCTCAGAAGACAAAACTCATTGCCCAATATATTTTTCCAAACACAAGGATGCGCTGGCGCAAGACTGGCCCAGACATCCGCTGTATGCTTTTCCACCGGTCACTATGATACCTCAGGTAATCAAAAGGATCACAGAGGACGACTGCGCGGTACTTTTAGTAGCCCCGCTGTGGAAGGACCAGATATGGTTCTCAGAACTGACTCCGATGTCAGACACAGCCCCATGGCCAATACCGCTGAGGAAGGACCTCCTCACGCAGGCGAAAGGGAAAATATGGCATCCCTGCACGGGTGTGGGTACCCGCGAATATTGCTGAAACGGGTGAAAAACATCCTAGTATGTCGGATACGGGTGCGGGTCGGACAAGGGAGAAACACGGGTCTAAACACGGGTTTTAAACAGTCACGTGCAAACGAATATAGGCCTATATATAAACAATGCATGTATATTGTAGATGTGTTCCTAAAAATTTGCATATGCAAAAATATGCCTTGCCTGTATTCCAAGTTGATAAAAATTTCAAATCCATATCAGTTTATCTGTGGCCGCGCGGCGCGCGCGTGCCCTCACAGAAGAATCACAACAGAGCGCGCCGTGCTCTGCCTGCACTCGTCGAGATGGATCGTGAGAAGTTTAAGAAAAGATAGACGCAAATGTGGAACTTCATCGCTGAGGAAGCACGCAGATAACTGTGGTAACAAACCAAGCACAAGCAGTTCTATCGAACAGTATTTGTGTTATGTTTCCAGAGTTTGGTCTCTTAATAACACTGTCTTAGTACATTAAGCCACGTTAAGTGTTTTTTTATAATGGTTTTCTATGGTAGGAAAACGTTTAACGTGTAATTATACGCGTTGCGTTCATATTCTGGGCTCATCTGATTTTTTTGTACATAGTATACGTTATTAGTATTATGTTTAGTTAGGTCTCTTAATAACAGTACATTAAGCCACGTTAAGCTCCCGGCAGAAGTTGTCCTTGTGTTAATGGTCGTGTAATAACTTCTGTATGCTGGCAATAAACATTTTTGTATGTGTGTCTATAATGTGATATGCTAAACTGGTTTTATTGCGGGTGCGGGTCGGGTGTTGGTTCTATTTTAAGCGGGTCGGGTGCAGATTTTATTTAGTGCTGCTGTCGAAAAACGGGTCGGATGTGGGTTTAAGCACTGCGGGTACGGACGGGTACGGGTTTTTAAAATCGGACCCGTGCAGGACTCTGATCTGTGGGCCCTTCATGTATGGCCCATCAACGGGTACCAGGGATACTCCCTGAAAAAGTAAGAAACACTATTTCCGAGTCTACAGCCCCCGCAACCAGGCGGCTCTACGCTATTAAATGGTCAGTCTTCTCAGACTGGTGTAATGCACAAGACTTTAACCCGCAGTCATGTGAGGTGACAGAAGTGCTTATTTTCCTTCAGGAGCTAATGGACGTGGGTCGTTCCCCCTCCACGCTCAAAGTATATGTGGCTGCAATAGTAGCATATCACATTCAGGTGAATGGACAGTCCCTGGGGAAATGCGAACTTATAATGCGATTTCTTAAAGGGGCCAGGAGGCTTAACCCGCCTCGCATCCATTCAGTTCCTATATGGGACCTTTCCATAGTCTTACAGGCTGTGAAAGGAGTACCATTTGAACCTCTACAGTCGGTGAACTTAAAGCACCTTTCACTCAAAGTTGCTTTTTTGCTGGCTTTAGCATCAGTCAAACAAGTGAGTGACCTGCATGCACTCTCGGTGAATGCATCCTGTTAGAGTTTGGGCCTAGCGACTCCAGAGTTGTCCTCAAACCGAGACACGTTATGTACCTAAGGTGCTTTCCACCCCATTCAAGGTACAGGTCATTTCGGTTTCGGCTCTGCCCTCTTCAGAGGAGAAATAGACGCAAACTTGCTCTGCCCAGTCAGGGCGCTGAGAATATACTTAGAGCACTCCGCCGCCTTGAGGCAGTCGTAACAGCTCTTCGTTTGCTTCTGTGGCCGCACTAATGGAAGTTCGGTCTCGAAACATAGATTGTCACGATGGATAGTAGATGCTATCTCGGTGGCTTATCAGGCTAAGAGCCTTAACTGCCCTATAGGAATCAGAGCCCACTCCACGAGAGGTATGGCTTCGGCATGGGCCTGGTCTAGTGGCATATCAATGGATGATATCTGTGCGGCGGCAAGCTGGGCCTCACCATCCTCTTTTATCAGATTCTATAATTTGAAGGTTCTCGCTTTACAAGCAGGTATTATCTCCGTTTAATATATGGTGTGTTGTGGCAATTTTCTAATCAACTCTGAATAAGAGACAAATCTTAATAATTTAATAAAATGGTTTATTCTTTTGCAAAAGAAGAGTCAACAGTCGTACAGCCATCTGAATGTCTGCAGGGCATTGCCTGCAAGTCCTAACAAAAGTGTAGCTCTTATAGTTGTTTTCAAACAAGGTCACACACAGCCCTCCTCCTGTAAATTTTCACACGCACTCAAATAACCCCATATGTCTTTCATCCCACATTTAGGTGGACAGTAACCCCTAAGGTCACTTTGCTGGTCCCATTGTCTTGCTGATTTTAACTCTCAATCCTGCATAGCAAAACATTCTCTTATGTATATAATATTCTTTGAAATATGAATATAATTATTAATATCCTTCGTTGATAAAATTTTCCATAACAGGTGAAACACGTATGTACTCACAAGCATATGTTTCATATATACTATAAAACCCAACTTGGTTTGGCTATATTATATTAACCCTATAAGGTCTGATTACAGGGAGTGCAGAATTATTAGGCACGTTGATTTTCTGATCATGTTTTTTTTCCAGGCACATTTGACCAATTCCAAACCACAGTAATCCTAATAACTACTATTGATTTAGTATTTAATAATGTATAAGTGATATATAATTGTTCATGAAGGCTGGAAATGAAAATCACCTTATATTCAGGTGTGCAGAATTATTAGGCATGTTTTCTTTTACAGATAAATTGAGCCAAAAAAGAGATTTAACTCAGACTGAAAAGTCAAAAAGTATTAAATGCCCATGAGAAGGATGCAATACTAATGCAAAACTAGACATTGCAGTTAAGGCATGACCATTGGACAGTGAAATGCTCGTTGGGTCAGCAGGATCTGACAAAAACAGGTGGTGAAGAAAAGACACCTGTTAACTGCAAAAGAATTAAGAATTAAGGTGAAGAATTAAGGGTGAAACCATCAGGAACCCTTTAGTCTCCAGCGCCACCATTTTCCAAAGCTGCAACCTACCTGGAGTCTCCAGAAGTGCAAGGTGTCAGGATCTCAGAGACTTCAGTTAGGTAAAGAATCCTAAAAAATGACCCCCACTAGATAAGAATCACAAGCTGAAGTGTTGTAAAATACATGAAGAAGGTTTTTTTATAGGCTTTATGGACAGATAGGTTGAGAGTGACTCTTGAAGGACCAGCACCACATCCTCTAGTACCACTGTTTGAAGAATTCATCTTCCAGAATCTGGCAGTACGTTTTGGGAGTTCATTTTTAGTCCATCTCTGCAAAACGGACTTCAGGATGGACTAAAATGAACTCCCAAAACGTACTGCCAGATTCTGGAAGATGAATTCTGCAAACAGTGGTACTAGAGGATGTGGTGCTGGTCCTTCAAGAGTCACTCTCAACCTATCTGTCCATAAAGCCTATAAAAAAACCTTCTTCATGTATTTTACAACACTTCAGCGTATGATTCTTATCTAGTGGGGGTCATTTTTTAGGATTCTTTACCTAACTGAAGTCTCTGAGATCCTGACACCTTGCACTTCTGGAGACTCCAGGTAGGTTGCAGCTTTGGAAAATGGTGGCGCTGGAGACTAAAGGGTTCCTGATGGTTTCACCCTTAATTCTTCACCTTAATTCTTAATTCTTTTGCAGTTAACAGGTGTCTTTTCTTCACCACCTGTTTTTGTCAGATCCTGCTGACCCAACGAGCATTTCACTGTCCAATGGTCATGCCTTAACTGCAATGTCTAGTATTGCATTAGCATTGCATCCTTCTCATGGGCATTTAATACTTTTTGACTTTTCAGTCTGAGTTAAATCTCTTTTTTGGCTCAATTTATCTGTAAAAGAAAACATGCCTAATAATTCTGCACATCTGAATATAAGGTGATTTTCATTTCCAGCCTTCATGAACAATTATATATCACTTATACATTATTAAATACTAAATCAATAGTAGTTATTAGGATTACTGTGGTTTGGAATTGGTCAAATGTGCCTGGAAAAAAAATATGATCAGAAAATCAACGTGCCTAATAATTCTGCACTCCCTGTATATCCGGCCTACCTAGGTTCCATTGTAGCCCTCCAGAGGCCCACTACGGTCGACTTCTAAGGGTTCATTCTCTTTATGCTAAGGCTGTAGCTTATACAGGCCTGAGTGAGGGAGATCTAGCATGCACGGCGTGTTACATTGCGTCCCCTAGCGTAATGCTACGCAATACGAGAGATTCTCTCGAAAGGGAATGACTCGGTTATCTAACATAACCTCGGTTCCCTTTGCTCAGTGTGTCGCTTCAGTCGATTTTAACCTAGTTGAGTTTCGATGGCGATACAGGGTCTTTTATAGACTCAATATGCAAATTCAGGCGGGCTTTTAGGTGGGAGCACAGGTAATCACCTTATTGGTTCTCCCCGCTCAGCCGCCTCGCCATAGGTTCATGCAGTTGCCGCAGCACAGCCAATCAGCATGTGTATACTCTCTGTGGTATCTGCTGTGCAGCCGCACTGTGTGTGTAACTTACAGCTCTGAGACAGAAGGTTGAGGATCCAAACGCAGTTTTAATGAAAGGGTAATCCAAAGTCGCAGTCCATAAAACAGTCAAAACGTCATACACATGCAAGCAGTCCAAACAGGCAAACAAAGACAGGAGAGACAGGCAAAAGGGTAATCCACGGAATGGGCAAGTAATCCAAAACCAAGAGACAAGAACCAGGGAAAACGCTCAGAAATGCAGTGATACAACTAACAAGACTTCGCAATGAATGACTGAGATAACCAGGCTATTATAGGGTGAAGTGAACAGGAAAATGAGACACAGGTGTAAACAGTGAGTGTTAATGAGTCCGGGCAAAGGATTATGGTTAATGTAGTCAATGAAGGAGTGACAGTCCGGGGTGGAGTGTCCTCTGCTGGTAATCACGGGCACTAACACTGGTGAATTGTGACATAGCCCCCCCCTCAAAGGAGCGGCTTCCAGATGCTCCTAAACTGTCCAGGAGGGAGGTGGAGCGGAGGTGGAACCAGGGGGCGGGATGGAGGGCCAGGCCCGTGGAGCGGAAGAGGGCCAGGAGACTCAGGCAGAGCAGGCAGCCGGGACGGAACAAGCTGAACAGATGACCAGGGTGGCTCGGGCCGGGCAGACTGCCAGAGCAGAGAAGGATGGGTAGATGACCCGGGTGGTGCGGGCAAGGCAGGCAGCCAGGGTGGAGAAGACTGGGCAGATGACTAGGGTGGCGCAGGCAGAGAAGGCGAACAGGGTGGCGTAGGCGGCCAGAGCGGAGCAGACCAGGCAGATGACCAGGCTGGTGCAGGCAGCCAGGATGGAGCAGACGACCACCACAGCAGTGCAGACGAGGTTAAAGACCCCCACGGCGAAGCAGACGACCACCACAGCAGCGCTGACGGTCTTGGAGACCCCCACGGCGGTGCGGCTGAGCAAGGCACCTGGGCGGCGCGAGCAGAGCAAGGTGCCTAGGCGGCGCGGGCAGAGCAAGGCGCCTGAGCGGCGCTGGCAGAGCAGGTGGCCCAGTCTGAGTCCTCTCTGGACTAATGACAGGAGGCGGAGTCCTCTCTGGACTCGTGACAGGAGGTGGAGCCCTCTCTGGACTCGTGACAGGAGGCGGAGCCCTCTCTGGACTCGTGACAGGAGGGGGAGCCATCTCTGGACGCTGGTCAGTGGCTGGAGCCATCTCTGGATGCTGGTCAGTGGCTGGAGCCATAACTGGACGCTAGTCAGTGGCTGGAGCCATAACTGGACGCTGGTCAGTGGCTGGAGCCATCACTGGACGCTGGTCAGTGGCTAGAGCCAGGACGCTAGTCTGTGGCTGGAGCCATCTCTGGACGCTGGTCAGTGGCTGGAGCCATCTCTGGACGCTGGTCTGTGGCTGGAGCCATCTCTGGACGCTGGTCAGTGGCTGGAGCCATCTCTGGACTCTGGTCAGTGGCTGAAGGCTCTGGGCTGGCGGCCATCTTGTCCAAAGAAACAGGCTCGGCGGCCATCTTGTCCGAGGACACAGGCTCAGAGGCCATCTTGTCTGAGGACACAGGCTTGGTGGCCATCTTGTCTGAGGACACATGTTCTGCGGCCATCTTGTCCAAGGACACAGGCTCGCAAAAATGTTTGTGGGTAGCATCCTCCTCTTCCCCAACTGTGTAGGAGGAACCAGACAATAATAGGGCATAGTCTATAAACTGTTCTAATGTCAGGTCATTGTGACCTCGTGGCATCAATGAGCTTATTGGTTCATTTAATCCATGAGCATAAAAGTCTTTAAAAACAGTATTCTTCCAATCTACCTGATTAGCCAGAGCACAGAACTGAGCGGTGTAATCCTCAATGCTACAGGTACCTTGACGCAAGAATAGTATCTCTTCTGCTGGATCCATGTTTGGCGAAGTCTTCTGTAACGTACTGCTCTGAGACAGAAGGTTGAGGATCGAAACACACTTTTAATGAAAGGGTAATCTAAAGTCGTAGTTCATAAAACAGGCAAAAGGTCATACACATGCAAGCAGTCCAAACAGGCAAACAAGACAGGAGAGACAGGCAAAAGGGTAATCCATGGAACGGGCAAATAATCCAAAACCAAGAGACAAGAAACCAGGGAAACCGCTCAGAAATGCAGTGATATAACTAACAAGACTTAGCAATGAATGACTGAGATAACCAGGCTATTTTAGGGTGAAGTGAACAGGGAAATGAGACACAGGTGTAAACAGTGAGTGCTAATGAGTCCGGGCAAAGGGTTATGGGTAATGTAGTCTATGAAGGAGTGACAGTCCGGGGTGGAGTGCCCTCTGCTGGTAATCACGGGCACTCACACTGGTGAATTAAGGATAACATTTTTGCTTCATATTCTTGAGGAAAGGAGTTTTCCCCTAGCGTAATGCTATGCAATATTCATTCCCTTTTCTCAGGGAACCGAGTTTATATTAGATAACCGAGTCGTTTTTGTCCTAACCAACAGCGACACGCGATGATACTATTTTAGAAAAGGTTTCTATTTCTGCGACGTCGTGGCTGGAATAGCAACACAAAACATGGCAATGATAATCTCAGGTAATGTTTATGTGCTTTATTTAATGTTAAAAGTGTGTAATGTGACTTTGAATATAATTTAGTGCTCCCAGCTTTGTAAAGTAGTCGTCCTAAAAGCAACAATGGATAATTCACCTCAGATCTTGAAATTAAACAACTGCAAACAAGAACGTTCAAACTGTGAACAAACAAGTATATTCTATGACAAATATTGTTTTAGTAACTCAGTATGTATTTTAGTAATGTTTAAATAGTGTAATATTTGTGAATTAGATTTTGTAGGCTACTTATCCATTTCCTTGCGAGTGCCGTCAAGATTAATCTCTGGTGCCGTGCACTTGCCGCGAGAGCCCGCCCACACACTGTTCTGATTGGCTGTGGCTTTTGATTGATTTGTTGCATCTCGTAGTCGCGTCACATCTGGTGTGGACAGACAAGTTGCTTGTCGCTGGAATCTTATCGCGTTGCGTGTAGTTAGGACACGGTGTAATGTTATTGAAGGAAATGTCAACCCAGGAAGTGGTATAAGATTGTGCATGCTTTGGGGCTGTTGATGGACTTGATTCATTCCATTTATCTTTTGAATCCTATCCAGATGTAGCCTTTAACAAAAAAGCGATTTTCTCAGCTATTTGCCAAAATGTTGCTTTTTTTATGAAATGTACACACATACCCCTTTTCCACGAAGGCAGTGCTGGTGCTAGTTCGGAACCAGAGCCTAGTTTCAAATCGGTTCTTTGTCTTTCCACACCCAAAGCACCAACTCCGAACCAGGAAAAGTGGTTCTTAAGTAGCACTGTGATGGCCGACAACATGGCCACACAGCAAGGCAGTAACTAAACCACACACACAGACATGCATCCTTCTCTTTCATTTGTTGACATGTTATTTTGGTTGTCCTTTAGTATATTTCATAATTAAACATTTTAGTTGCAGATGACCTTATATATATATTTTTTTTTTGTTTTTTTTGTTTTTTCATAATAAAGAATAAAGACAGACACAGCTTTGGTTCATTTTCACCACTTTATTCCTAATTTACACTTTTACCATGCATGACTAGTTTGGGTGCACACTTTCTAGATATGAGTGGTATATTGTGTTAACAATTATTTCTTTTGAGTTTAAGTTACCTACGTGTGGAAAGCGGAGGTTTGATGCTATCTGGGCAAAGCGCTGGCCGGCTGGCACCAGTGGCCGCCATTTTGTTCCAGTGGTTGAGCCCATGTTGCAGATTAGCTGGGGGGGATGTAGGGTTGTTTGTTTATTTGTTTGTTTTTGTTAATTATAATTGTGTGTGTATATAACTAATTTGTTTATGACCCATTTCTTTATTTTTTGTGAATGAATTATGGTATTCATTCTAACTGGGTTTAATAGGTGTTTGTCGTTCCCGGTGTGCGTAATGGATTAGTCCTTTGTGTATATAAGTTTTCCCATGTGTGGCATTTGGGAGGCCATGTTTTTCTTTGTTTGCTTTGTTTGTTTGATTATTGTTCAGTTTTGATTCTCTTTAGTTTACCTTTGTTTATGGGCCCAGACCTGACTTTATTTTCATTCAGTTTTCCAAGTTATTTAATTTGTCACTTTGTTTGGCATTTAATAAATTATTTTTTGGTTGGAAATCCTGTATTCTTTGCCCTTGACTGCTTGTTCCCTCACATATGGTGTCAGAAGTGGGATCAGCAGAGGGTGCAGGTTTCCAATTTTTTTTGGTTTTCCCCTTTCCGTCCTCCCTGTTTTTTTGAGCTACGAGTCGGTCTGGAAGAAAAGGGGCACAAAGGATTGTGCCAATGGAAGCACAGGAAGAAGAGGTGGAGACCATAGAGGATGGTGAGGAGATTGTCACAGAGGACTCTGGAGGTCGGGAGCCAACGCTTGCAGATCTGACAAGTTTGTTCCGAGCCCACATGACGCAAATGGATGCTCGGGAGGCTGGGAGGGCCCAAGAGCAAAAGGAACAAGAATGACGATTTAAGGTTTGGCCTGCTTCAGATGGAGGTGCAAGCTCGTACACATACTCCACCCACCCCTGATCCATTTTCTATAAATTCATGTTCTGGGGAAATGTAGGAAGGTGACCTTGATTCTGGCCGGCCACTTCCTAAAAGGAGTGAAAGAGAAAGTCACCACATGGACCATGATAGAGGTCAGTCCTTGATTAAAGAGCCTAGATTAGAAAAATTAAGTGACTCTGATGACATAGAACACTTCTTGATAACCTTTGAGAGGATTGCTGCAGCGTTTTTGTTGGCCTAAGGCTGACTGGGCATTCCGCCTGATTCCCCTACTGACTGGTAAGGCCCGAGCGGCATATGTGCTTATGGACATTGATGACTCTCTTGATTATGATTGTGTTAAATCGGCTATTCTGAGAAAGTACGACATTAATTCAGAAACTTATCGACAAAGATTCCATTCTCTGGAGGTTGAATCATCTGAGAGTCCCAATGAGCTGTATGCCAGGCTGAAGGAGCTGTATGGGAAGTGGATTTGCCCTAAAGGTAAAACTGTTGAGGAAATTGGAGAAATAATAATTCTTGAGCAGTATCTCCGAATGCTCTCTCCTGAGCTTCAGGTATGGATCCGTGAGCGGGGCCCTGATACTGCTGCTGAAGCTGCATCATTAGCGGATGTGTTCGTTGCTGCCCGGGGAAGGAACCAGCCATGGAGTTGGCGAGGTGGGGGAGATTTTCGCAAGCCCCATGTCTTTCATCCGCCCCAGTACAACTCCTCTGATAAGCCTCCGGTAGGAGGAAAATCTGACTCTGTGATGTCTTTTAAACCACCTAAGAAAGTGCCTATTTGTTACCTGTGTGGGCAAGAGGGTCATACCAAACCTGTTTGCCCGAAGAACGTTGTCAAGCTCTCTCAAGTGTGATATGTGCCCAGGAATAATGCAGCGCCTGTAAAGCCTGGACTGTCCTTAAGGATGACCACTGTAGAAGTGAATGGTAAAGAACTCCATGCGCTAGTTGACACTGGCAGCGACCAGACATTGGTACACAGACAGTTTGTTTCACCTGCCTTGATTAATACTTCTGACAAGAGACTGATATGCTGTGTCCATGGCGATGAGAAACTGTTACCTACCGCGGGTCTTTACATCAAAGTACAGGGACAGACTTATCTCCTGGACGTTGGGGTGGCAGATAATTTGCCGTATCCTGTGATTCTGGGGCATGATTTACCAGTGCTTTTGGATTTACTGCAGCCAGAACAGCTTTGCAATGTTGTAGTCACCAGGGCAAAAGGGAAATGGGCAGAGGAACTGACGCAGACACTCAGTACTTTACCTTTCTTTGATGTGGATATTGAAGTGGAACCTTCAAAGTCGCGGAAGTCGCGTAGTGAAAGACGGCGGGACAAGCTTGCATATAATGTTTCCAAAATACCGGCTAACCCCTCATGTGACTTGTTTCAAAGTTTCCAGGTGCCCACTAACATTATCCAGCTCCAGCAGGAGGATGTCAGCCTGGCTCCGTACCTCAAGAAAGCAGAACAGGAAGCTACAGGCAATCCTGATGACACTGACTCTGCCGAATGGTATTTATTCCAAAAAGGAATTCTTTCTCGCCAGTTTGAGTCGACAAACCAGCTTATCGTGCCACAATGTGTCCGAGAGGTAATCCTCTAGTTGAGCCATTCAATTCCCTGGGCTGGCCACCTAGGAAAACACAAGAACTTAGCTTGCATCAAAAGACACTTCTACTGGCCGGGACTAAGGAGGGATGTTTCTCAATATTGTAAAAGTTGTCCTGAGTAGCAGAAAGTCTCCATGAGAAGCCCTTCCAGAGCTCCATTACAACCTCTACCTGTTGTGGGTACACCATTTGAGAGACTTGGTATGGATATTGTGGGCCCTGTAGAAAGGAGTCGAGCTGGAAATAGATTCATGCTTGTCATAACTGATTATGCAACTAGATATCCCGAGGTGTTCCCGATAAAGTTCATTAAAGCCAAGTACGTAGCAACATGCTTGATACAACTGTTTTCCAGAGTTGGGTTCCCCTGTCAGATTCTTACTGATCAGGGCTCTAACTTTAGGTCGACTCTCTTAAAACAGGTGTATAAGCTTCTGGGTATCGAGAGTTTACGTACAACTCCTTATCATCCGCAAACAGATGGCCTCACCGAGCGTTTCAATCAAACACTCAAACAAATGCTTCGCAAGTTCATCAGTGAGTCGGGCAAGGATTGGGACCAGTGGTTGCCCTACCTCCTGTTTGCATATAGAGAAGTTCCCCAGGCCTCGACTGGGTTCTCTCCTTTTGAGTTATTATATGGACGGGAGGTGAGAGGCCCTTTGGCCCTGCTTCGTGAGCTGTGGGAAGGAACCCAGGGTAGTGGGGACTTGGTAAATGTGATCTCTTATGTTCTGCAGATGAGGGAATGGTTGGAGGCGATGGCGAGACTTGCTCAAACTCACATGGCTGAGGCACAGAGATCCCAGAAGTCATGGTATGATCGGTCCGCATGTGAAAGGAGTTTTAACCCTGGCCAGAAAGTGTTGGTGATGTTACCAAGTCAGGAGAGCAAACTATTGGCGAAATGGCAGGGTCCATTTGAGATCCAGCGGAAGCTGGGACCCACCACTTATGAAATTGCCACACCAGGCCTAGACCGGCCTAGTAAAGTGTTGCACATTAATTTACTAAAAGAGTGGATTCCTCGTCCTGAGAAAGAGTCACAAGTCCTGATGATTCAACAGGTGATGGAGGAAGAGGAACTGGAGGAGCAATATTTGCCTCAGCCGGTAGCCAAATGTGTTAATCTGGAGCATTTGCCAAAGGATCGCCAATCCCAGGTGAGAGCGCTTTGTCACCCTGAACTGTTTTCTGAGTACCCTGGAGCCACAACATTGATTGAACTTGAGATTGTGTTGAAAGGTGATGCTGTTGTTAAAAGGATGAGTTATCGAATACCGGAGCGATTACAGGCCTCCTTGAGGGAAGAGATTGATCTGATGCTGACGTTGGGAATCATCGAGCCATCTAAGAGTGAGTGGTGCCACCCAGTGGTTTAAGTCCCCAAAAAGGATGGAACCTTACGGTTCTGTATCGATTTTAGATACCTGAACTCTGTCTCTAAGTTCGATTCCTATCCAACACCCCGTATAAGCGACCTAATTGACCGCCTAGGTCAAAGCAAGTATCTGACCACCATTGGCCCCGCCAAAGGATATTGCCAAATTCCTCTCACCCTTCAATCTAGAGAGTTGACTGCCTTTAGAACCCCATGGGGGCTATTCCATTTTAGGGTCCTCCCTTTTGGCCTGCATGGGGCTCCAGCCACTTTTCAGAGGCTCATGGACCAGATATTACATGGGTTGTCTTTTACGGCCGCCTATTTAGATGACATTGTTATCTACAGTGACACGTGGGAACAGCATCTACAACATCTTCAAGAAGTTCTGCAGCGACTCCAGCAAGCTGGCCTCACCATAAATCCACTCAAATGTGCTGTAGCCCGAACGGAAATTGAATATCTGGGCTATGTCATTGGTAAAGGGGTGGTCAGACCCCAGGTAAAAAAGGTCCAAGTCATTCAACAGTGTCCTTTACCCCAAATACGGAAAGAATTGAGGTCGTTCCTTGGTATGGCAGGTTTTTATAACCGATTCATTCCCAATTTCTCTGGCAGAGCAGCAGCCTTGACAGATATGGTGGGCTTGAGATGCCCCAACCGACTTCATTGGTCAGAGGAAGCAAAGATGGCTTTTCAAGACATCCAGACTGCCCTGGGTGAGGACCCTGTGTTGCATAATCCTGACTTTAATGAACAGTTTATTGTGCAAACAGATGCTTCGGAACTAGGCATTGGAGCTGTGCTACTGCAAGGGCCAGCCGATGGACAACAACTGGTGGCTTGTATTAGCCGTAAGCTCTTCCCGCAAGAGGTCCAGTATTCTACAATCGAAAAGGAGTGCTTGGCTGTGAAATGGGCTCTGGATTCCCTAAAATATTATCTGCTGGGGAGAGAGATTATTGTGGAAACTGACCATAAGGCTCTACAGTGGTTGAAGAGGATGAAGGACACAAATAGCAGAATTACTCGGTGGTACTTGGCCATGCAGTCCTTCTGATTCGTTGTCCAGTATGTTCCAGGGAAAGCCAATGCTACAGCTGATTTCCTCTCTCGCTGTGTCAGCGAGGTTTCTGAAGTGGGGGGGAGTGTGATGGCCGACAACGTGGCCACACAGCAAGGCGGTAACTAAACCACACACACAGACATGCATCCTTCTCTTTCATTTGTTTACATGTTATTTTGGTTGTCCTTTAGTATATTTCATAATTAAACATTTTAGTTGCAGATCACCTATATATATACATGGGCGGTGCTTCCTTTCTCCTCTGGTGCAGGGTGGCTCGCGGTGACGTCAGTGAGACGGTGTGGTCGGAGTGTCACAAGCTGCTGTCTGAGAGAGAGAGAGAAGTGTTAGCGCGTCTTTGCATGGAGTTAGTGCTCAAACTGGAGTCCCATGGTGCTGTGTTTTAAGTGGTGTGGTGATCGCCTGCAGCTGTGAAGATCCGGGCCGTGCTGAGTGGCTGCAGGTGATCCGTGTTTGTTTCCAGGGCGATGCTGACGAGAGCTCGGGAGACTTGTCACACCCCCTCCCCCCAAGCGTCGCACTGGTCCTGTAACGAGAGTTACACACATACACTGGGGAACATAGGGGTGGGTGGGGAGTGCGCCCTGACAGACCTGCGTAAGCTGACCACAGCCTGGAGAGTCCGTCGGCGTTGGAGTTGGCCATCCCGGCCCGATGTTCCACCGTGAAATGGAAGTCCTGGAGCGCTAGGAACCACCGCGTCACTTTGGCGTTGGTGTCCTTAGCGCGGGCCATCCACTGAAGCGGGGCGTGATCCGTCATCAGAGTGAAGTGGTGTCCCAGCAGGAAGTAGCGGAGCTCCAGGACTGCCCACTTGATGGCCAGGGCTTCCTTCTCCACCGCTGCATACCTGGTTTCGGCTGGGGTCAATTTACGGCTGATGTATGTGACAGGATGCTCCTCTCCCTCCTGGACCTGGGAAAGGACCGCCCCCAGGCCCGTGTCGGAGGCGTCCGTCTGCAGCAGGAAGGGGCAGTTGAAGTCGGGTGCCCTCAAGACCGGTTCCGTGGTCAGGGCGGTCTTGATATCCCGGAAGGTCCTGTCCAAGGTGCTGTCCCATTTTACCTTCTCCGGCTGCCCCTTCCTGGTCAGGTCTGTCGGGGGAGATGCTAGGGTGGAGAAGTTAGGGATAAAGCAGCGATAATAACCTGCCAACCCCAAAAAGGCTCGTACCTGGGTCTTGTTTTCCGGGCGAGGTGCTGACAGGATGGCGTCGACTTTCTTCTTCTGGGGCTGGATCAGCCCTCGACCCATCCGGAAACCCAGGTACTGAGCCTCGGCGAGGGCAAGATGGCATTTCCGGGGGTTGGCGGTCAGTCCAGCCCGTCGGAGTTCCAGGAGCACCCTCCGCAGCCGCTCCAGGTGGTCCTGCCAGGTCTCGGAGTGGATGACCACGTCGTCGAGGTAGGCCGCCGCATATGCTTGGTGGGGACGGAGCAGGATGTCCATCATCCGTTGGAAGTTTGTCAGGGGGACTTGCCAGTACCCCTTGGTGAGGTCAAGCGTCGAGATCTACCGGGCCCTCCCCAAGCATTCCAACAGCTCGTCTACACGGGGCATCGGGTAGCCATCGAACTCCGAGACCTCGTTGAGTCGGCGGAAGTCATTGCAGAAGCGGAGGGTGACGTCCGGCTTCGGTACCATGACGATGGGGCTGGACCAGGCGCTGCGAGATGGTTCGATTACCCCTATCTTGAGCATCTCACAAATCTCATCCTCAATGGCATGTCTCCGAGCCTCTGGGACCCGATAGGGCCGCTGCCTTACGACGAGTCCGGGTGGTGTGCGAATGTCGTGCTGGATGAAGTTGGTCTGCCCGGGATGTGTGGAGAACACATCAGAGAACTGACGGACCAGATGGTTCAGCTCGGTCTTCTGGGTGGCGGACAGCTGTTCTCCCACGTCCACCACCAGGGGTTCGACCGAGGCCAGAGCCGTGAGCTGGTCCTGGGTCCCCACCCACCTCTTCAGCAGGTTGATATGGTACAACTGTTCTTCATGCCGCCTACCCGGCTGGCGCAATCGGTAGTTGACAGGACCAACTCGCTCAATGACAGTGAATGGACCTTGCCAGGTCGCGAGGAACTTGCACGCTGAGGTGGGGACCAGCTCTATGACTCTGTCGCCCGGTTGGAACTCACGTGGCTGGGCCGCCCGGTTGTAGTGTTGCTGTTGGGACCACTGCGCCTTCGTGAGGTGTTCCCGGACTAATGGCATGACCCTCTCAATTCGCTCACGCATTTCCCTCACATGCTCGATGGCAGAGCGGAGAGGGGTCGGCTGCTGCTGCTCCCAGGCTTCCCGGGCCACGTCCAGGAGGCCCCTTGGCTGACGACCGAAGAGCAGCTCGAACAGGGTGAAACCGGTAGAGGCTTGGGGCACCTCTCGGACTCCGAACAGGACGTAGGGGAGCATCAGGTCCCAGTCCTTCCTGTCTTCGGCTGCCACCCGCCGGAGCATCTGCTTCAGGGTTTGGTTAAACCGCTCCACAAGGCCGTCCATCTGGGGATGGTACACGGTGGTCCGGAGCTGTTTTACCTGCAGCACCCGACAGAGGTCAGCCATTAGCCGGGACATGAAGGGGGTCCCTTGGTCCGTCAGTATCTCCGCTGGGATGCCGACTCGGGTGCAGAGGAGGAAAAGTTCCTTGGCGATGTTCTTTGCCGTTGCCTTTCTTAGGGGAATTGCCTCTGGATACCGGGTGGCGTAGTCGGCGATCACCAGGATGTGTTCATGTCCTCGGGCAGACTTAGGCAACGGCCCCCACCAGGTCCATTCCAATCCGCTCGAAAGGTACCCCGATGATGGGAAGCGGAATGAGTGGACTGGGGGGAGGGGCTCGTGGCGCGGTTCGTTGGCAGGTGGGACAGGCTTGGTAGAACCGCTTCACGTCTCCATCCAAGCCTGGCCAGTGGAAACGGTCCCGGATGTGCTGGATGGTGTTGGCGGTCCCCAGGTGGCCGGCCATCGGATGGCTGTGGGCCAGCTCCATGACCATCTCCACTTTTGGCTTGGGAACCACGAGCAGCTCTTTTACCTCCCCCCTCCGCTGGGCGACACAGTACAACAGGCCACTCTTCACGATGAAGTGCGGGAGAGGATGGGGTGCTGGCTGGTGGTCTTGGCCATCTACCATACGGACCTGCGACCAACAATTCTTAAGTCAATCGTCCTCCAGCTGGGCCTTCGCGAAGGAGCCCCCTCCCTGGACCTGTTGAAAGACATCAATAAACACATTAGAAGCCTGGGAGGGGGACTCACCATCTCTCCCGCTGTCCGACGCCAGCAGGGCGGTTCTCCGTTGGCTGCGGCGACTTCGGTGGCAGCTCCCGGCCCGGCTGGCTGGCTGCGTGGTGGCCCGAAGAAGCTCTTCGAACCCCGGCCAGTCCCGTCCAAGGAGCACGGGAAGAGGCAGATCCTTCACAACGCCCACTTCAACCGGCCAGGCGCCGGGGCCAGCATAAATTGTCACTTGGCGTGCCGGGACGTGACGAGTGTTGCCGTGCACGCAGGTGATAGGCAGCTGGGCTTTGGAGGTCTTCTGCGGTGGTAGGATGGTGGCCTGGACGAGACTGACCGAGCTTCCGGAATCCAGGAGGACCAGTACTGATCGTCCGTTGACTTTAACCTCCACCCGCGGAGCTCCGCGGGGCGGGTCTTGATGTAGACTGCAGCCAGCCAACCACGTGCATGCTGGCGGGGCAGGTTCCTCTGTGGGCATCGGTTCGTCGACGGGGCCGGGAGCCACTGGCCTGTGTACTGGTCGTGGGGTACCTTCCGGCGTGCGTCGCTCCTGGACCACCCTCCGAGGGAAGGATGGCGCTCGCTCCCCGGGCTCGCGGTGCATCACCGCCTCCGCCAGCTCGATGGCCTCGACGAGCTCGGCGATGGTGGTTGGGTTCGTCATTCCTACCGCCCGTCGCGCGTGCGGTGGAAGAGCTCGGAGCATCCGGTCGATCGTCACCCGTTCCGCAACCTGACTCGCGGTGGGGGTTCCCTCGAGCAACCAGTGACGAGCAAGCCGCGAGAGCTCGGCGGCTTGGGCGCGGGCTGGGCGTCGTGGCTTGAACTCCCACTCATGGAATAACTGGGCGGCCGAGATGGCGGATAGCCCGAGGCGTCCAAGGATTTCTTTCTTTAACTCATCATAATTATCAGCGCTCTCAGCGGGAAAGGAAAAATATGCTTGTTGAGCCTCACCGGTCAATAGGGGACCCAGCAGCCGCGCCCACTCGTCGCGATCCCAGTTCTCCCGTACCGGCGTATTCTCGAACATCCGTAGAAACAGTTCAACGTCATCTTGAGAGGTTAGCTTCGGCAGTAGCTGGGTTACTCGGACGCGGGGGTCAGGAAGCGGAACGTGCTGAACGGCGGAGAGGCGGAGGGCGGCGAATTCTTCCACCTTTGCCTGATGAGCCGCTAGGTGTTCGGCGATCTGTTGTTGTTGCGCACTCACTTCAGTCAGGCATTTGAGCAGGTCTTCCATGACTGGGAGGAGCGCCGCCCTTTTTCCGGGTTCTCGTGAGTTGACTGTGGGGGAAGGAAAAAAAAACTATGTAAAAGTTCGCGGATGGTTGGTGATTCTTCACGCTCTTGTCCGCATTCTCCACCACTGTGGCAGGGTGAAGAATCACACAACACAGAATTAGTGAAAAGCCCCCGGAGGGTGGGTTTGTGCACAAAGGTGAACAAACGTGATGGTGGTGAAGTGCTGGTGCGCGGTGCTTCCTTTCTCCTGGTGCAGGGTGGCTCGCGGTGACGTCAGTGAGACGGTGTGGCCGGAGTGTCACAAGCTGCTGTCTGAGAGAGAGAGAGAGAGAGAGAGAGAGAGAGAGAGAGAGAGAGAGAGAGAGAGAGAGAGAGAGAGAGAGAGAGAGAGAGAGAGAGAGAGAGAGAAGTGTTAGCGCGTCTTTGCATGGAGTTAGTGCTCAAACTGGAGTCCCATGGTGCTGTGTTTTAAGTGGTGTGGTGATCGCCTGCAGCTGTGAAGATCCCAGCCGTGCTGAGTGGCTGCAGGTGATCCGTGTTTGTTTCCAGTGCGATGCTGACGAGAGCTAGGGAGACTTGTCACACTATATATATATAAAAATATATACACCAATCATGCATAACATTATGATTATGAACATTATGATAGTAAATAACATTGATTATCTCTTCATCACTGCACCTGTTATATATATATTAGGCAGAAAGTGAACATTTTGTCCTCAAAGTTGATGTGTTAGAGGCAGGAAAGATGGGCAAGCGTAAGGATTTCAGCGAGTTTGGCAAGGGCCAAATTGTGATGGCTAGACGACTGGGGTTAGAGCATCTCCAAAACTGCAGCTCTTGTGGGGTGTTCCCGGTCTGTAGTGGTCAGTATCTATCAAAAGTGGTCCAAGGAAGGAACAGTGGTGAACGGCGACAGGGTCATGGGTGGCCAAGGCTCATTGATGCACGTGGGGAGCGAAGGTTGGCCCTTGTGGTCCGATCAAACAGACGAGCTACTGTAGCTCAAATTGCTCAAGAAGTTAATGCTGGTTCTGATAGAAATGTGTCAGAATACACAGTGCATCACAGTTTGTTGTGTATGGGGCTGCATAGTCTACCAGTCAGGGTTCCCATGCTGACATGCCGAAAGCGCCAACAGTGTGCACAAGAGCATCAAAACTGGACCATGGAGCAATAGAAGAAGGTGGCCTGATCTGATGAGTCATGTTTTCTTTTACATCATAATAATAATAATTTGTTACATTTATATAGCGCTTTTCTAGGCACTCAAAGCGCTTTACATATAGAAGGGGGATTCTCCTCAACCACCACCAATGTGCAGCATCCACCTGGATGATGCGACGGCAGCCATATTGCGCCAGAACGCCCACCACACACCAGCTGATTGGTGGAGAGGAGACAGAGTGATGAAGCCAATCTGTATATGGGGATGATTAGGAGGCCATGATGGAGAGGGGCCAATGGGCAAATTTGGCCAGGATGCCGGGGTTACACCCCTACTCTTTATCGAAGGACATCCTGGGATTTTAAATGACCACAGAGAGTCAGGACCTCAGTTTACGTCTCATCCGAAGGACGGTGCTTGTTACAGTATAGTGTCCCAATCACTATACTGGGGTGTTAGGACCCACACAGACCACAGGGTGAGCACCCCCCTGCTGGCCTCACTAACACCTCTACCAGCAGCTACCTGGTTTTCCCAGTTGGTCTCCCATCCAGGTACTAACCAGGCTCAGCCCTGCTTAGCTTCAGTGGGAAACCAGTCTTGGGCGTCAGGGTGATATGGCTGCTGGTATGGCATTATGTGGATGGCTGGGCGCGTGTGTCGCTTCCCTGGGGAACACATGGCACCAGGATGCACTATGGAAAGAAGGCAAGTGTGATGCTTTGGGCAATGTTCTGCTAGCAAGCCTTGGATTCCTGCCATCCATGCGGATGTTACTTTGACAAGTACCACCTACCTCTGGTGGCTGTGGCCTCTTTCAGCAGGATAATGCACCCTGCCACAAAGCAAAAATGGTTCAGGAATGGTTTGAGGAGCACAACAACGAGTTTGAGGTGTTGACTTGGCCTCCAAATTGCCCAGATCTCAATCCAATCGAGCATCTGTGGGATGTGCTGAACAAACAAGTCTGATCCATGGAGGCCCCACATCGCAACTTACAGGACTTAAAGGATCTGCTGCTAACATATTGGTACCAGATACCACGGCACACCTTCAGGGGTCTAGAGAACTCCATGCCTCGATGGGTCAGGGCTGTTTTGGCAGCAAAAGGGGGACCAACACAATATTATGTCAATATTAAGGTCATAATGTTATGCCTGATTGGTGTACTGTATATATTCACTCTCCTTTATGAAATAGTCATTGAAGGGATTGCAAGCCTAGCAACACTTTTTAGTCTGACTATACAAATTCAGCTTGAATTCTTATACATTATTATAGTATATGAAGGCAAGCAGAAAAAAAAAATTCCTTCTTCAACTAACGATTTAAATCTCGTCTCAAATTATTGTTCTGGAGGAACTTTTCAGCTGTTCAGTTGTTATAACTGTATTATAAAGTTGTCGTAATTAATATTATTATTAATAATATATCGTAGTTAATATTAACACTGTCAGTGTTTCAGTGCTATAAAGCCCTCTTTAAGTGAGTATTGATTTGTGTCTTGCAGTCAGGGGCCGTCATGACGGTACTGGCAGCAGTCTGTACCAAGATTCCTGAAGCTAAGCGGGGCATTGTCTTGCTTCCTATGGTCAGCTTCTCTGCAGGACACGTAAGTGGGTGTGTAAAATAATTCAGGTGTATCTTGTTCTTTTGTATGTGCGGAGTGTGATACTACTATGGCAGTAATGTTATTTCATATGTTGTAGGCTTTGAAAGCTCTTGTTGCTCTGGATACAGCTGGTCTTCTTTTGGGCTGGAGGTTTTTTGATCATGCGGCCCATCTTGGTGGAGCTCTGTTTGGAGTGTGAGTGCTTCATTGTTCTCCACATCACTGATTTGAACATGTTCATTATTTCACAACAGTGCCTCTATAGGGGATGTGAGGAATAGTGATATCCCCATTTTCGTTTAGATGTTATCAGCTTTCTTTCTGAATTTAATTTAAGACCTCATGGCAACAAAATTAATTAGAAACCATGATTTACAGTGAATTTTGAACAGCTTGTTAGGCATGATGTGGAGCGGAAGCCCTAAAACTCCATTAGCTGTTCTAAATTCACTGTACATCACAGCTTCACGGGGCTTACTGCTTTTATTCCATGGTTATTCCACATGGCAAGGTTTCATAAAATAAACACACAGACACAAAAATGTTATGCTATTGATAAAAAATATTATTCCGCCAAGCAATGTAGCTCTTCAGATGCAACACACAAACACAGTGGCGCAGGACTACTGATGTAATGCGGGCACAAGTGTGTGTTTGTAGAGTAATTTACAATGGCTTCAAATGCGGCTCAACCAATCAAAATCAAGGACCGGAACTATCTGTTTTATAATTGGAGTTTTGTCACTGGTAGTCCAGCTATTTAGCATCTATATGCTAGAGCAGTGGTTTGCAATCCTTGTCCTGGGGACCCACTCTGCTCATTTTGAACGGCCAAAAATATTGTTTCAATACAAACATTTTTGTTCAACCAAATGTACTATGGAATAAAAAAAGGAGGAGCCCCTCCCAAACTTTACAGTTTCAATATAAGGAAAACAGTTGCACTAATCAAGTGATTTCCATGAGATATTTAAGCATGTGGACTTTGTTAGGTTCCTTTTTCCTTTAATTTTCTTTCCTCTCCTTTTTCCAGGTGGTACATTGTATATGGTAATGAAATTATCTGGAGGAAGCGTGAGCCACTGGTAAAATTCTGGCATGAACTAACAAACAAGCCAACCGGCAGACCCCGACCAGGTGGAGGTGGTGGTCAAGTTTAGGATTATTCAGCTACCTCAAGATCACTGGACCCTCTTATTTCTGAAGCAGAAATTTCCAGTACTCACGTATGTCTCTCCCTTCACCTTCAAGACTGTCGTCCATTAAGGGCAAAAAGTTTGTAAGTAGAAGCCTATGAAAAGAATCCTCATCACGTTTCGTAGCAGCACTATTTTCAGGACAAAGGCATTGATCTCCTCTACATGGAGCTTGGTATGTTTGTGTATAGTGAAGTCTGAGACCATATAGAAAATCTGGGATTCAAAATGTAATGTAAAACCTGGAAATAAGCAAAGTTTTGTGATTTTGAAAAAAATTTATACAATGGCCAGCAGCTTTATTATGTAAATGATTCTGAAATATGACAATAACTCCGAGTTAAAATGTGTCAGAACAAATTAATCTTTATAATGTCAGATAACATTGATAGAAAGGTATGTAATGGATTACAATCAACCCAACAGCTGTCAGCTGTTTAATTTAAGTACACAATTAGATAATACCAATTTAGGTCAATCAATTACCAAGCAATGCTTAATTTTGTTCAGTCTGTGGTGTAAAAGGTCGCATTAGCAATTAAAGATAACATGGTCAATTCAAAGTGTCTGAATAATTTTGGTCCCAAATGTTTATATATTTTACTGGTAGTCCACTGTTTGAAGATTTTTGGGCTATAATATGTCACAGTTTACTTTATTTTGCTATCCTCGCTTACATAAATGAACTGTCCTGCACCCACTAGTAAAAAAAAATATATCTGGTGTCTGAATAATTTTTGGTTTGACTGTATGTCCAATAGAAAATGTTATGTTTGTACAAAGGGTTTTAAAATATGAATCTATTTATTAGCAAAAGTTACTGGATGGACTTCCATGGAAAGCTTTCTATTCTCACCTCAGGAGAGAATACTGTCAAAATCTTATTAGACAAGAAATGTATTTACAGATTCCATGATCACTTCTGTTGACTGCAGATTTTTTGTGGGCATTTCTATCCTTTAAATACCCGTTAGCCGTTTACTG
Source organism: Gobio occitaniae (assembly GCA_033150135.1). Lineage (NCBI taxonomy): Eukaryota > Metazoa > Chordata > Actinopteri > Cypriniformes > Gobionidae > Gobio > Gobio occitaniae. Next base: position 209,234 of record JARQWZ010002325.1, read on the forward strand.
TCATAAAAAGAGCAATAACTTATAATAGCTCCATCTTAAGAAAAACTTTACCATTTTGTATACTTAATATACCAATATACTACACGTAAAATACTTAAACATACACAAAGCATATGAAAACAGGAAGTTAGACAGTTATCAGGAGAATAATACTCAAAATTGGGAATCACAATTTTAGAGACATAGAGTAATATGTTATAACTTGATGTACCTATAAATCTTATTATTCTGATTGCCAGGTGTTTATTCTTATCTGTAAATGGCGAATCGGGTCACACAAAGTTGTTCATGTATGATCAAAAATTATTATTTATTTTTTAATCTTTTTTGACACTTATTACAAAACTTTCAAAAAACTTATTTTCAAACTTTCTTTTTTTTAGAGATGCTAATAAAAAGCACCACACTGTTTCCCTTGCAGTGCATACAGCATGACATCAATAACTTTCAATTGTCCTTGAATCATTTCAACGCCTAGCCCAAATCATCACAACTTGCTGTTTCTTCTGTCTAAATACAGCTGAAGATCAAGCAGTTAATAACTGCAGTCCATCATGACATCAGTGCTTCAGGTACTTTGTGTAATTCAGGTTGAATTTTCAGCTCATGTTCTTCTGTGTTCCACCTCACTCAAACTGTTCCCTTCACCTGCACTGCTTCCAGCAAAAGTGGATCTGTGGGCTCCAGTAAAACATCAATAAAAAGGATTGGTGTGTTGGTGTTCCAGTCTTCAAGCTGAAGGGAAAAAAAACAAGATCAAGTGGTCATTCTTTCTATAGTTAATGTTAGGTGCGTTTTCTTTGTTCTATTTTAACTGGGTCAGATATACTTTAACTATACTATAGTATACTAAAAAAAAAGTGTTTTTGTAAAGGAAATAAAGATGAGCTCATTCAGATGTCTGGACAGCAGTGTTAGGTGTAATTCATTTCTAAGTAAACGAATTTCTGTAATTTAATTACTTTTCCCTTAAAAAGTAAAGTTAGGAAATTCTCTTAATTTATTTGTACATTAATTAGTTACTTCAAGTCAAGTCACCTATATAGTGCTTTATACAATACAGATTGTTTCAAAGTCAGCTGAAGTCAGTTCAGTGTTGTTTCAGTTACTTTGTAAAGATCATCAATTATTAAATTAGTTAATTTCATCAATAAAGCAGTTCTGCAAAAAAAATTACTTCAGATGTAATTTTATTAAATACTGTTTAGACAACAATTCAATATAAAACATTAGGTGACTTGACATCAGAATTTAACATCTAATGTTAACTTAAAATACATGTTTTTAATGTAAACTTCTCCCTCTTCACACTTTGGTCAGTTCAAGAATAATTTATGTAATTTTGTTTTGTTTATTTGAAAGAATTAAAGGAATAGTTTAATGTCTATTCTTGTATTGTTCAACTGGTCAAGGGTGATATGGGATTTAGAAAGTCATTAGTAATATTAATGCAATACTTTTTAGAGAGAGTGATTAGTACAGTAATAACTACACTGCTGAAGATGTAACTAGTAGCTAGTAATTAGGGGCCAAGCACCGAAGGTGCGAAGGCACCTATTGAAACCGTTCCCGTTCTTATTATTAGGGGCCAAGCACCGAAGGTGCGAAGGCACCTATTGAAACCGTTCCGGTCTGAAAAGTCTGAAAAGTCTGAAAAGTCACCATAGCAAATTTGGAGTCTCTAACTCAATCCCTCTAGCGCCACCATCAGTCCAAAATTGCACTCATGTTTATGCTAATAACTTTTGAACCATAAGGGCTAGAAACAAATTGGCTCAAGCCAATTCGATTACACCCTATGACGTCATTTTCCATCATCAAAATTTCCTACTTTTGCGAACTCGTCCTAGACGGTTCATCCGATTTGCACGAAAACACGAAAAACCAGATCATCTTCAGACTATGCTGACAAAAAATCCTGCAAATCAAGTGGATTCGTCAAATCGTTTTCGATAAACGTGCAAACAAATTTTACGTAGCTGTTGCAAAAACACACTTAAGGCAATATCTCCGCAACGCTTTATCGTGTTCAAACCAATTTTGGTACATGTCATCACAAGCATGACTTGAGGCAACTTGCAGCGTTTCGGCGCAGATACAAAAAATGGCTGTTTTTGCTTATAACTTTTTAACCGTTTGTCCAAAAATCATAATAGTGGTCTCGTTAGATTCAAGACGGCATGCTGTGTTGTCTGATACTCAATTTTTCCATATCGGCCATTTTGGCTGTCGGCCATTTTGAATTATGTGCTAAAATACTATATTTTACAAACGCATTAGTCTATCGTTACGAAACTTGGTATGTGTCTTCCGCACCATGCTTTGAAGGTACTCAAAAAGTTGTGGGGTAGTGCCACCTTGTGGTCAAATATTATAACAAACTTGATAAAAATGCTAATAACTTTTGATTAAATTAGCCTAGTTTATTGAAACTGGTCATAATACAGTCATTGGCTGATGCCGAGCACATAGATACCAATTTTTCCATATTTGGCAAACTTTCTTGTCCTCCATCTTGTTATTTGCCAAAAACCTACTTTTGCGAACTCGTCCCGTTCATCCGATTTGCACGAAAATTTAACCAGATCATCTTCAGACGATGATGACAAAAAATCTTACAAATCAACTTAATTCATCAAATCGTTTTCGATAAACGTGCAAACAAATTTTACGTAGCGTTTGCAAAAACACACTTAAGGCTATATCCCCGCAACGCTTTATCGTGTTCAAACCAAACTTGGTACATGTCATCACAAGCATGACGTGAGGCAACATGCAGTGTTTCGGCGTAGCGCCACCTACTGGTCTGGAGATACAAAAAATGGCTGTTTTTGCTTGTAACTTCTTAACCGTTTGTCCAAAAATCATACAAGTGGTCTCTTTAGATTCAAGGCATCACGCTGAGTCACACAATACCCAATTTTTCCATATCAGCTATTTTGGCCGTCTGCCATTTTGAATTTTGTCAAAAAATGCTATATTTTACAAATGCATTAGTGTATTGTTACTAAACTCGGTATGTGTCTTCCACGTCATGCCCTGAAGGTACTCAAAAAGTTTTGGGGCAGTGCCCCTTGTGGTCAAAAGTTATAACAAACTTGACAAAAATGGCAATAAGTTTTCATTAAATTAGCCTAGTTTATTGAAACTGGTCATAATACAGTCCTTGGCTCATGCCGAGCACATAGATACCAATTTTGCCATATTTGGCAAACTTCTTGTCCTCCATCTTGTTATTTGCTAAAAACCTACTTTTGCGAACTCGTCCTAGACGGTTCGTCCAATTTGCACAAAAAATGAACCAGATCATCTTCAGACCATGCTGGAAAAAAAACTTAGAAATCATGTTGATTCGTCAAATCGTTTTTGATAAACGCGTGGACAAATTTTACGTAGCAGTTGCAAACATACACTTAAGGATATATCTCCGCAACGCTTTATCGTATTCAACCAATCTTGGTACATGTAATCGGAACCATGGCCTAAGGTAACATGCAGCGTTTCGGTGCAGTGCCACCTACTGGTCCAGGGATACGAAAATTGGCACATTTTGCTTATAACTTCTGAACGCTTTGGCCAATAACCACAAAACTTGTCTCTTTAGATTCCGGGCATCACGCTGAGTCAGACACTACCCAATTTTCCCATATCAGCTATTTTGGCCGTCAGCCATTTTGAATTTGTCAAAAAAATGCTACATTTTACGAATGCATTAGTGTATCGTTACGAAACTCAATATGTGTCTTCGGCACCATGCCTTGAAGGTATTCAAAAAGTTTCGGGGCAGCGCCACCTTGTGGTCAAAAGTTATGACAACATTACAAAAATGCAAATAACTTTTGATTAAATTAGCCTAGTTTAATGAAACTGGTCATAATACATTCCTTGGCTCAGGGCGAGAACATGGATACCCATTTTGCCATATTTGGCAAACCTTCTTGTCTTCCATCTTGTTATTTGCTAAAAACCTACTTTTTTTAACTCGTCCTAGACCGTTTGTCTGATTTCCACCAAAATGAAATCATATCATCTTCAGACTGTGCCGACAAAATGTTTTGGATTTCGCGTCGACAGATGAAACATTTTTGTATACCGCAGTGACGAAGTTGAGGCATGATGCCAAATTGACTCATGAGGTTGTATCTCTGCAATGCTTTGACATATTGGCATCAAACTTTGCATGTGTCATTGTTCTCTTATTCTGATCACACCACATCAATTTCGTAACTGTGCCACCTATTGGTCCGAAGTGATAAACCATTAGATTAAATTATTAGTACTCTATATATGATATTTCAGCCATTTTGCCTAATCTTCTTAAACTGTATAATTGTTCATAGTTGCAGTTGGTCTGAAACTCTCAGACTACAATGCATTTTCAGCCTTTTGCCTAAAATCATCTTAAAATGTGCTAATTGCTCATTGCTGCAGTTGATCTGACATTGCCAGCCATTTTGGCATGTCTTGTCTTCTTCTTTGCGCTTGGCCCCGGTATTGCTGCTTGCAGCTATATTTAGGGGCCAAGCACCGAAGGTGCGAGGGCACCTAATGAAACTGTTCCCGTTCTTATTATTAGGGGCCAAGCACCGAAGGTGCGTAGGCACCTATTGAAACCGTTCCCGTTCCTATTATTAGGGGCCAAGCACCAAAGGTGCGAAGGCACCTATTGAAACCGTTCCCGTCTTTTTTTCTTCCGCCATGGGAGTCTATGGCAGCCCATAGAACCGTATGGTAAAAAGTTGTGAAATTTGGCACACTAATAGAGGATGGTCTGGTATGTCACCATGGCAATTTTGGTGTCTCTATCTCAATCCCTCTAGCGCCACCACCTGTCCAAATGTGTACTCATGTTTATGCTAATAACTTTTGAACCGTAAGGGCTAGAAACGAAATTCTTTTTTCCTCTAATTTCTGAGCTTGTGCCAATTCGATTGCACCCTATGACGTCATTTTCCGTCTTGGATATTTCCCCACCATTTTCAATTAACCAAAAAACCTACTTTTGCGAACTCGTCCTAGACGGTTCATCGGTTCAATATTGACAAAAAATCTTGCAAATCAAGTTGATTCGTCTAATCGTTTTCGATAAACGCGCGAACAAATTTTACATAACGTTTGCAAAAACACACTTAAGGCAATATCTCCGCAACGCTTTATCGTGTTCAAACCAAACTTGGTACATGTCATCATAAGCATGACTTGAGGCTACATGCAGCGTTTCGGCGCTGTGCCACCTACTGGTCTGGAGATACGAAAAATGGCTATTTTAGCTTTTCTTTGCTGAACCGTTTGTCCAAATATCATAAAAGGGGCCTCGTTAGATTCGGGACGTCATGCCGAGTCGAAGGATATCCAATTTTACCATATCGGCCATTTTGGCTGTCGGCCATCTTGAATTATGTGCTAAAATGCTGTATTTTATCAACGCATGAACGGATTGTTGCAAAACTCGGTATGGGTCATCACCACGATACCCCAAAGTAGCCTGACAAGTTTCGAAACAGCGCCGCCTAGTGGAGATTTTTTTTAAAAAAGGCTCAGAACTTTGGGTGTGGTTGACTTATTTTCACGAGACTCATCTCATTAGACTCCTGAATCGTTGCCGAGTCCAACGATACCACACTTGCCAGGTTTCGCCGTATGGTTTGTGCACCGTTGTAATTTAGCGCTTAAAACTTTTTTGCCGATATCTTCGAAACCGCTAGTCCGATCGAGACGAAACCAACGTCAGAAGTTCGGAAACATAGGTCGTTAGGCACGATCGCGAGCCCAAATGTCAAAATATTGATAGTAAGGGGTAGTAAAATCCAATCAAAGTCAGGTGTGAGGCTGAAACCCTATTGTAACTGTTCATTTTCCCATGATGCATCATTCTCCAGCTAAAACTGATCGGGCAGACCAAACCGTAAGTCGTAGAGACTTGAAACTTGCAGGGATAGTAGTACTCACAACGACTAATGACGTCACCGAAGCACGCCCCGATCGGCCTGACGGGGGCGCTACAGCGATCAAAAGTACGAAACGGCGATCAAAAGTACGAAACGGCTCATAACTCCTCAACCGTAAGGCGTAGCCTCGAGTGACTTATATCGCTGGAATCCTTGGCTCAAGGCGGACAAAATGAATGCCTCGGATTTGCTCGTCAGATTGGGAAAAAATTTGGCTATTTGGGATTTTTTGCAAAACCTACTTTTGCAAACTAGTCCTAGGTTATTGGCCCGACCAGAACCAAACCAGCGCAGCGAGATTCTCTGGAGTCTGATTGTCAAAGGTTATAAAAAAAAAGTGGAAATTTGGGTTCACGGTCCCTAAGGGCTGCCAAAACGTTGGAAGGGGGAGGAGCCACTTTTACTAAATTGGCTATAACTCGTGAACGGAACGAGGTATTATCACCAAACTCAGCACGCATATGTAAGAGCTCGTTCTGTGGCCGCATGAAAAAGGACGTGGCGATTGGCCACTTGGTGGCGCTATAACGGTTAAAAAGGGGTCACAATGATGTATTTCTATGGAAAATCCCATTAAATGGCTGAAAGCGGCCCTCTTCCTGCCTGATTTGCATACAGCTTCACGAAATCACGCGTGCGCATGCGTCACGTGACCCTAAAGAGGCTTGCAGACTTTTATGGCCGCCGTGGCGCTTTAACTGTTATAAAGGTGAAAAAAATGCTCTATATTATCCTATGCGAAATGACATTTAAATGACTAAACATTGCCTGCTCTGCGCAGAACTTCACCAAATCGGCTGAGCATGTGCGTCGCATTATTGTAAAGACGCGTGCAAACTTTGACGGAGATCGGGCCATCAGTAGAGGCATACCAGTTTAAAAGGTAAAAAAAAAAACCACCACTTTTCCATGATAAATGAGCTGAAAATGCAAAAATTGACCTTTGACTTCTCCGATGCACATGTCACCAGGCTTGATAAAGTTTTTGCAACCAGCAGCTCAAAAATCAAGTGCTCAGACCCTATAGTCTTTTTTTTATAGGCCTTTTTAGACCCTTTTTATGCCCTTTTTATTAGGGGCCAAGCACCAAAGGTGCGAAGGCACCTATTGAAACCGTTCCCGTCTTTTTTTCTTCCGCCATGGGAGTCTATGGCAGCTCATAGAACCGTATGGTAAAAAGTTGTGAAATTTGGCACACTAATAGAGGATGGTCTGGTATGTCACCATGGCAATTTTGGTGTCTCTATCTCAATCCCTCTAGCGCCACCACCTGTCCAAATGTGTACTCATGTTTATGCTAATAACTTTTGAACCGTAAGGGCTAGAAACGAAATTCTTTTTTCCTCTAATTTCTGAGCTTGTGCCAATTCGATTGCACCCTATGACGTCATTTTTCGTCTTGGAAATTTCCCCACCATTTTCAATTAACCAAAAAACCTACTTTTGCGAACTCGTCCTAGACGGTTCATCCGATTTGCACGAAAATTGAACCAGATCATCTTCAGACAATATTGACAAAAAATCTTGCAAATCAAGTTGATTCATCAAATTGTTTTTGATAAACGCGCAAACAAATTTTACGTAACGCTTGCAAAAACACACTTAAGGCAATATCTCCGCAACGCTTTATCGTGTTCAAACCAAACTTGGTACATGTCTTCACAAGCATGACTTGAGGCTACAAGTAGCGTTTCGGCGCAGCGCCACCTACTGGGCCGGAGATACGAAAAATGGCTCTTTTTGCTTATAACTTTTGAACCATTTGTCCAAAAATCATAAAAGTGGCCTCGTTGGATTCAAGATGGCATGCCGAGTTGTCTGATATTCAATATTACCATATCGGCCATTTTTGCTGTCGGACATTTTTAATTATGTGCTAAAATGCTGTATTTTATGAACACATTGACGGAATGTTACGAAACTCGGTATGGGTCATCAGCTCGATGCCCTGAAGGAGCCTGAGAAGTTTCAAAACAGCGCCACCTAGGGGATGATTTTTTTTTTCAAATGCTTATAACTTTGGGTGAGATTGACTTATTTTCATGGGAGTAACTTTTTTTGTCTCCTGAATCCTCGCAGAGTCCAATGATACTGGATTTGCCATGTTTTCGGCGTATGGTTTGTGCAGCGTTGTAATTTAGCGCTTTAAAAACATTAGCTGATATCTTCGAAACCGCTAGTCCGATCGAGACGAAACCAGCGTCAGAAGTTCGAAAACATAGCTCGATAGCTATACGCCAATGCCCAAATGTCAAAATATTGATAGTAAGGGGGAGTAAAATCCAATCAAAGTCCGGTGTCAGTAATTTTTCATGTGTTTTTTTATACAAATGTCTATAATGTCTAAACTCCAAAACGAAACAAGATATTTTCACCAAAATTGACATAGACATGTATTGGCTCACTCCGAGGACACATAAAAAATGGTAGAAATGTGCCTCTTGATGGCGCTATAATAGAACAAAATATGATATTCCATTGACTACAATGCAGAATTATGATATAAAATGCTATGCTTTACAAATTAATTGGTGTATCATTAAGAAACTTGGTTTGTGCCATCAGCACCATGCCTTTAAGCTACTTAAAAGGTTTCAAAACAGCACCGCCGTGTGGTCCATACTTATAATGAAAAGGCCTCTTGAGGCTATATCTCTGCAATGACATATTGACACTATATTGACACCCTGCTTTGATATTGACACCAATCTTTGCATGTGTCATTGTTCCCTTATTCTGACCACACCAAATCATTTTCGTAACTGTGAAACCTATTGGTTGAAAGTGATAAATCCTTAAATCATTATTATTGACTGTATTTATCATTTTACAGCTATTTTGCCTAAAATCACCTTAATAGGTCTTTAATTGCTCATTGCTGCAGTTGATCTGACATTGCCAGCCATTTTGGCATGTCTTGTCTTCTTCTTTGCGCTTGGCCCCGGTATTGCTGCTTGCAAAAAATATATATATTTTTTAAAGTAACTTACCCAACACTGCTGGACAGGGACTGACCATGAGGTTAAACACACTTACCAGTACACTGGGAATGGGCTCCCTGTGGAAAATTTGTTTGATCTGTGGACCAAAATGTGTTGCCGAACATCCCAGAATAAAGGCCATGGCAAATGCTACTACTACAGCGATGCTCACTATCATCGGCTTCATAAAGTCAGATGTCTGCTCTAGAAAGGAAATCACAGGTCAATTTGAACAGGCATAGGATGACATAGTATTATATTTGTCATCTTGTCAATTATCTTCAATCATCTTCAAATTTCTTCCTAATGCATTATTCTGTAGTCATGGAATGACATCTATCTACTAAAACTATTTCCTTTATCACAGATCACTCACCAGGAATGATGATACACTGCGTGTCAATGCTGAAGTTCTTGTTAATGGCTTCTACTACTGCTTCTGCTCTGAAGCACATCTTCTCTTGCCCTCGATGGGCAGCAATGGATAAATGATAGGGATAAGCTCTGATCACATGAATTAAGGCCTTCAATGACAAAATAGACCTTCGTCAGGACAGACACCTTATAATGTATTTACTTTATACTTACTTTCACTTTATTTTACACAAATGAAGATGAGTGATAGATGTACAGTCTGTTTTTAACAGTTATATTTCATTTTCATGGGCAAAGAAGTTCCAAACGGAGCCAAAGCAGGAAATGTTGCATCTCTGATCAAGTAGTGACACTCACAGCCTCATTTTCAATTGTGAAGAAATATGCCGTCTAAGGTCCCATTCATTTATTAGCAAAGCATACAGAGAGCTAATAGCAAATATCATGTTACATATAGTGGATACAAAATGAAAGTATGAATATATTCTCACATTCTGTTCGTCCCCCTCCTTCCAGACTTTAAGGTTTACGGTCATATCAGAAAGTGTTGTACTGAAGCCCACCTGGATGGGATCCCCCTCCACATTCACAGTCATTTTCGGAGCCAGCAACACTGCTATAAAAGACCACAAATGGACATGTGACCCAAGTGAACCATTTCAGACATCTCTAAATTTGTATTAGTAAAAATTATGCCAATAATGCTCAACTGTCTCTCCTGTTGAAGGTCGCTGGTAGTTGTGTCCATGATTTCTGGCCATCACAGTTTGTCTTTATGCGGATGCTGTAGTCAGAGTTGGAGGCCAGGTCATGGGTGAGATCACACCTGGTTTCACCGATCTCTTGGCAGTCGTATGCATTCACCCAAGTTCCATTAAGTTTGTATAACTCATACTCCCTACATTGAAATATACACTTTTTATATATTGATTATTATATATATTATATAATATAATATACACTGCCCAACCCAAAAAAAAAAAAAAGGGTTTAAATAGGCAAAGTCTATGATTGGATCATTATAGCAGTGATTATTATGTTCCTAGCATGTTATATGTTTGTCAACAATTCTTCAGTTCTTCTAACCTAACCCTTAATTTCTTAAACAACCATGTAATACACATCATATTCATACGCCATATTCCAGGATGACAATGTCAAGATTCATCAGGCTAAAATTGTGAAGGAATGCTTGAGATGGAGCATGAAGAATCATCATGAAGTTCAGACCTTAAATTCATTAAAAGTCTTTGGTATGTGCTGGAGCAGACTTTACAGAGTGCTGGACTCTTGCATTATCAATACAAGATCTTGACCAAAAACTGATGCACCTCTTGATGGAAATATCACAACATATATAGCATAAATGAAACATAATAATCACTGCAATAATGATCCAATCATTCTGAAGCATTTGCGGTAACACTTTACTTAAAGCCCTTATGCATAATGCATTAAAAAGGTATTCATAATGTACATTATATATTTTCATAAGTAATTGTAACCAACGTTAAAATGCATTATAATATTTGCAGATTCTTAAATTTGTTGTTTTTCATGTGTTTAATGAATTATACTTTCTATACTTTGGCAGACAAAATAAAGTGTTTTGCAATGACTATTTGATGCCTAACACGTTTTTGCTTTAAATTATTGGCAGAGACTAAAGAATACTTGTTCTGCCAGATTGTTTTTGATAACATCAACAAACGTCATCTTGTTCAAAATATTGCAGTCTAGAATGTAAACTGACAGAACTTTGCAACAATGACACTGTCCTCAATCTGAAAGGAATCAACATTGAACTGACTTGAGATTAAAGGGATAGTTCACACAAAAATGAAAATTAGCCCATAATTTACTCACCCCGATGTCATCCGAGGTGTATATGACATTCTTCTTTCAGACGAATAAAATCGGAGTTATATTACTTAAATCCAGGCTAATCCAGGCTAAATTTGGGCAGTGGGCAGTTGCCTCGCATCTGCACGGGAAAGGAACGACCCCGCCCTCCACGAGTTTCCTGCTGCCTTGCAGGTCGGCCTTGGCTGGCCAAAGGCTATGGGAGGAAACCCAAATAGAAAACCCGGTATGGAGACCCGTAGGCAGTCGGCTGAGCTTTGCAATGCCTCCTGGCACCTCCTGCAGCTGCGCTGGCACCGGCCGTATCGGCTCGCCTTTCCGCCTGACTTTGCCAGCAACGCCGAGAGGGGGATCCTGGCACTGGGCACTCTAGGATCTCCAAACTATTCGCCCAGGCCTGCACCTGGAGAGGTCACTCCAGCTTCGCTGTCTCAGCGTAGACTCAACACGGGGAGCAGCAGACACCAGTGATAAGCCCAGGCTCGTTTGGCGTAGAGCCGGGCGCTAGGGGTTGCTCTCGACGGTGGGAGGAGTCTTCTGACTCCATTGGGAAGTTACCGCCCGCCTCAACCCAGGCAGCCCCTGGGCAATAAGGTACTACCTCGCCACAACTTGCTTGCTTCATCGGGTGCGTGAAGCTTAGACAAAATCGACAGGCTTGTTGTAAAATTGAGCACCAGGCAAACACCGAAAGAAAAAGGAAAAGAAACCGCCAGCCCTGCGGCTGGCAACCTGGAACGTCAGAACAATGTGTCCTGGCCTCTCTGACGACCTCCAGCAAGTAGATGACACCAGGAAAACTGCCATCATCGACCGCGAGCTAGCCAAGCGGAAAATAGACATTGCCGCCCTCCAGGAGACACGCCTCGCTTCCAGTGGCAGTCTCAAGGAGAAGGACTACACATTCTTCTGGCAAGGTCTGGAGTCAGACGAGCGCCGACTCTATGGGGTTGGCTTCGCAGTTCGCAACTCCCTCCTGTTATCAGTCGAACCTCCTTCACAGGGAACCGAGCGCATCCTCTCACTCCGCCTCACTACCTCCTCAGGGCCTACACACATCTTTAGTGTCTACGCCCCCACACTCTGCTCCACAGCCGAGGCCAAAGATGCATTCTACGAGGTGCTCGAGACAAGGATTAGAGAGATCCCAGCGAAGGAAAACCTGTTCCTGCTCGGAGACTTTAACGCCCGGGTAGGCGCAGCCCACACCTCTTGGCCACGTTGCATCGGACACTTCGGCGTTGGCAAGCTCAACGAGAACGGACAGCGGCTACTTGAGCTCTGCTCCTTTCATGATCTCGCCATCACCAACACCTTCTATTCCACCAAGCCCCACCACAGAGTGTCTTGGCGACATCCCAGGTCGAAGCACTGGCACCAGCTGGACTTTGTCATCACTAGAAGACCCATGCTGAACCACGTGCTCCTCACGCGCAGTTACCACAGTGCCGACTGTGACACCGATCACTCCCTGGTCGGCAGCATGGTGCGTCTCCGACCCAAAAGGACCCACCAATCCAAGCAGAAGAGCCGGCCTCGCATCGACGCGGCCAGAACCTCAAAGCTTGAGCTGCGTGAACGCTTTGCCGAGGTCATTGATAAGACCCTGGAAGACTGCCCCACAGACAGCGCCACAGCACGCTGGGACTTTATCCGTGATGCCATATACCAGGCCGCCTCAGACACATTCGGAAAGAGAGCCAGGAAGAACGAGGACTGGTTCGAGGCTGGGATAGAAGAGATGGAGCCTGCCTTAGCTGCCAAGGGTGCTGCACTTCTCAAGTACAAGAGAAAGCCCTGCGAGAAAACACTGGCCGCCTACAGAGAAGCCCGCAACAACGCCAAGAGGGTCGCCCGTAGGTGCGCCAATGACTACTGGCTGAAGCTTTGCAGTGACATCCAGACCTCTGCAGACTGTGGAAACACCCGTGCCATGTACGAGGGGATGAAGAAAGCACTTGGACCAAGTGTCATCAAGATCGCACCCCTTAAGTCTACCTCCGGCGACATCATCAAGGACCGTGGCGAGCAGATGAAGAGATGGGTTGAGCACTACGGGGAGCTGTACTCTAGAGAGAATGTCGTCACTGACATAGCCATGGAGAACACCACCCCACTGCCCACTATAGAAGAACTTGACTCGCCACCCACCTTCGAGGAGCTCAGTAAGGCCATTGACTCGCTGTCTTGCGGGAAAGCACCAGGCAGTGACGGAATCCCACCAGAGATTGTGAAGGCCACAAAAGAGAGCTCCCTCCTTGGACATCTCTATGAGCTTTTGCTGCAGTGCTGGGAAGAGGGAACGATACCCCAAGACATGCGGGATGCGAAGATCGTCACGCTCTACAAGAACAAGGGCGACCGCAGCGACTGTAACAACTATCGTGGGATCTCTCTCCTCAGCATCGTGGGAAAGGCCTTCGCCAGGGTTGTCCTCAACCGCCTGCAGGTACTTGCTGACCGTGTGTATCCCGAGTCACAGTGTGGGTTCCGGGCCAAGCGATCAACCATCGACATGGTGTTCTCTCTCAGGCAGCTGCAGGAAAAGTGCCGCGAACAGCGACGTCCCCTGTACCTCGCCTTCATCGACCTGACCAAAGCATTTGACTTGGTCAGTCGGTCTGGCCTCTTCGCCCTCCTCCACAAGATTGGATGCCCCCCCAAGCTTCTGAAGATTGTTGAGTCATTCCACGACAACATGTCTGGCATTGTTCAGTACGACGGAGCATCATCGGACCCTTTCCCAATCAAGAGCGGCGTGAAACAGGGGTGTGTTTTGGCCCCGACACTTTTCGGCATATTCTTCTCCCTGCTCCTGCGCCACGCATTCAGCGAGTCCGAAAATGGCATCTTCTTTCACACACGGAGCGACGGGAACCTATTCAACCTTGCCCGCCTCAGAGTGAAGACCAAGGTGCGCAAGGTCCTCATCCGGGAGATGCTCTTTGCCGATGACGCCGCCCTCACTGCTCACACGGAAGCCGACCTCCAGCGACTCATCACCCTCTTCGCGGAGGCATGCACAGAGTTTGGCCTCACCATCAGCCTTAAGAAGACCAACATCATGGGTCAAGATGTCAGCACCACTCCCATAATTACCATCGGAGATCACACCCTGGAGGTGGTGGAGAAGTTCACATACCTCGGCTCTACAATCTCCAGCAACCTATCCCTGGATGCCGAGCTTAACGTGAGGATAGGCAAAGCAGCAACCTCCATGGCCCGCCTAGCGAAGCGTGTGTGGGACAACCCCATGCTGACCCTCAACACAAAGATGAAAGTGTACCAAGCGTGCGTGCTGAGCACCCTTCTGTACGGCAGTGAGGCTTGGACCCTATACACGCACCAAGAGCGAAGACTGAACGCCTTCCACATGCGCAACCTCAGACGGCTCCTCTGCATCACCTGGCAGGATCGTGTCTCCAACGCAGATGTTTTGGCCCAGGCAGGCTTGTTAAGCATTTTCGCCACCCTCTCTCAGAGGCGCCTGCGCTGGCTCGGACACGTATGCAGGATGGATGATGGTCGTATCCCGAAGGACATCCTCTATGGCGAGCTCGCCATTGGTACACGGCCAACCGGTCGACCAGCCCTGCGCTACAAGGATGTCTGCAAGAGGGATCTGAAGTCATGTAACATCAACCCAGCAGATCTCGAAACAGCAACTTCCGACCGCTCTAGCTGGCGTGCAAATGTCATAACCGGCGTCAAGCAGGCTGAGGAGAAGAGAGAGATCCAGCGCGAGGAAAGGAAGAGCCGCAAACAGCAGAGAACCCAGCCTACCACTGCTCCCCCCATAGTACCCACCACGGACTACACTTGCAGCAAGTGCGGCAGGAGCTGCAACTCCCGCATCAGCTTATTTAGCCACAGCCGGCGCTGCTGCCCCACAATTAAATAAATACTCAGGTGCAGACTCCATTGTCTCTAGAGACAGAAGGATGCCATAGATATGTTTGTCAACAATTCTTCAGTTCTTCTAACCTAACCCTTAATTTCTTAAACAACCATGTAATACACATCATATTCATACGCCATATTCCAGGATGACAATGTCAAGATTCATCAGGCTAAAATTGTGAAGGAATGCTTGAGATGGAGCATGAAGAATCATCATGAAGTTCAGACCTTAAATTCATTAAAAGTCTTTGGTATGTGCTGGAGCAGACTTTACAGAGTGCTGGACTCTTGCATTATCAATACAAGATCTTGACCAAAAACTGATGCACCTCTTGATGGAAATATCACAACATATATAGCATAAATGAAACATAATAATCACTGCAATAATGATCCAATCATTCTGAAGCATTTGCGGTAACACTTTACTTAAAGCCCTTTTGCATAATGCATTATAAAGGTATTCATAATGTACATTATATATTTTCATAAGTAATTGTAACCAACGTTAAAATGCATTATAATATTTGCAGATTCTTAAATTTGTTGTTTTTCATGTGTTTAATGAATTATACTTTCTATACTTTGGCAGACAAAATAAAGTGTTTTGCAATGACTATTTGATGCCTAACACGTTTTTGCTTTAAATTATTGGCAGAGACTAAAGAATACTTGTTCTGCCAGATTGTTTTTGATAACATCAACAAACGTCATCTTGTTCAAAATATTGCAGTCTAGAATGTAAACTGACAGAACTTTGCAACAATGACACTGTCCTCAATCTGAAAGGAATCAACATTGAACTGACTTGAGATTAAAGGGATAGTTCACACAAAAATGAAAATTAGCCCATAATTTACTCACCCCGATGTCATCCGAGGTGTATATGACATTCTTCTTTCAGACGAATAAAATCGGAGTTATATTACTTAAATCCAGGCTAATCCAAGCATTAGAATTTGATTCATAGTTGCTCTGTTTTTGAAGTCCATAAAAAGCAGGCGCACTGGAAGCCGTTTCATTCGGGGGGGGGGCTGAGAGTTGGGTCGGAAAATGTGTGACGTCATTATGTTGTCGCTGGCGACCAGGCAGGTGTTGTAGTAGAACCACCCCTTTCGCGTCAAAGAGCACAGACGGCCCCACCGCCCCAGATTATTGTTGTTTAAAATTAATTACTTGTTAAAACCTGATCATACACAGACACACTCTTACTTGATCTGCACAAAGGGTTGATCATCACTCATAAAGCATTCTTTTTGTTTGTGTTCATAGGCTTCAATATCCAGCATCTGCCAGGGCTCTTAGTCCATTTGCGCATTTTGGAGAAATAATGATTCAGAATCACTTTGTAAAATATTTCGTCATACAGAATAACATTTCTATTCATTTTGTTGAATTATGCGATCTCAAGAGCTCAAACAGCTAACAGATCTAGCGATGACTCCCCTCTGATCCGGCAGCTGTGATATCATTAGCTTGTAAAGCTGTCAATCATCTCACATGATCCAACGTGACCATAAGGCTGTGATTCTGGATGGCGTTCCTGTGTACACTTCCTCATTATCTGATTCAAGAAGCTAATAAATGCAGGATTCAAGTAGGCTATATCTGGTTTGCGTGTGTGATTTCTTTCGATTTTTATTTCATAAGAACAAAGAATGTTTACTGTATGGATGCTAAATCCGTGTATCATTTAAGTCGTTTTTTATTTAATTTAATATTAAAAAGGAGAAAAATTTGAAAACGGTTACTTTTTCTTTTCTTTTTTTTAAATACGAAAAACAAGAATTCAGCTTGATTTTTTTGTTTTTCGTTCTGAGGTAGAAAAATTAATTAACAGCTGGAATCCAGTTGTTTCTGTTTATTAATTTTTCAACCTCAGAACGAAAACCCAAGCTGAATTCTTGTTTTTCGTATTTTCGGAAAAAAAACTGAAAAAGGAACCGTTTTCAAATTTTTCTGCTTTCAATATTAAATTAAATAAAAAATGACAGAACGAATGATACACGGATTAACTTATGCTAGTAAAGATAGCCCATAGCTTCATATAAAATGCTAAATATAACATATTTCAAAATCTTTTGTTTACTTAAAACCATTTTATGCTGCGACCGGAATATTATACAAATACTCTAGGGTGTTTTAAAGTGAGATTAAAGTAAAACGCTCAAAAGTTTCCCCACCAAATCTCCTGACTGGAAATTTCATCCTGGGTTGGTAGGGCTTGTCATCTTCCCTGGCAACCATCCGATCATGTGTCCCGACCTCAGCAGACTGGTGAGAGTCCATGTTAACGTCCAGCTCACAAACCTCGCTGCTCGCGGATGTCTGAACAGAGTTTGTGTCATGTCAAGGTCAGCATTTGGCGCGGATTCAGTCGCCGTTTCATCGTCGTTGTTGTTTACGTTACATCCTTAATTTGAGAAGAATTCCCAATTGTACTTTTCTTAACCGTGTTAGTAGTAACGTTACTCAAATAAAAGTCTGAAATGCGTTTCTGATGCTTATTGCTAGCCATGGCCAAACGAGTGTGAGCGAGGTGATGTGACGGTGACGAAAGCACTTCCTGAGGAATTATTAAAATAATTAATCTTTAGTTTATATTTTATCCACTGCCCATTATTTTAATCCCATATCAAACACAGTATGTTATGTCAGTCTATTTTAATTTATTTTATTTTATTTCATGCTTTTAAATACCATAGAATTTTAGTCCACAGCCCCCCACTAGGGGGGCTGATGCTATAACGAGGGGGGCTGCAGCACCCCCCTTCCCGCGCTACTGATAAAAAGTGCATCTGTCCGTCAAATAACGTGCTCCACGCGGCTCCGGGGTGTTAAAAGGCCTTCTGAAGCGAATCGACGCATTTTTGTAAGAAAAATATTCATATTTAAAACTTTATCACGTAAACTTTTGACCGACCGCCTTCCATGGAAAAGTGTTGAATGTTGAAAGTGAAACTTAAGATGCGTACGTGACGTCATGACGAGCGTACCTGGTTGCATTAGTCTTTCGATCGGCAGGGGAACTTTCAACAATTTATCCATAAATTGAACAGGGAAGGTGGTCGGTCGAAAGTTTACTTGATAAAGTTTTAAATATGGATATTTTTCTTACACAAACGCATCAAGCTTCAGAAGGCCTTTATTAACACCCCAGAGCCGTGTGGAGCATGTTATTTGATGGGCAGATGCACTTTTTATGGACTTCAAAAACAGCAACTATGAATCCAATTCTAATGCTTGGATTAGCCTGGACTTTTGTAATATAACTCAGATATTATTTGTCTGAAAGAAGAATGTCATATACACCTAGGATGACTTGAGGGCGAGTAAATTATGGGCTAATACAAATTTTTGGGTGAACTATACCTTTAATAATGACATTTGCCCTCTGTAGAGCTGCATTACAGCCATTGATACATTTTTCAACACTTATTTTCCTGTTTATTTTTGTAAAGCTTTTTTTTGAAGCTATCAATATTGTAAAAACGCTATAAATAAATGTGACGACTTGTCATTGTGGCAGAGGGGGCGTTGTTTTAGCGAGGTCTGCACGGAGAGAGAGAGCCGGGAGAGTGGCGGTGAGTAAGTAGGTCAAGTTCAAATGATGAACACCTGAGTTTGATTATAGTGATTGGCGTGGAGAGACGGTATAAAGCCAGAGGGAAAACAACCATGGAGGAGAAAGAAACTGACTGGGAACTTGTGCGGACACTGGTAGCTGGAACTTTGAGAGAACAGATTGTTGGAAACAAGTTATACAGATCTGAGTTATTGAGAGCGCTGTGAGCGCAACGTTTATTTTGTGTTGAACAAAGAGAGTTCTGAATAAAAGCACAAGTTCCAGTCACGCCGACCCTTGTTTTCTTCCTCCTTGCTATATGAACTTTGTTACAGATATATTTAAGTTAACTTGCATTTTTTTTTGCAAATAAAGTGAAAACACCTTATTTTACACAATTTACTGCTGGATACAGAAACTGCATTTTATCTTTTATTCTACAGAAGCACAAATAAGCATTCAAGACTCTTGAAGGACAGGTCAGTCAACAATAGCTCAGTAAGCTAAAACATTACTGGCAGATTTTGGTCATGGTCCTACTGAATTCATTGTTTTCATCAGATTTTTACAGTGCATCATAACATAATATGCTGACATACAGTACACAATGCATTTTTAAAAAGATGGATTAGCACATCAGCCTTATTCCTAGAAGCTAAAAAAAAAAGCACTCAGAAAAATGCGTAGCCTACCCTTGAAATTGCACAGAGTAGTTGACAGTGGAACAGGACGGCTGCAAGGGGCTCCATTTTAGGATGTGCTTCATGTTTACAGAATGCATTGAGGTGTTAAGAGGTGTGGGTAGTGTACTTGAATCTGAAATGCATGACCAATATTAACATTTAAAAAAAACAACAACTGATCTTTATGATGATTTGTTTTTTTAAACTTGACTTTCTGTACTTGCAAAAACATTCACGCATATTGATCAGAGTGTTCAGAGCCTCTGGCAACAATGATTCACACTCTTTGCATCTGTTAAAAGAATTTGCAGAATGTCAAACCTTAAATTCATTGCATAAACCTGTTCAACCTATCAGGACCATAAATACCAGTGCCAAATTACATGCCATATTCCCTTCTTATACAGTAAATGTAATATAGTAGCAGTGCTGCAGATGATTAGCCAATTCTTTCTTTAAAAAAAATAAATAATTGGTTACACTTATATTAAGTTTATTTCAACCAAAGCTAAAGAATCTATTGTCAAATAAATGTTACAATGTGGAAGGGAAAGTAAGTTAAATTTATTTTTAAATTATTTAAAAAAATAAATGTGATTGTTTAATGATTATGTGAAATGCTTAGCCTGACGTCGTCATACTCAATTCTAGTCAGAATTTGAGTCTGATACTTCTCCGTTGGGCTGTGATTATGGGGCGTGTTTCAACCGAACCAGGAAAGACCTCAATTGGGTAGACCTACAACCAATCAGAGCAACGGAGCGACGCATAACGTTAGTTGTCAAATGTCAACAGAAGTCAACTGCACTGTGTTGCCATGTTCCCGGCTTGAAGCGACCCCAATTATGTTATATACAGACCCAGGAATGCGAATTTTAGCTGCCAGCCCTGCCAAAATAACACATATTTTACCCCCCAAATGCCTTTTTTCCCCGGAGAACCCCCCTGGAAAGCTATTGGGCTTGTTTTTGGCTAGTTTTGAGGAATATTAGCAATTGGGCGGGTTTTGTTGTCAAGACTTGGCAATCCTGTCTGCACGCACGCTGGAATAAGTTAGAAGAAAAAGATGAGTGTAAACGATCTTTGCCGGTGTTGTAAAAAAAGGATACACAGAGTACTTAGCAACACGATCATCATTTCTGAGAGAAATAGTAAAGGTGAAAGCATATACGAACAAGTTCTCCGTTTAGGATTAGAACAAATTCTACCCAAGCACCTTTGATGACGTGGATGATTACGTTACTGTTTATCATCTGTCCATTATCGTCTAAAGCCCGCCCTGACAATTTCATTGGTCCGAACAGCTTCTGTTCGGGCATAATTACTCCTCTACAGATCAAGTCCAGACCGAACTGCCCGTGTAAAAATGTTGTGGGCTGGGCTAAGTTCGGCTGGCATCCAGGCTATGAAATGCTATGTAGGCATCAGAAAAGTATGTAAATACCCTGATATGGTATTATACACATGT
The DNA here is from genome assembly GCA_033150135.1 of Gobio occitaniae. Lineage (NCBI taxonomy): Eukaryota > Metazoa > Chordata > Actinopteri > Cypriniformes > Gobionidae > Gobio > Gobio occitaniae. The sequence goes on from JARQWZ010002325.1 coordinate 230,017, forward strand.
TATGCTATTAGCCAGAGGGCATAAGTAAACCAATATCCTTCAAAAAGGTATTTACAATATAATGGATAAATGCCAAGTTCTGACATGAAACTCTAGATAGCGCAGGCTGATGGGTCCTTGATACAAGCTGATAATATTTACAACATTAACTGCTTGGCACAAGCTGATTGGTCCATGTTGCATCTGCAGCCAATGAACTTGCTGCTCAACATTTAAATGGCTGGTTACCATTCTCTATAGCAGTTTGCAGTGTGCATTCAGAGTTCGTCTAAAAACCTCCACCTTCCCCAGCTCCACCTGTATAGATCTGCTAGGGATAATTAATATATGTGCAGCAGCATGCACATCACGTGTTTCGTGTATGTATTGGCAGTAGCAAGTTACTGTACTTGCTCTGCAGCAACAGCAGCAGCAATAATAATAATCAGCAGCAGCAATTCAGAAGCAGTGAAGCAGATCTATTCAGTCAAGACCAAATACATTAACATAGTCATATCCATTACCATGCTAAAAATCTTCCCGAGAGTTGTCATGATAGAAATAAAATAATGTTGCACTGGACGTGCTGATTTCGGCCTCATCACCGGCTGCAGCCATGTCCTCATCTCATATATAATAAAACACCTGCGATTCACAACCTAATGCATTCACATTCCATAAAGGAGCCTTGTTGACAAGTTTGCAAAAATGTAACAAATGATTGTATTATCACAAATGCATTGGAGTAAAATAGTACATAGCCTATACATATTCAAAAATGTAGTCAAGTGTAGAGTAAAAGTTGCTTTGATACTCTGTAAAAAGTAGCCAAAAAGATACCAAAGTACAGTAACTAATTACATTTACTCTAATACTTTACACCACTGATATTAGGTTTAAAATGCCAAACTCAATTTTATACTGTTCCACTAAAAAGTCCCCTGACCAATAAATGCAGCTGGTTTCTTGAGGGAAAAAATCTCTTTAAAACTTTTTGTGCAGGACTATGCCCATGGGCGTGGAAGTGGGGGGAAAAGTGGACCTGACTACCCAGGGCCCCGTCTAGGGAGAGGGCCCTTTGAAATCCCATCAATTTTTTTTTTTTTTTTTTTTTTGTAGCCTAATTCGAATTAATTGGGCCCTCCAATTGATGTCATTATTCATTTCAAAATATATTGATAACACCAACTGAGAGAATTAACTCAGTGCCAGACAATCTGGACCCCCCCCACCCCCCCAAATGGTTTAGTCTGCCCATAGACGGCAGCCGGCGGCAAACAAGTAACGCAGTGAGTCTAAAGCCTTGGTGCCTGATCATGCTGCGCAAAAAGCCCAAGTCGGGCTTTCAAAAAAAGAAAGACAGGAAGGAAAAAGAAAGGAGGCAGAATGAGGGGAAGCAGCTGATGGCTGCTTTCTTTCCAAAAGGTGAACTGAGTTTGCTTGTTATGCACATACATCCAATTAAAGTTAACGTAGTCAACTCCAGACAGCTGCTGCTAATGTATGTATGCTAATGTTAAATCTTTAGCTCAGTTTGTCAACCAGGTTGCTTGTTGCTGTAAGTAAATTATGGGCCAGGCCAGCTAACGTCAGGTTGCCAACATTAACCAGTTTCAGAAACAACCAGTGGTTCTGACACACCAGCAGTAGCAGCACTGGCCAGTTCTGGCTGCTGTTCTGGAGATGAGGCTGAGACTGAGAGCAGAAATGAGGAAAGACAAGGTGAGATCATTGCTCAAAGGGCGAGCTCCCCCCTTGCTTCCTAATTGTGGGTTGTTTACCTTAAATAAGTAAGCCTTTTGATTCAATGTGTGTGCTATTGCCTAATGCTATTGGAGTGGTGGAAAGAGTGGCAGCACAGTGTAAAGTTACTAGCCCTACTATTGCTTATAATGTGTGATATATTCTCAAACTCCTTAATACATGATCTGCCTATATTTCTGCACATGTAAGTGTGCCTACCAATATCACTGTGTTCTCAAGTGCACACAGGTAATATTGATTTGAGCAATAAAGCAAATTATCATTTTTGTTTGGTGAAAAGCCCTAGCATTGCAGCACAGTGCTGTGCTTAAAAGCTATAGTCAATGCACAATAAATTCATGATGTTATCAAAGCCAATGAATAGCGTTGCAAAATCCTTGGAATTTTCAAAGTTGGAAAATGTCCATGGGAGTTAACAGGAATATAAGGGAATTAATGGGAATTTACAAAACTGAACGGTTATTCCTTTAACAGGGAACTTAAATATAGTTGAGGAAAATATATTGTAGCATAATCTTGGCTAAAACAAGCAGATTTAATGCAGCACACTTAAATATCTCTGCTATTAAATCACATGCACACTGCAGGGCTACAGAGGCCACGCCCCCTACATGCACTGTGCATTCCTCCATCACATGCACTGATGATTTCTTCAACCCTGGAGTACTGAGGACACACTTGAGCTTGCAAACTACATAAAGTGTAATGATGAGTAATATTTTACTCAACATTCATGTTTTTGTTATTCCGTGGAAGAATTAATAGTTCAGTACAAGAGTTAAAGTTTTAAAGTTCTACTCTAAAATTAATCTGATAAAAGATCATGTTGTTTGCATTGCTTTACTATTTAAAATTTTTTTTTTTTGATATTTATGTTTGGATATGATAGTTTGTGGAAATTATCACCAAATTCCAGTTAATTTCTATTAATTTCCTTTAATTCCCATTTTTGTGGAAAGTTTTCAAATTTGAATATTTCCAAAATTCCTCAGCTTAACTTCCCATGGAAAGTTTCTGAAAATTTACTGGAAGTTTACCGGAAATGTTCCTACCCTTTGCAACCCTACCAATTAATAGTTATGTTATCTTTGTACTTGTTCGTAATGGTAGTGGTAATGGTAATGGTTGACTTTTGTTTATTTTTTTATAGTTAACATTTTTTTTCCATTATGGCAGGCTTAGCTTATTTGATTGGTTTCTGAGGGTACAGTTCAAAAATAAATGTTTTTAATTTAAAACTTGCATCAGTATCATGGATCAAAATGTTAGTACACAAACCCGATGTAGCCTAAGGTTTAAAGGTATTTGAGCACAAGTAGGCCAAATAGATTTAAAAACTATTTATACTTGTTTATATTCAAATAATAATAAAAAAAAATCATTCAAAATTGAATTTTCATTTTGCTAACCCGCATCGTACAATGGCATGTGTAGGGGGCCCACTGACATTGAGAGTATACAGGGCCCAGAATTTGGTGCTACGCCCCTGACTATGCCACACATTTCTTTTTAAATATTCTGTAACCTGTATGTATGTAGTTATAATTGTCAGGTATTAGGTCATGAAATTGACTGAAATGCTGTGATGACATAATTACAGTGTGCAGTCAAAAAAGACAGAAAAACTGTATCACGTATCACACTGTGTGATGCTCAGTTGCTGCGAGGTTATACTTACAGTTAATAGTAAAGTGCAGAAGCAGAGGAAACAGGCTTTTAATCAAACCGCTGCTCATATCCTCCTGTTCTCCTGTCTCTTTGAATGCCAGTCCTGGTCAAGCCCTGGATCCCTCTTCCTTTGTAACCCGAAAGAGCCCAGGGTTTTCCCACTGTCCCTTTTCAAGTAAAACAGTCCCTGAGAATAATGGTGTTAGAGGTGACTACATGTTATCTGTGCCTGTAAACATGCCTAAATGAGAAAAGACATGGGAAACGAAAGGTGCGGAGAACAGCATGACTCGTTGGGCGAGATACCTTACACACTGGAAGAAACCTGTAGGACCTGTTTGAAAATTACAGTTGAATGTGATTTATGAAACTATGTCAAACACAAGGAGGTGAGTCCCTTTGTAAGAGGAGGCTATATGTGTCGAGAATGTTAAATTGTTTGAGATGTGATTTTGCACTGCCTTGAAGTATGTATGTTTTAGAAATGTGACATCTAAGATTAAATATACTTTAAACAGTTTGTCTAACTTCCATTCAACATTCTTGGTAAATTATCAGTGGCATCACTGCTTGGTAAGATAATGATCACAAGCCCATGAATGGACTTTCCGGTCAAACACTTTGATAAGAAAGTGCCTGTTAAGAAGATAAGTGTCTGTAAATAATATAGATTAGAGAGAGAGACAACACCTGTAGATACTGGGAACGACTGGTACTGAAGCAATGACAACAAAGCATTAAATAATTTTTATTTTGTCATTTGACTGTTGTATATCAAGTAACTTGCACAGTAAAACCCTAATGAATATTTTTTTAACTGGATATTGTATGGTCTAATAATAAAATATTTTATAACATAAATGATTCATAACAATGTTTTATAAGTTAAATAACATAAAAACGTGGTTAGATTAGGCAAACATTCTTATAAATTTAACAAAATACACTATATTTTTAAGTAGACTCAAATATGCAATTACAGATATACAAAATGCACATGCACTTTCATGACATCACACAGAACATGCATGATGATACAATCAGCTGAAGTCTGTGCACAATAAACGCAACAAACATAATTCATATTTAAATAGAATTAAAAGGCTGAGGACCAATAAGGTTTTTCCAGACATTATTTGTAACATTATTTAAACATTAATTTAAATAAATAAATAAATAAAATTGCTTAAATTTTAAAGAGCACAGTCAGTTCTACAACCATAGAACATTTCTCTCTCTTCTCTCTTCCCTCAAAACCACAAATTTTGAGAGCTTGTGCCTTCTGTGTGAAACAGGTCAAAGATGGTTGTTGTTAGCCTATTTCATGTTATTTCACTGTGACATTTAGTTGGATAGATGTCAGTAGGACTTTCAGGGACTGAAGTAACTTAACTAGTGCAGTGGTTCTCAAACCTGTCCTGGGTTGAATCTAGCCTGGTCTTACCAGACTCTTGTACATTTCATTTGTACAGAGAGTCTGGCCACTCTCCATTGACAAGCGTTTACTTCCTTGAAGGCGGGTACTCTGTTGAAGTTTTAAACTATTGGATCTGCCAAGAGCCACTCTGGATCTGCCATAACCAATCGCTAACGTTTGGTCGTGACGTATGTCATGCACCGTTCGCCTTTTGTTTCTCACATGGAAGTCAAAATAAATTTATTCACGATGGAGGGGAGAGTTTTGTGATCGGGAACGCGTTGCTCACGTGGTCCGTAACTTGATTGTATGCTGTAAATAAAATGTCATATGCTTGGTACGATAAGAATAAATGCTGCCGTAAATAATGGCCCAATTCAAATGTTTACGTGCTTTTCTTCTTTTTATTTTTTGAGCGGTGATGAAATATATTGCTCTTGTAAATACTTGCCAGCATTTAAAGAAATACAAGTCTAGAAATGCATCCAAATTACAGCGTAGCGCAACCGCACGGTGCTTTGCAGTGGTCAAAAAGCATATAAACAGTGAATTTTGAAGTGAAATATTCTTGAAAGCAATAAATTACCACACGACCTTGGTGTTTGTCAAAAGCAGTAGGTAATTCGGCCGGGGATTTTTACGCGGGTGGTGGGAGACGGACAGCAATAAAATCACCACTGTAAATGATGACAATACCTTACAACCCCACGAGAAACAATTACCGCCCAAATAGGGCTTCAGCCAACTCCTTCACCACTAACGGGGCGAGCTGGAAAATCAAACTTTTTTCCCGAACCCCGTGGGGAGGAGGGCCACAACATAATGGCCACCAACAAAACTCAGCAAAGATGGTTCTTGCTCTGGCTTTAACTTCTGGATATTCGGCAGCGGTGCCACAATGGAATGAATGGCTTCGCTCGGATCTTTCTCCGCCGCCATTACTGAACTACAACTCAAACTAGCGCACAACATCAATGTCATCGTTCTCAACCACTCCCTCTGTTCGTTGATTGGACCGGTTAAAATTTGATCGGAGAAAACCTAAGAATATACCACAGTCCCAGACGGAGTACTGAAGGAAAATTAAAATTGAGCGGAAGTACGTACGTATCACAGACACGCCAGGCTCCACCGTCATCCAATCACAGCACACTCCTTCACCAGAGTACTGATCACTAACACCTGCACCTCATCAGCAATCACCAGCAGCACAAAAGACACACTCACGCACTCAGGCTGCGTCCCAATTCGCCTACTTATACTACGTCCTAAAAGTATGTACTCTTTTTGTGAAGAAAAAGTACATACTTTTGAGTGTGTAGCAGAAGAGTATGCAAGCTTTGGGACATACTAATTCGTCATCTTTAACAGACTCTGTTACGTGCGTCCCGTCACCGTTTAAACTGCCCTGTCAATCATCGTCACAGTTCAAATCCCCCACTTTCAATTTAATTTCCTACCGTATCAGAGAGAAATGTAGTCGTTCGTTGATCTGCCTTTCGTGGGTCTTTAATGCAGAGACTCCTCTCATGTGTTTGCAAAGTTACTGGCCAAACATATCATTACAAAAGTTCTCAATGCTGCTGAAGGAGAAATATAATGTGGATAATATTGAATAAATATCTTTTCGTCAAGTTAAATACTGATAATTGCTCACTCAAACCACTTTATCTAATCCTCTCCACTTAACCGTCAGACTCGTGTAACCGTCATGTTTGTAGTTTTTTTTAACACTTTTTATCCGCGTTTGTAGTTCTAATCGAATCCTCGTCCGTCTCGCAATGGGTTGTGGGCAATATCAGCCGTTAGAGTGCGCATCGATCTGCACTTCGGATTCTGACCGGAAATAGTAAACCATCCGGGAATCTTTGGAATACTTTTTTCAACATACTAAGATTTGGGACATACTAATTCTTTTTTCGAATACTATTTAGTACGGATAGTATGCGAATTGGGACGCAGCAAGAGTCATTGTGTGGTCTCGTTAGCACCAAGAAGCTTACCTTCATGCTTACCTTAAGGACTGCCAAACCCTACTTACCTAGTGTGTTTCTACAAGTCTCCATCGTGTTCCCTCGTCTTGTGTGATCCTCCATAGTCTCCTTCGTTTCAGTTCTGTCTCTGAGTTTCTAAAAACTGGGGCCGTTTCTCAATATGCGTTCTTGTCTGTACTTGTGTTCTCGTGGACTTGTGAAACGTCATCAGTCGCTGCCCAAGTACTGTTCCAATTTAAAGTTCACATCTAGCCATAGACAAGTACAGTTCAAATCCCCGGATGTGTCCTTGATCCGCCACTTTTATCGAGGATGCATCGAAAGGAGACTTCAGAGAGGCCGGTATCTCAGAATGCATCTCGCACCAACGGACGCAACGATCAGTAAAGCCCCTATGGCAGGGGAGTCCGGCCCGCGGGCCAAATGTGGCCCGGGGATGAATTTCAAACGGCCCGCAGCGCGTCTATTAAAATTTATTATTTGTGGCCCGCCACGAATCATTTACAAATCATGCAGTTTCACGATCTCACCGCAAGATGGCAGTACTAGACTTTAAGCCAGGGAAACAGCGCCCAAAGCGGAACGAAACAGCGCTGCTTGTGCTCTGCGCAACTCGTGAGCTCTGACTCTGAACAAATGTGTCTCGATCACGCGCCCACTAAACAGCCTTCCGAAGCCTGTGAGAAGTGTTCGAGTTCAGCGCTGAGGTCTCCGGTACTGAATCTCTCTGTGATTTGATTTAATTTAAATCCAGTTAAACAGCGCTGACTTAATAAACAACACTAACGTGCAAATCAGCTGAGCCGATTCAAAATCATTTTCAAACAACAATTCGCATTTCGAATTTATCATGGATTTACTGTGGTAACACCTGTAACCGTGGTAATTTGTCAGAAATTTAGTTTAATATCTAATTTTATTTAATTTTTAATGTAGACATGTATTAAATGAGTAATAAAGGCCAAATTGCAGACTATTTTTTTGTCATAAACTTGCAGTTTTGTGCATTTGTATATAGACTAAATACCATTCTATGTATATATATATATATATATATATATATATTTAGTGTGTGTGTGTGTATTACTTTTTGCCTTGTGTGCACTGCAAAAAATGCTGTCATTTAGTATTTTTGTCCTGTTTCTAGTCTAAATATATCTAAAAATTCTTAAATCAAGATGTTACGAGAAGTTAAATGACATTAGATATTTGTTCTTGTTTTCTGGAAAATAAAATTTAATTGAAGTGAGTTTTTGTTTAAAACAAGCAAATATATCTGCCAATGGGGTAAGAAAAATAATGTTTCTGTTTGGAATCTATAAGGAAGATTTTGGAAGATTATTTTTCTAATCCATTGGCAGATAATTTAGTTTGTTTCAAGCAAAAACTCAATTAATTTTGATTTTTTCCCCCAGGAATCAAGAAAAAATATGTAATTTTCCTTAGTAAAAGCATCTTCATTTAAGAATTTTTTGATATTTGGACTGGAAAAAAGACAGAAATACCAAGTCAGAAAAGCATGTTTTGTAGTGTGGTTTTACCTGTGGTGATCTAAATAGAGCACTTATTAAATTTAAATAAGAATAGAGTTCTAACTCTGTAATAATATTAAAATTTCACCCATTAAAACTTTTTGGTTGATGAAAGTTTTACAGATATTGTTAAATATCTATAAATTTCCTGTGTCCTATCTCAAGCTACTCTACTGTCAGCTCAAGCTTTTGTGTCATATATATATATATATATATATATATATATATATATATATATATATATATATATATATATATATATATATAATAGAAAAGGGACGGCCCCTGGGTATGTCCACAACATCGAATCCGGCCCCCTTTAAAAAAAAGTTTGGACACCCCTGCCCTATGGTAATGCCCCCCAACACCCCCGCATGATAAGCTGAACTTGGTTGTGCGTGAGCCTCTACTACTAAAAGAACGTAACCGAGAGCAGGGCTGTGTAAATTTCCATCCATTAGCCCAAAAACCGGATACTAATGACTTGGCCAGAAGGAATTCTGCGTGTAAGCCTTTTCAGCCTTTCGGTGAAGTTCTCCTAATTTATTGATATCTCATTTTAAATCTGACTCCATTAATAATTTTATCTGACTCCAATTCTATCTGACTCCATAAAGTGTGTTACATTTAGAGTTTATCAGCTGATTTGAAGATTAGTTGCGATTTAATTTAGATCAATGATTTTTCGTAGTATCACTTATTTTCAAATATTAATATCCTCCATGGGACATGGAGTCTCAAATAGGCTAAGCGTCCGGATTTCGCTTGCTCTAACGGTCACAGATTAGTCAGTTCTGATATTACAGAGGATTGCAGGGTGAACTATCTTACCTCTAAGTGAGTCACACATGTGAAACATGTAATTTTAGTGATAGTCACGGAAACTGCAACTTATAATAACAGTGGCAGGTCAGAAATCAGGTTTTCCCTCATGCATGGCTCAATGCTCCCGCTATGGAGTTCCCAGTATGGCCTGCCCTGGCAGAGAGATCTGCGGTAACCCCTACAAACCCCGCATGGACATGAATAAAATAATGATTTCAGAAAGATACAGAATAAATCAAGATTAACATTTATTTTGGCCAGACCGGAAAAGTAAATAAGTAAACAAGAATCCATGGTACACAACTGATCAGCGTAAAAACATAAAACACAATTGCAAAGCAATATGAAAATAATTTAAAAGAGTCATCATGTCTGGCACATCTACATGCAGTTTGCACGGGGGGTCTGGCTACAGAGTATTCCCCCAGAGAGTTAGAACATCCAGCCTTAAATACTCCAACTAGAACAAAAGGGCAGTAAATATTGCAACACCCCCACCTGGTTTTGGGGGAGTGGATCAGATATCTTTGAAGAGACTACTCAAAGGAGAACTGAATTCTCATTAGTTTTCCAATCTTTCTAATACTACCAGTGACTGCAGTGAAACTGAGACCATTTTACCATTCGCACTGAGACCTTTAAAAAGACATCAAACATGAAAAGGATAAAACAATAGATTTACAAAATACATCATCACTGGTATATCTGCATTTGGTGACTTGAAACCAGGACAAGGAGAGGGCAAAATGGGGAGGGGGGAGGAATGTTTGTCAGGGTGTTGTCACAGTTTCTGTGAGATCTTTTCCTCAAGATTAGTGACTTTTATTGTTCAATTGCTGAGGTATGTATCTCAGCTTTTGTCTTAGCACCAAAACCGACTCTTACAGCTGCATTTCCCAAAACCACCGTAAGCCTAAGTTGATCGTAGAGACCATTGGTGGCAATTGT
>JARQWZ010002326.1:0-10000 GCA_033150135.1 Gobio occitaniae
GACCACAAGACTTTCTCCCATGACTCCTCTGGATCATCTAAATGGTCATTGGCAAACTTAAGACGGGCCTGGACATGTGCTGGTTTAAGCAGGGGAACCTTCCGTGCCATGCATGATTTCAAACCATGACGTCTTAGTGTATTACCAACAGTAACCTTGGAAATGGTGGTCCCAGCTCTTTTCAGGTCATTGACCAGCTCCTACTGTGTAGTTCAGGGCTGATTTCTCACCTTTCTTAGGATCATTGAGACCCCACGAGTTGAGATCTTGCATGGAGCCCCAGTCCGAGGGAGATTGACAGTCATGTTTAGCTTCCATTTTCTAATGATTGCTCCAACAGTGGACCTTTTTTCACCAAGCTGCTTGGCAATTTCCCCGTAGCCCTTTCCAGCCTTGTGGAGGTGTACAATTTTGTCTCTTGTCCCTTTGGTCTTGGCCATGTTAGTAGTTGGATTCTTACTGATTGTATGGGGTGGACAGGTGTCTTTATGCAGCTAACGACCTCAAACAGGTGCATCTAATTTATGATAATAAATGGAGTGGAGGTGGACATTTTAAAGGCAGACTAACAGGTCTTTGAGGGTCAGAATTCTAATTGATAGACAGGTGTTCAAATACTTATTTGCAGCTGTATCATACAAATAAATAGTTAAAAAATCATACATTGTGATTTCTGGATGTTTTTTTTTTTTAGATTATGTCTCTCACAGTGGACATGCACCTACGATGACAATTTCAGACCCCTCCATGATTTCTAAGTGGGAGAACTTGCAAAATAGCAGGGTGTTCAAATACTTATTTTCCTCACTGTATGTTGTCAACTAGTGATATCATCACAATAACTTTTGAGGATATGCAACATAATTTAGACAATTGTTTTTGTCATATGTATTATAATAACTGACGGACACTATCATTTCAGCCGCTCTGTGTAGCTCGAACATCAGCTCAGCTCAGCTTCGCGGCTGAGACACGAATAGAATATTAACTTAAAGCTTTTACTCTTAAACACAAAAGGCACGTCCACTTTAATAAAAAAGGAATATTTATTAAACAAGCCAGATCGAGAGCAGAAAAAACGCTCTCACAATTAAATGGTAAATGGACTGCATTTATATAGCGCTTTTAACAGACCAATGGCCATCCAAAGCGATTTACACATTGCCTCACATTCACCCATTCACACACCGACGGCGGTGTGTGCCATGCAAGGCGCCATCCAGCTCATCGGGAGCAGCTGGGGTTAGGTGTCTTGCTCATGGACACCTCGACACTTGGTCAGGAGGAACCGGGGATCGAACCACCAACCTTCCGGTTTGTAGACAACCTACATGAACCACTGAGCCACTGCCGCCCCATATAAAAAAAAAATAATAATATACAGTAAACTAGCCTACCGGTACTTCAATCTGTCTCTCTTCTCCAGTGGGTTGGGCTAATCCAAAATAAGTGAAAACAATGGGGTGTTCTGAAGACAGACTGTTACATGTGAAACAGGGGTGCTGTGAAAACACCCCCATTAGCAATTAGTGCTTTCCACCTGATGAAATGAACGCGGCAAAACTGACAGTACCGATCCACTTTTGCGGCACGACTGAAGCTAGGTGTTGTGATGCTTCCCCTCATGTGTATGTTGATGGGCGTTCCTCAAGTTTACCGCTATGGGCGTGCGTTTGAGCCAGCGGGGAATGAAAAAACAAAGGACCAGCGAGAGACTTGGGCACGCCCATAGCGGTAAACTTGAGGAACGCCCATCAACATACACATGAGGGGAAGCGTCACAACACCACGCTTCAGTCGTGCCGCAAAAGTGGATCTGTACTGTCATTAAATGAACGTGGCGCGGCAAAACTAATTAAATGAACGCGGCAAAAAATCGACCAATCAGATTTTTGGTCGAGCCAGAATGTATAGACTAATAATCGACTAATCGACTGGGAGATTACAGCCCTAATCTGCACAATTGCAAAAGTTTTTAATTTTATACAACAGTTCCTTAAACAAGAAGTTAATATTGTAAGAGTTACAATTTAGACACAAAAAATGTCTGTTTTGGCTCTGTTGTCAACAAAAATAGCTTGTTTTGTTTCTGAATGAATCAATGTTTTTTAACGAATCAGTGATTGAATGATGATGTGCTTGACTTTAAGAGGCGCTGATCGGTGTACAGTGCATCCAGAAAGTATTCACAGCGCTTTACTTCTTTCACATTTTATGTTACAGCCTTATTCCAAAAAGGATTAAACTCATTATTTTCCTCAAAATTCAACTTTGTGGCGTTTTAATAATAGTTTATTAGGTGATGAGAAATTTAGAGACATTTTTAAGTTTTTTTGGAATGATTTTAGAACCATGAAGTCTGGTTTCCAGTCTTTGCAGCAATGGTGGGACTTTGGTAAAACGCAAATCAAACAGTTGTGTCGGCAGTATACTTTCAATATCACTAAAGACTTAACTCGTCCAATGATTGATTTAGTAGACATAAATAAACTTCAAGAATCTGTTGATATTGTGCAGAATCAAGCTTATTGAAATTTTAGATAAAAAAAAGAAAAAATGGCTGGTTTGATAGATCTGAAATCACAGGGGGCTCTGATCAGATCAATGTTTCAGAATATAGAGTGGATGGATATATCTTCAAAGGTTTTTTTTAATTTGGAAAAGAAAAATGGTCAAAAGAGTTGCATATATGCCCTCCGTTCAAAAGATGGTGTGCTCTTGTCGGATAATGTAGAGATTCGCAAGAGAGCGGTATAATTTTATAAAGAGCTGTACAGTAGTGACATTAACGGGTCAAGTAATAATGTGTTCATTGAAGGTTTCCTCAAGTGTCTGAAGAAGGCAATACCGAACTCTGCAGAGCGAAGACCTTAGAAGAGCTACAAAAAGCTCTTCGAAGTATGGAAAGCGGCAGAGCACCAGGTATAGATGGCCAATCTATAGACTTTTATATGTCTTTTTGGCCAGAAATGGGTGCAGATCTGCTTGCAGTGATCAATGAAAATCTGGACAGTAGCAAGTTGCCACTGAGCTGCCGTAGAGCAGTCCTCACGCTTTTGCCAAAGAAAGGAGACCTCAGTGACATTAAAAACATGAGGCCTGTGTCATTGCTGTGCAGCGATGATAAAATTGTATCTAAAGCGCTAGCTATAAGATTGAGTAAAGTTTTGGAGGAGGTCATCCACCCTGATCAGACTTACTGTGTACCAGGCAGACAAATTATTGATTATATTTATTTTATTAGAGATGTTTTAGATGTTGGTAAGCTCTTAAATGTAGATTTTGGATTAATATCAATAGATCAAGAAAAAGCATTCGATCGAGTTGAACATAGTTATTTATGGGATCTTTTAGAGGCTTTTGGCTTTGAAAAGGGTTTTATTGATAAAATAAGAGTTGTGTACTGTGATGTTGAAAGCATACTGAAGGTAAATGGTGACTTATGTGCCCCCTTTAAGGTTTTAGAGGCATCAGATAAGGGTGTGCTCTTTCTGGTATGCTATATATCTTAACAATTGAACCACTGTTAAGAAAATGTAGAGCTGATTTAAATGGTGTTGCTATACCAAATTATGAAGTTGTTTTTAAATGATCAGCTTATGCTGATGATATTGTTATTTTTATTAAGGAACAAAGAGATGTGAATAAGATGTCTAAGATTTTAAGTGATTTTATGGTTGTCTCGTCTGCAAAAGTAAATTGGAAAAAAAGTGAGGACATTTTAATTGGGAAATGGCCTCAAGGACAACCTGTTCTTCCAGCTGGTTTAAATTGGAATAAAGATGGTTTTAAATGTTTAGGTGTATACCTGGGGAATGATGTAATGGTGAGTAATTGAAAAGATTGAACAATTTTAAAGAATGGAAGAAAAGATTATGGGGCGTTTAAATAAATGGAAATTTTTAATATCTAAGATGTCGTATAGAGGATGCGTGTTAATAATTAACAATCTAGCAGCTTCTACTCTCTGGCATTGGTTAGCTTGTATTGACCCTCCACAGATATTAATGAGAGAAATTCAATCTGTATTGGACAATTTTTTTGGGGATAATATGCATTGGATTCCACAAAGTGTTCTTTTTTTGTCCAAAGATGAAGGGGGTCTGATTAACTTACAGAGTAGAGCTGCAGCTTTTTGAATAAAATCTGTACAAAGATTTCTCAATAGTTCAAATGAAAATTGGAATTTGGCAGCTTCTATCATTTTGAGGAATTTTGAAAGTGTAGGTTTTGACAAATCTTTATTTTTGATGAGCCCTTAAAGGATGAATTTTTCCAAGTTACCCATTTTTTTATTGTAATTTATTTAAAGTGTGGTCACTCTTTAATGTGACAAGGACTGAGAATACAACCTCCTTGTATTGGACTTTACAGGAACCCTTGATTTATGGCTCACGTATTGATGTGTTGAATGAAGGCTCTTTCCCTGCCTTGACGGAACTGCTTATTAATTATTATGTCACTACAATTGGAACTTTAATTCAAGTAGCTGGGTTGGACCTTTCAAACACAGAAGCAATGGCTGGAAAATTGATGGTGAAATCAGTACGAACAACAACTCAGCTGTTGTGTAAGTGGAAAGAGACCATTACAGAATAGGAGTTTAAATTGTTAAGTGACTTTGGAAAAGACTTGATTCAGCCAAAGAATGATGTTTTTCCAAATTTGATTTTAGCACCTGATTTTGGGATGTGTAATGTTTTTTTTTTAAATGTTAGAATTTAATTTTATTAGGAAAAGAGAAAGTATCTGGAAAAGAAATGTATAAATGTTGTATAAAAGTGGTTAACAAAAATAATCTTGATGATAAAATTAATACACCATGGCGTAATGTGTTGCACTTGAGTGAGAATGTAAGACCTGAATGGGGAGCACTTTATAAGTCACCATTACATAAAAAAACAGGGGACTTGCAATGGATAATTGTAACAGTTAATGCTTTTGTTTCAAAGATAAACAGAGATGTAAATCAGAATTGTCCTTTTTGTTTAGAAAAAGAAACAGTTTTTCATACTTTCATGAATTGTACAAGGTTAACTTAAGACCATTATTTTTAATTTTACAAAATGTAGAATCTAAAATTTTGATTGATTTCCGATATTACAAAACAAAAGGAAATATTTTGTTTTTTGAAACAATATGGTGTAATTTTTATTTGGTGTTAGTGTCATTTTAATGTTACAAAATTGTTGTGCAAATTTATTTTTAAAATTCAAATTCTCTATCTCTATCTCTATCTCTCTCTCGATTCTGTAGCTCAAACTTGAAGATCGATCTATTGTGCCTAGAGACTTTGTCCGGCGAATGAATTCAAATGTAAGTTGTATTTTTATCACTTGTATTTAAAGGCAAATGTACAGAATAATACAGAAAAAAATGTCTAGGATGCTTTGACTTTACTAGAATGTCTAGAACTACTAAAAGTCCTGTTATGTATGTAAAAAGGATTGTAGTGTAGACATCTTCAAATGTTTTTTTAGACAAAGTGTAGCCTTAATGATGACACTATCAGTACTTGAAGGTGTGGTAAATAATTTGTTTTTTGAATCCTGCAGGATAAACAGTGTGGAATTGTGACTAACATAAACACAGAATGTGCAGTGAAACTTGTAGGAACCAACTGTGTTCTATATCCTGTAAATAGCAAAGACCTGCTGCATGTCTGGGTGAGTTTCTGTACCTATTAAAAATGTTATAAAAATTTCAACAGGTGTTGAAAAAACTGAAGAAATATTTATGTTAATAAAAATTAAAATGGGACTTTGTAAATGTGCACTACTACAGTATTAACTAAATAGATTTTTTTCAATATGGTAAACAGGGAAGCTTGTGTATGCATTGTGTGCTTCACGCCCTAAAACAAACCTCCTTATTTCTCTTGCTCTATGCATGTTTGAGCTTTTGTGCTTACCATATGTGATGAGCTCTAATTTCTATGCATGTGTCAATAATATTTTAGATGCAAATTAAAGCCTAAATTCAATTTGTTATCTTGGTAAAGGGAGGTTGCACAATGCCCTAAATGAAGGGAATGCTAATAATTGTGTTAGTTAAAGGAAAAATTATTTCTTTGTCATACCATTTGTCAGAACATTGTCATAATTCTACTTAAACTCAATAACTAATAGTAATTTCCTAACTAACTATGTATCTGTGTTTTGTACCTGTCTACAGTCATTTATGTATGGTGACTACATTGTATATGATTTCTGGCTTGGAAAGGTGTATGATCTCAGCATCCAAATCGTTGTGAAGCTTTCCAACGGTGCACGGTAATGTGATCACAATATCTTATTATTTCATGTCAATGTGGGTCATGCAGTATGATGCTGAACATGTTAAACCTTCTTGTTCAAGCGCAAATCCGTAGCAGAGAAGAAAGAATGCTACATAATTTGATAAGACTTTTTAGGATTTGATCTGTACTGAAGTGTTTAATACAATTCATTTTTTCCCTGTAGATGTTCTATGAGTGAGGAAGATGGCGCAAAACTCTATGATATTTACCCTCACATCAGTGATGTGGTAGGTTCCAAGAATGTTTGTGTTTATGTTGAATGTTTTATGTCTGCATTATCAATTATGTGGTCTTGTTTATATATGATATAGTGATTAGTGTTGGGTCCAAGTCCACCTTTGTTGAGTTGAAATCCTTAACCAATCAAATTCAAGTCCAAACGGGGCCAAGTTGGACTTAAGTCCGAGTCCTTAACATCCAAGTCCAAGTCAAGTCCGGCTGAGACCAGAAGACTTTAAATGATTTTAAATTGCTATTGACCTTTCACAAAGACCCGCCACTCTGAGTTACTGTTGCTACGTCCAACAAGCCATGCCGTTCTCACACAGTGAAAAATACATTGCAGAGCAAAGAGGACACCTAATGACAACGCGCCAACAGATAGAGCAGGTTACTTTTGGTATGAAACAGTCTCAGCTTTCAAATTTGGTTATTTTTAAGAAATTCAAACAATAAATAGTTTTGTGGCTCTTTAATGTGTAGTGGCTCAGGTAAAACAGCACCAGAACCTATAATTTCTTCTAGTTATAGCATGAATTAAACATGAATGAACATCAAAAAGACGTCAATACACACTATTATTTAAGTTTAAGTCCACCGACTTGTTCAAGTTCCGGTGTACTAAGTCTCCTGGCTGGTTTGTTTGTCGGATAAAAATGGCAGATATCTGCGTTATGATTGATCAATCAAACTCCGGCGAAAGGTCAACTGTAAACTCAACACTGAGGCCTTGAATGGCAAGAGGAGAACTGGCACCCAAACTGAGCCTGGTTTATCGCAAGGTTTATTATTCTCCATTATGCCACCTGATGGAGTTTTGGTTCCTTGCCACTGTCGCCTTTGGCTTGGCTTGCTCAGTTGGGGAAACAAAATTTTCAAATAAATATCCAAATAAATTTAATTACTAAACTAAATTAAATACATCAACTAAATTACTGATCTGCCCACATTGTCACTGTATGATAATTGAAATGAGCTAGATGACATCACCATTTTCTCCAGAGCGGCTGTATAGGCGAATAAAATTCTGTTGCATTATTTTCCTCTTTAATACTGTGAAGCTGCTTTGCAGCAATCTGCATTGTTTAAATCGCTATAAAATAAAGTGGCTTGACTTGACTTGAATGAATATTTTAACCTTTACAAAAAGATTGCAATGTGCAGTTGCATAAGTGATAAGTTTACCTACACAATACAGAACCTGCAAGGTAATGCCCAAAGAAGGCAACACAATGCATTAAGAACCAGGGGTAAACTTTTGAACATGATATCGATGTAAATATCTTATTTGGCCTCTGAAGGGCAGTACTAAATGAAAAAAATTTATATATATATTCATAATAATAATATTAAAGCTACACTGTGTGATATTTTCCCCCATCTAGTGGTGAAAAGGTATATGACCAACCAGTGAATTTTAGTTTCTGTTCCTCTCAATTCCGATTTCGTTTCAACTCCTACGGTGGCCGATTTAGTCCAAGATTAACATGGCTTCCAGTTCGACCTCGTCCACATTCGACACGGTGCCTGTGGGATATTCTGTGCGCAGTGGGATGGTTGGAACTCAACTGGCCTAATTATTCGGCTAGAAAGAACTGCAGCTAATCCAGAGTGAACTTTGATGATAGTAATGTTTATTCAGTCATCCAATTGCAAGGCATAAACAGGTTTGCGTGGATATGTACATAAATGTGGTTTCTGTGAGAGAACAAATAAGGATGGTAAATATACATACACAGTTAAGAACTGTATAACTATACTTATAATTTACATTTGTATAATGTAACCGTAAACCAGAGCTTATTGTACCATATATAGGCGCTAAATGCAGCTGCATTAAAAGGAGCGGAGCTGCCGCTGCTGCTGCTAACAAGCGGTGTCCGGTTACAAAAGTGTGTGCGCCGCTTTAACGTTAGCACTGCAGTGCGCTCTGTATAACAATTGTTAATATGCCGATCAGACCTGATACATATTTCCATCAACATACATTACAAGCAAATATTTTCTATAAACGAATAAACATTGTTGATAACAAAATAACTGAATGATTATTCAAATAGGTGAGCATTACGCTATTGTATGTTGACACAAAAATACTTCTGAGGTGACATCAACTGAATTACGCGATGACACACTCTGAAACACATCTACAATGACAATAACTATTATTACTTACGGAGTTATTAACGCACAGAAATACCACACAAGGAAAAACAGACTTTTGAGGAATAAACAAGCCAGGAAAACTCTGTATAACTCTGTTATTGGACGCTGCTGAGATGAAAACTCTCTGCACATGCACCAGACAAGTCTGAACAAGTTGACGCGCACATGCGCGAGGCAGAGAATTTTGTACAGTGCCATAGAGTATTAAAACCGGTTAAAACGCGAAAGGCGAAGCTTGAATTTACGGGTATGTCCCTCTTTGGCTAATGTACTTTCAAGATGGAGGAGCAACATGGCGACCACCGTTAGATCCCATTACCTTATGTATTTTCAATGGCATATTATAAACTTACGAGAATACTTTATTACTTGAAAGAAGTAAATATACATTAATGAGCACATATATTTTTGAAGTGTTTTTAGCTAAGAATAGACTAAAAAAGTTACACAGTGTAGCTTTAATAATAAGATCATTAAGCAAAATAACTAACCATTTACACCAATCATCCTGTTCAAAGGTTTCACCCCCTGGCTCTTAATGAATGTTACCTTTTTGAGCATCAATGAATGTTTGCAGCTTTTGTAATAGTTGCGTACGAGTCCCTCAGTTATCACCAGTGTGAAAAGATGGAAAGATACCATCACTGCTGGAAAGGGTTCAAATATGCAGAAGATGCTGGAAAAGCAAGGAATGTGCAGAAGGTGGAGTTTTTTTCTGATGAACCAATACAAAACCAAAAAAAAAACCCTTTGTTTAATTTATGTATTATGCAGCTGTCTCACTCAGCTTGTTGAATGTGTCTCAGTGTGAAATTTTGCTCTGCCTTTTACTCCAGGGTTTGTTCTTTGACGATGCCTATGGGTTCTATCCGGGTCAGGTTTTGATTGGGCCATCAAAGGTTTTTGCCAACGTGCAATGGCTGTATGGTGTGAAGCCAGTTCTCAGTAAGAAAAGCAAGTTCAGAGTTGTTGTGGAGGAGGTAAGACAAAAGTTTGACTCCAACTCAGACAAGAGTTCAATGATTAGGAATGTCATTACTAGATCAAATAACAAAACCAAATCATGCTTCTGCTATACGTCTCAACGCGTATTAATAATTAACATTTTTAGTTGTATATATCTCGTACATGAAATCTGTGTATAATTACAGGTCCAAGTGGTGGAGCTAAAGGTGACATGGATTACAAAAAGTTACTCTCCAAAGGGCTCAGACAGTGTCTTCCCACCACCTTCAACCATCACACAGGAGAACCTTTGCAGGTACAATAAGCTTTCCACACTGATTTTTGTATAATTTTTATTATTTATAACTAGGT
>JARQWZ010002326.1:12500-240122 GCA_033150135.1 Gobio occitaniae
ACTGAATGTGTTTGCTTAATGCAGCATGAGTCCGCAGCACAGATCAGCAGCAGGAGTCAAGATTTCAGAAACTGACTGACAAGACAATGGCGGAAGATTTAGTTTCAAAGCGATATGTAAAAGCGCCTATGTGGCAATATTTTGTATTTAAACCCAATGCTAATATGGAACTTGCAAACATTGAGGCAATCTGTAAACTTTGTGGCAGCATCCAGAGGTAACACGTACGCCTATAACTTCAAGCGCACCACAAGAATGAGGCTGCCGTGCTTATTCATTTTGTTAATAAAGGTTCTGTGTCTAATATAAGCGAGTTTGTCATTGTATTGTTTTGTTGTTGTGTCTTTAAGAATAATAATGAATCCACCATTCAAGCAATTGCCGCCCCCGAATTGCAGCTAATTAAGCGAAAGTAAAATGCGCATGTCCACACATGCATTCATAAGTGATTTAAAAGGAAGGTGGAAAAGAGGGAAAAACTCCAATGTACACAACCCCCGCCCCCACCCCCATCCCCCCAGTGATTTCCGGTGTTGTCAGACGTCGATTAACTGGTGGAATAATTTTCTCACTGTCATATCCCTACTCTCTTGCAACTTATTTTTCTAGGCTTACTAATCCATGTTACAATTGTTCAATTAAATATTTTTCTCTTGATTATCTCTAATGTTTAGGGTGAAGCGACTGGGATACTTTGATCATACTCAAAGGCAACTTGGAGAGAGAGCCCTATATGTTTTTCCCGCCAAGAGTGAAACCACACGGATCACTTGTGAGGGGCCAGAGGGGGCACATGCTCACCCTGAGGACCCTGTTGTTCGAAAGGTATGAATGATTTGACCATATCAGGGATGGTTTTTGAAAAGCTGATTCTTTGTTGTTAGAAGTTCTTCTGAGTATAGGTGTGAGTATCAGTACTGCTTCACTTACTTGATTCTACAGTATCGGTAGTACAGAGTACCTCCTTAGTCTATTACTAAAATGGTTTAGAGGTGGCGCTTGACCCTTTTCACATTTCCGGGTTTCTCAGAACCGGAAGTTGCCGTAGTTGGTTAAACTTCTATAGCGGTGAATTAGAGACTGCATTAAATATATTTTTTTGAGTTCCAATTTGCTCAAATAGCAAAAGAAAAACTCCACAATAGTGTTTTCACAACTTTCAAAAAGAAGAACAAAATAGAGAGAGATTGATAATGGCAGTCAGAAGAGAGAAAAATGCTGATGCAATGTACGATTTACGATGCTGATTACTAGGGCTGGAATCGATTAGTTTATCCTGTTTGCAGTCGATGAATGAACGTAACTTTGTAGAGCCCCTCCTATCCAAATCAATCACAATAATCTTTGTGCTTTGCTACTTTTGATAAGATTCAAAGTCTCAGATTTCAAATTGCGTCCATTTTATTACGAAATTAATATAAATAAATACCGTTTTGGCGCTGTTTAATGTGTTGTGACAGCTCAGCTCAAGAGAAGCAGCACGGAGCGCACATGAACTGATTATCTCCCTTTAATACCAGTTACAGCGTAAAATTAACTTTAAGGAACGTCTGACTCTGAAGGTATGTTAAAAGATAAAAATCAAAAATGAAGACAAATCCTTATTACGTCACATGTATAACTGCTCAATCAGTGTTTCAACCATGGTTCTTAATTATTAATTCATGTTTTAATAAATCCGCCAAGTTTTTATGATTGCCACCATTTAAATGTTTATTTAAAAAAACTAATTGGAGTAGAAATATGATTATGTAATTGTAAAGTTAGTAAAATAACTTTTATAAAAAAAAAAACATTGAGTGTAATTCATGTTTGTATTTAAATCAGTTAAGGTTAACTTTCAATATTATAGTAATGTACCAACTGACTACCATGTATAGTTTACATCAGTAGTTAAGAATTTTTAAGAAAATTTGCCATGTACTGTATATATCCACAATAATCGATATTGAATTGAATCAAAAGCTTGTGAATGGAAATCGAATCGTGAAATTTGTGTCAATACCCAGCCCTACTGATTACTGTTTAAACATGTCATCACAGTCTGTGAAAATGGGTCCATTGCTCAAAAATGCACTTATTGGTCAAAATAACCATCCTGGCAAGTTAGTAATGTAAATGTTATGTCTTAAGTAAATGTAAATGGACAAGGCAAAAAATTATGTTGAATCACTTGATCTGTGGTTTAGGAAGTGTCTGATCTGCATAGATTTGCAGCTCCTCTTTTATTTTGTTAATATTAATCTAACAAAAATATTGACAAGAACAACTTTAGTAGCTTTAATTCAGGCCTGTAAAATTACACATTGCTTCACTTTAGAAGGCCTTTATTAACTCCCTGGAGCCGTGTTGAGTACGTTTATGATGGATGCACTTTTTTGGAGCTTCAAACTTGTGAGCCCCATTCATTGCCATTTATAAAGCTTGGAAACATCAGGCTATTTATTAATATAACTAAGATTGTGTTCATCAGAAAGAAGAAAGTCATATACACCTAGAATGTTTCAGACACCTAGTTGCTTTCAGTTAAAACAGCTCAAACATGCATTTTAGGCCTTGAAACCAGGGGTTTATGTGTAATATTCATGATATAAACATAATCATTTTATGTCAATTGCGTATTATAACAAATGCCTGCAGAGGGTGCCAACGGCCTGGCGATTGGCCAAACAACATTTAAAGTCCTCTTAATATTTAGCCACTTCTTATCAATAGAAATGCTACAGCCACTGTAATTTCTTGAACAAAAACACGTGGACATCAAAACTTGCACACAGAGTGAGGGTTTACATTTTTTTTTATATATCGCAATAAACAACAGTTGGCATATTTAAAAACATTGATGTATTTTTCTGTGTTGGCTACTTGGCTTAGATTTATAAATAATTTACATAAAAAATCTGGTGGAATGGTGCACGTTGCGTACCCAGATGAACGTTATAAGCAACCTAAATAATATGAAGAGATGAAATTTGTTCATCGAGCTGCTGCTCCATGCATTTAAATGATAATAGAGCAGCACTTGGCATGAAACACAAAGTGTGTCAGTTCTTAAATGCACGTTATTGGGAGTTTGTTTGTAGCAGCATTTACTGAGAACGGAGCCGCTCTGAGACAGAAGAAACTCATAACCTACACACATGTAAATAAAGTGCCAGTTAATTGTTTTGCCAGTTAATCGACACAGGCAAATTGCAATTGTGTATTTTTTATTTTTTTAAATCTAGTACTCTAATTTAATCAAGGAATCTTGACAGCTCTAATAGTTTGGTAAGTTAGTCGAAATATCCTGACTAGTATTTAAATATTTTTTACTAAATGGAAATAAATATTTTGGCTATTGTAATTCTTTTTTCTTGCTTTTTGATCATTTGGTTAATTTTTTTCAGTTAAAAAGAATGTTTAGAAAGGAAGTGGGAAAGAAAATTACGGAAAATACAGACACACACAGTAACAATTCACAATCAACAGAGAAAACGGACACCATTGAAGGTACTGCACTGTTGTATTCACTTTTAAACCACAAACTGAAATAAATTGTCAATAGTCAGCATGGTCCATGTAATTGTTGCTTCAATATGCTATTTAAATATGTAACTGATTACGTGATACTTTTTTTGTTTGGACCTATCTTTAATCTTTCACTTTGTTTTAGATGCTTAGAGATTGTCTGATATTTTATACCATGTCTCATGGTCCAGGTGAAAAGAGATCAGTGGAACAGGATGGTTCTGATGAGAATTCTGTCTCATGCTACCCCAACAATGGTCCTGTTCCATGCCAGGATGGAAAAGAGCCACCATTGGATGCTCTTCGGGGACAATGGGACCATTTGGGGGACCAAGAGTCCGAAGAGGAGCCAGGGGATGATACAGATGATACCAGCTCTGTCACTTCCTCTGCCAGCTCTACAGCCTCATTGCAGAGTGGCCCAAACCGAAAAAAGAGCATCCCTCTCTCTATCCGTAATCTAAAGAGAAAACACAAGAAGAAGAGGACAAAGTTTTCACGCGAGTTTAAACCAGGAGACAGGTGAAATGAATCCATAAAAAAAATTGTTTTTGATTTGTGAGTTCAGAAATGATCATGCCAGCTAAATGTTGTAAATCATAGTGCAATTAGAAATGCTACAGCCACTGTAATTTCTGGAACAAGAAAATGTGTTGAACATGACCATATTGTCATAAGGATTGGCAACTCAGACACAGAGGACTGTGAAAATGAGGTACAAACATAATTTTGCACTGAAAATGTGAAAACATTTCCAGTCTTATCACATTGTCAGTGTGCATTTAATATGGAGTCTGATTCTCTTGTTTAAAATGTAACTTCCTATAGTATTTTTTGTTATTCAATGCACGTAGTAATTTTTTTATGTAAAACTTTTTTATAATTTTTTTATACATGTGGTCATGTTCACCCTTGATATCAGGGTTTTTCCTACATTGAAATTTTTTTGGCGGCCGCCAAAACAAATTTTTGTCCCGCCAAAGCTTTATTTGATGAGTTATTGTGATTTATGAATGATGTAGAATAGATGCTGCGCTTGTAACTGAGTGACAGAGAGAACGATCAGAGCTCCTCCACCGCTCGCACGCTCTCTGTCTTCAAAATAAGCATTCTTGCTTTCTAATATTTCACATATTACGTTAATCAAAATCAAAAGGTCGGAAGACCGAATCCATGTTGCACGTGGCGCTATCAGACGATGTTTTCCTTTCATTACCGCTGGGTGTGAAATGCGCTCAAAAAACATTGACTGATTCTCTGGCCAGCTGACATAAACCATACTTTCAATAAACGGGAAACAAATCGTGTCCAGTTATGAAGTGTTTTCTGTGTGTTGACAAATCTTTCGCGATGTTCTAACAGACGGGATTCGCACACAAAGCGTCTGCTAATGTCCGATTCGCAACCTAATGACTCCTTTAAACCGAGTCATTTTAACGACTAGTTAGAACAACTGATCTGTCCAACACTGAACTAACAAATCCGTTTAAATTTACTCAGAACACCTGAAATGAGAACACAAGTGTGCTTACCCAATTTAGCAAGAGGCTGTAAGAGTTAGTTTTAATTATCCACAGTCTTTCAGCGTATTTATGTTAATAATGTGTAGTAAAATAAATAGCCTATAAATCACTTAGTTTAGACTGGAGTGAGGTGAACCCAGAACAAAGTTGTTGTTAGCTAGCTGATAATTTTATGAAATTGTATATGGCTATTTGTTCATTTTCTAAATACTACTTTTTAATATTTATATGATTATATACCAAAACAATTATCAGTAAATAGTGTAAAAATAAGGAACAAAAAAACAAACATCAAGGTATCCCACATGAAAAAATACTATAGTATATTATAGTAAAATTACTATAGTGTTTTTGAACCATACTTTAGTAAAGATACTACAGTAAATTGTAGTATTTACTACACTTTGTTTATTTACTGTAGTAGCTATATTTACTATAGTACGGTTCAAAAACACTATAGTATTTACTAGAGTAATTTTACTATAATATACTATAGTATTTTTTCATGTGGGATCAAAATAAGATAAGCAAAAGTTACAAACTTTCTTTGAATTTATTTAAATGTATTGTCAGTATTGCGCTTGCAGATCACGTGGGTAGGGTACTTTTTTACTGTGCGTGCGTGCGCGTGTGTATGGATGACCATGTCTGTCAGCCACCAACGAAGACCATTTTTGACCCAGGAAAAACCCTGGATATCCTTCAGTCCTAACTGAGTTTAACACATAGGCCCATATTAATAAGCATCCGGAGATTATAAAGTCCAGGAAACAATTGAAAAAACATTTGAACACTCAATGCCTACAATTGAAGCAGCCAGCACACATAATACTTCACACATAGGCCCATATTAATAAGCATCAGGAGATTATAAAGTCCAGGAAACCATTGAAAAACATTTGAACACTGAATGCATACAACTGAAGCAGCCAGCACTCGTATTACTAGCCATGTCTTTTTAATGATTTAGTCAAAACGAGTAACAAGTAAACTCTGTCTAATAGTCGCTCCCTTGGAGTAGTTAATGCATTAACATCTGACCCAGTGACTGAACGGCAAATTATTTACTTTAGGTAATAAACATAGTAATTAATGTGCAATTAATGTTGAACACTGTAGGCATTCAGTGTTCAAATGTTTTTTCAATTGTTTCCTGGACTTTATAATCTCCTGATGCTTATTAATATGGGCCTATGTGTTAAACTCAGTTAGGACTGAAGGACTGATTTGTCATTATAATCAAATCATTTAAGTTGAATTGCAACCAAATTTGTTAAAATTATGATTTCTCCTAAATTAAGATTTCCATCCATTTTGATTGTTGTTTTGTGATCCTATGGATTCTTTCAAAGTATGGAGATGGCTGAGGAGATTACGTTAGTGGCTTCAATGCACTCTGGCAAAACATAGCTGTTTTTTTCAATGTCTCTGTCCTGTTGAAAATGTTCTTGATGTGCATATATTGTTTCTATGTAATTTCTTTCCAGCTCACTGGAAAAGTGCAAAATACAGAACATATTAACAAAAAATACTACAAATAACACTGCTTTTGTAATAGTAATATTAAAGACATCATATGCTTTAATTGTTATGGACTTGTTCAAGTCCATGTTAATTGTTTATATTTAACACCAAAATAATATTTTAAGACTTGCGCCTCATTAAACATTGAAAAAACATATTTTGCATCAAAATTCATCTGGCCTCTGGGACGGATTTGCAGTGAAGCCATTAACGTAATCCTGTTTATGTTACACTAACATCACATGCAGGTTTGATCTTACGGACATGTTGACAATGACGTAACGCATGACGATTACAACATGACCAAAACCATTAAATCCAAAACTCAATTCATGCACAAAGATTGAGCTCTGATATTTATAGATTTACATTGAATTGTTTACATTTGAAGTTGCAAAATCTGAATTGTGTTGTGACAGGTTCATGAAACAATCTTTGTTGAAATGTGCAACACAATCCGTTAATCAGATGATCAGATATTATAACATGACCACTTCAGAGAAAGACTTTAAGTAGAACATATTTCTGTCAAATTGAATAAGACTTCAATTAGAATAGACTCATAAAATGGTATGTCTGTTTGTGTGTAGGGTGGCAGTTGAGGTTGTCTCCACTGTAACCTCTGCAGATGTGATGTGGAAGGATGGTAGATTAGAGACAGGGATCCGCTCCAATGACTTGATCCCTATCCAGCACCTGGACAACCATGAGTTCTGCCCGGGAGACTATGTTGTAGACAAACGACGTATGTTCTTTTTATAACACAGTTGTCATTTTCAATATGGCTCTTGATTTGCTTGTTTCTTGCCCTTGTTTAGTGGAGCACACTTATGTATCATTAAAGTCCTTATATTAGGTTGATTTACAATTGACTTAGCAAATAGATATTTAGGTACAAGAAGTGATTAAATCTTGCTTTTTACTCACTTGAAATAAACTCTTTGATTGTGGCTCCTGTAGCCCAGGCTCTTCATGATCCAGGTGTCTATGGGGTGATTCAGTCGGGTGACCATAAGGCCCGAACCTGTGTAGTCAAGTGGGTCAAACTCAATGCTGCAGATGATGATGTTGAGGTATTTTTTATTTTGTTATTAAGAGGTGTTTGTCTATTTTCATATTGGTTAACAAATTAATCTTGTATATGTAGGTGATTGGGGAGGAGGAGGACGTTAGTGTTTATGACATTGCTGATCATCCAGATTTCCACTTTCACACAACGGATATTGTCATAAGGATTGGCAACTCAGACATAGAGGACTGTGAAAATGAGGTACAAACATAATTTTGCACAGAAAATGTGAAAACTTTTCCAGGCTTACCACATTATCAGTGTGCTTTAAATATGGAGTCTGATTCTCTCGTTTAAAATGTAACTTCCCATAGTATAGTTTTTGTTATTCAATGCCCCTAGTAATTTTTATTTTTTATGTAAAACTTTTTTTATTATTTGACATAAGTGGACAAAATGTCTTGACTCTTTATAAGGTAGTTTGATTTAATTCTGCCTTGTTGTTAGCAATTTTTGGAATTTTCTCCATATGTTCTATGCCTTGCCTCAACTGTCTATGTAGAGATCTGTTGGCCAAGTGTGCAGGGTGGATCTGAGCAGTAAAGTGGAGGTTGTGTGGGCTGATAATTCAAAGACTATTGTCCTGCCACAGGTATGCACCAGTCTATTGAGCCATTCAATTTTAAACTGATGAAAAAAAATTTGCTACTGCACACTTGCACTCTTTTATTCTTTCTCTCCTAGCACTTGTATAATGTTGAGTCTGAGATCGAAGAAACATATTATGACTCTGCAGAGGGTAGCAGTAGTGGTGCCTCATCTGAAGAATGGGAAGATGAGAGTGATAGCTGGGAGACCGATAATGGACAAGGGGAAGAGGAACCAGGTGGTGGGAAAACCATCCCAGTCTCCTCCCCCAATACGGGTGCCACTGCTGATGGCAAAACTCTTGGCGTGCATGCCTCCACGACTACAGACTCACCAGGAGCAGTCTCCACACCTGAACTTCCTGGAGGTAATTATATTGCAGAATTATTAAGTATCAGATAAAATGTTCACTTTGGTCCATTCACAATATTTTACTAGAGAAGAATAGATACACAAATGGAGTATTTCGCCATCTTAAGTGAGATTCCAGACTGTAGGGAGTATATATGTTTGTAGGGATGAAACGGTATGGAAATTTCACATCACGATTATAGTGACAAATTATCGTGGTTTTGTTCAAATGAGCTAAAAGTGTTCAAAAAGAACAGATGCACACAGTGAAAACAAATGTTGTTGTTGGTTATATGTAACACACCCAAATCAAGTCTACATGAAATGTATACCATGACAGGTCATCAAATAGGCCTATTTAGCTCTGATAAGGTTATGTGTAAAGCTCCTTAATCTAGACAGAGAAACACTAACAGTTGCTTGTCTGAAAAAAAAAAAAATAATAATAATAATAATTTGGTGTAAATGTAATCTCAAATATAATCTCTGTAAATATATTCTCAAGCAATATTCTCATCAGTGTTCTATCAGCTATTAGGCATTTAACTCTAGCATATTTTGTTTATGAGCCCAAACAGTATCCTAGTGAAATAATGCATATCCATATTTTCATATGATTTGACAGTTTATTTGATTAAATATCAAAAATCCAAAAGGTGTGCATCATACCTGACACCTAGATGAACACTTTACAGTCAGTTTTATGACTGTAAGTCATTCTCTTCATATGCAATTTAAATTAGAAACGTGTATATCAATGTTGTATATATCTTTAGAGATGGTCCCTAAATTCTCGAATATCGAACGTCAAGCCAACTTCGTCAAATCAGATGCGCTATGGTTCTGCTGTGTTTGTTTGAAACTATTTTCGCTGCTGAAATGGAACAAAAACAGTCAACCACTGTATGATGAATGAATCTCCTACGTACATCGCACGTTCATCTCTGCTTTGAGTGCAGATTTCAGTGAGTGAGAGCGCGCTCTGAACAAAACTGTGGCTAATCTGAACAGCTCTGATTATTACACATTGCATTCATAAATTCAATAGAAACACGTGTGATTTGGTTATGATGCGCAATGCGATTATAACCGATGGCTTTTGAGAAGACTATAATAAGTTCAACCGCCAAAGTGGCTAGTGGGAGGGACTGTTACATGGCACAGCCGAAATACACCTGCAAATGGTGGGTTGGCGGATGTTAATGTCAAGCCCTGATTATTATATCTTAAATGTCACCCTAGTCTTGTCTGAACTTGTTCGTTCATCTTTGGCTCAAGCTTCACGTTATTATTTCCCAGACGTAGTTTTGGTATTGAGGTCGAAGTCCATTTGCCTTGCGTTCGCAGATTTGAAGCGTTTCACCTATTACAGAGACTTTCTTCTTGCATGTTTTACAGACAGGGTGACCATCTAAGATTAAGTTTCCCTCAGGACTTTTGTAAAATCTCCCGGTGCTGACACTGCCTTCTGCCATTTCTTCTCATTCAAAAAAGATTGCGTGCTGTGCCTGCACCAGACTGTGGTTGGACAGGATTTACCGCAAGTTTTCAAAATCGTGATAATCACACGCGATTTTAATGATAATTAAATTTTAAACGATATTACTAACTCTCAGTACATTTTACCGTGGTTTATCGTGAAACCAGTAATCGTTCAATCCCTGTATGTTTGTGCTGAAGTGCACTGCAAACAATACCTCAGGTCAGTGTTAATTTTGACCGTAAATTTTGATTTAGTTTTAGTCATATTCTTTTGACTAAAATGCCATTTAGTTTGTCATATTTTAGTCACCTGAATTGTTTTTAGTTTTAGTCTAGTTTTAGTCGACTAAATATCATAAGATTTTAGTCGACTAAATCTACAGTAGATTTAGTCTCCTAAAATCTAATGAGTTTAGTTCAATTGTAATACATTAATAAGCATTTAAGCATTACATAACCGAGTGTCAGTTGAACTGACATTTTGACATCATTTTGTTTTTGACATAAACAAAAAAGTGAATTGAGCTCTCTTTCGTGTATTTTTTTTAGTTTTTTAAAAACATCTATATAGTTTTTATAAATTTGTATTTCTGTTTTAGTTAGTAGGCCATATCAGGTTAAGCTAATAAAGCTTCAAATAAGTTTGTTTATTTATTTCTTTAATTTTAGTTAACATTTATTTAATTTCAAGTAATGAAGATTTTTTTTTTTATGGTTTCAGTGAACTATTATAAGCCAGATACTTTATTGAATATGTGTCAAATACTGGTCTTTCCTCCTGAATATGATTTAAATGGTAATTAAATTAAATACAGTTTATTGTGTAAGCAAAAACGAATATATAATGCGTGACTTTTAATTATAAAAAAGCTTGAATACACATTGACTATGTCTGCGCCTTACTATTGCAGTTGCAGGAGCTCATTCAAGTTCAGGAGATAAAATAGGCATTGTTACAACCATCTAAAACATATTACTATATAAACATGGTAAAGTAAACATTGTCATTATTCATCAGCATTAGTTCATAAACAATTGCCTGGCATAAATGTGCGCTATTCATTGATTGTGAGCCGCTCTGGAGCGCTGTATTGGGGATGAGCCTGTAGAAGCGCAACAGTGCAGTGTTTTCCAGCGGTTAGTTCAAATCAAATGTGCACATCTGTTACACAGGATATCAGTTCTGACTGGATCTCTTCCCTAAATCGTCCCTCCCTAACATTTTCGTCTCGTTTTTATTTGTTGACGTCATAGTTTTTGTCATCCAAGACTAGTTTTTATTTAGTTATCGTCTCGTTTTCGTCAGTGAAAAAAGGTTGTTGACGAAAATTATGACAAATTATTCGTCAACGAAATTAACACTGCCTCAGGTGTTTTTTTTTTTTTTTGTGGGTATAAAGTTCCTGAGATATGCACTTTACACTCAACTCTAGATGGCACAGGCTTATAGGTCCTTTACATGCAATCTGCTGGCAATTGCATAATATACTACATGGCACAAGCTGATTGGCCTCTTAAGATTCTGCAGCCAATGAGATTGCTTGCTCAACATTTAAATAGTCTGGTTCCCTGTTCGCTGTAAGCTGGTCTTGCAGTGCACTATCGGAGTTCCTCTGAAACCCTTCACCTTCCCTAGCTCCACCTGTCAAGATCTGCTACAGGATGTATGTATGTCTATTCATGCAGCAGCACCTTATCTTGCATGCTCCCAGCAGCGCCTGTGTATCTTTTGGCAATAGCAAGTCCATACTTTATCTGCAGCAACATGCGTAGCAGGTCTACTCCACCATTAACTTTGTTATATCCATTAACATGTTAAAATATTCAGAGAATTGTCATAATTAAGAGTTTATTTATTTTCATGGATATGTAATAACATCAGTGGCATCACTAGGTTTTCTTGTAACGTTTATTGTGTGGTAGAACATTGTGGTCCAACCCCTTCCCTCAACAGCTCTGGGCCCCTTGTATCAGTCCCACTTTTCAGTGTTGTCTGTCTTTGATGTTGCAATTGGTGTTTTCTCCTAAAGACTAATTATTTTTCCTTGCATATGTGGAGGTGGAGTGGCTGCACCTGAAGAGAAGCCCAGTAAAGAGACTCCACCACGGGGATTTCGTGAGCTTAAAGAAGCCCTAAAGATTTTAGAAAGTTTAAAGAACATGACTGTTGAGCAGCTCTGGACCGGATCACCGACTTCACCCACTGCCGAACCATCAGTCGCAACTGCTGCAACAACCCCTGCTGATGCCAAACCCACGAAAGAAAAACGCTTTCTGGATGATATTAAGAAACTTCAGGAGAACCTGAAAAAGACTCTAGACAATGTGGCCATTGTAGAAGAAGATAAAATGGAGGCTGCTATAGAGGAGGAGAGAGTGATGGCGCCAGTGCTAGCTGAACCACAGACACCTGTCCGTTCTGAGTGGCCTAGTGACACACCAGTTTTGTGCCAGCAGAGTGGAGGCAAACCAGGTGTCACCTTCACCAGTGCTAAAGGGGAAGTGTTTTCGGTTTTAGAATGGGCACCAGGTACATTTAATAAACAAAAATAACAGAATAATTGACTTGCTCCTGCATATTTTCATGAAAGTGCCTCCTTATATGAACAATAGATAATTATTTGTAATTGAAATTGTCATTTAAGTGGTATCTTCTTGAACAAAAATCATTACAGCAATTTCATACAGCACATTGTCTGAGTTTCATTCTAGATCTAAAAATGTCCCCTCTTTTATGCCATAGACACCCACTCTTTTAAAAAAATGGAATTCCAGCCAGCAGAGGCAAAGAAGTTCTTTAGCACTGTAAGGAAAGAAATGGCCCTGCTGGCCACCTCTCTGCCTGATGGCATCATGGTGAAGACTTTTGAGGACAGAATGGTAAATCTGCCTTGCACACAACATATTTATGAAATTTATTTTGGTTGTTGCTTTTAGTTTTATTTTACAAAGTATGGAAAATGATTATCAAAATTCCATCTAAAGCTCCCCTTTTTTTCAATTAACCTTTCCTGTTGTTTTCTTCAGGACCTTTTCTCAGCTCTCATTAAGGGCCCTAACCGCACTCCCTACGAGGATGGACTCTTCCTCTTTGATATCCAACTTCCTAATATCTATCCTGCAGTTCCTCCTCTCTTCCGTTACCTGTCACAGTGCAGTGGGCGACTTAACCCCAACCTCTATGACAACGGGAAGGTTTGTGTCAGTCTTCTTGGCACCTGGATTGGAAAGGTGAGCTGACCTACTTTCTGTTCTAATTTCTGACTGAGATATTTCTGATTTTGGACTAGCCACCTCTCTGCACCCCCTTTGGTCATTCTTCTTTGTTACTATGTTGGATGAATAAAATATTTGTCCTTTCAGGGGGTCGTATCCCAAATTAATTAGTTTTACATGAATTAATGAAATGGCCCATTTTTTGCATTTGTACCTGCAAGACTATGAATAACGTTATGAGTGACAAACATTTTTATGTAGCATTAGTAGAAACTTTAGGAAATTTGGTAAAATTAGTAATAGTTTTCCTTTGTATTGTTTAAAAAAAAAAAGTTCTGAAAATCCATGTACATGCATGACATTAAACTCTTTTACTTTAAAATATAAATTAATTATTTTATTGACCTCTTTAAGCCAAACTGGGCTTTTCATGAATCCAATTAATAATCCCAAAATCCTTGATGCCCTTAATTGCATTGTATGATTATTGGTCAATGCTTACGTGTATGATTATTGGTCATTGCTGACGTGTGATTTTTGTAATGTTTCCTTTCACAGGGTACTGAAAGGTGGACCAGCAAATCCAGTCTACTGCAAGTGCTTATCTCCATACAAGGTTAATTCAAAACTAATATAGTATAAACAGAGAATATATTTTTGTGGTCCTTTTTCAACTTTTATTTTGGTTGAAAAACATAAGAGATCTTGTGATTGAGTGCAGCCCTACTCATCATTTAATATCATCTAAATAAAAAGGATAGGATCTATCATCATTTATTCACCCTAATGTCATTCCAAAATTGAATGACTTTTTTTCTTCTTCTGTGGAATATAACAAGTAAAGATTTTTTGAGAAATTGGTCCATACAATTGTGTCCAAAATGGTTTGGTTTCCAACATTATTTAATCTTTGGAATAGTCAAGAAGATATTTTGAAGAAGTCATACATGTTTGAGATGACACAAGGTTGAGTAAATGATAACATAAAGGAATAGTTCTCCCAAATATGAAAATTAAGTATCCTTTTTGGAGGGTCAAGCTTTGGAAATGGTTTATTTAAAACTAAATTATGAAATGTAATTTTAAATGTATGATTTCATTAGAAGTGCTCTTCATTTCTCTCTTGCACTATGTAAATATTGTCTCCACCCCTTCAGGTCTGATCCTGGTCAACGAGCCCTACTATAATGAGGCTGGCTTTGACAGTGACCGAGGACTTCAAGAGGGTTACGAAAACAGTCGCTGCTACAACGAGATGGCACTCATTAAGATGGTACAGTCAATGACTCAACTTCTCCTGCAGTCTGTGGAGGTCTTTCAGCAGGAGATCTGTGAGCACTTTGCCTACAGTGGCTGGCGGCTGGTCCATCGACTTGAGTCGTGGCTAGATTTGGATGTGGCAGTGACCGACCGTGCTTCTCGATGTGGGGTTGGCAGCCTCCATGCAGAACCTCTGGAGGAGATCCCCTCAGCACTGGCCCACAGCAGCCCAAGCAAACAGGGTGTGCGAAGTGAAGAGGAGCTTGAGGACTCAGGTCTCAGTCCTTCCACAGTGGGGCCCAGTATACCTCCTGGTTCAGACGGGCAACGGGAGCTGAGCCAGAACTCTGAGTCTGATAGCTCAGTGGTGGGTGGTGCAGGATCAGAAATACCGGAAGGTTCTGAAGGGGTGTCGGGTTTTGTGACATCTCAAAGTGTAAAACCATGTCAGGAGTCTCAGCCAGTTGTGAGACCAAAGAAACGGAGAAAGAGCTATCGCAGCTTCCTTCCAGAGCGCAGTGGCTATCCAGATATTGGATTCCCACTCTTCCCTCTTTCCAAAGGCTTTGTAAAGAGCATGCGTGTGGTTTTGCAGCAGTTTCGAGCTGCTCTCACAGCTGCTGGTGTTCCTGAATACCCTGAAAACAAATAATTGCCCTCCAGTGTAATTTTTCCCTTTTTTCTTTTCTCCCTGTTTATTCAACCCAAGAGCTGCATTTTTCCCCTTTAACCCTTGGCCAGGAACTTGGATCTCCTCATCAGGCTGCAAATGTTCCCAGCAGCCTTTGTTAATTGCTTTGTAGCACATCTTTAGTTGCTTTGTTTGTTGTTGCCTCTCATTGGTCATGGGGTGGCAGCACACATTATTTGTTTGTATTAAACTGTTGAAATTTCATATGCTTCTATCTTGTTTCCCTGACAACAACTCTGCCATCACACCGCTTTCTCAGGGAAGTATGGACAAATGTGAGACATTAAGAGATGCTGAGGCATGACTCAATCTTTTGTGTTGTGACATTTTTTAAAGATTTGTGGTTATAAACTGTGCTAGAAGGATACTCCTATTGGTCTTAGGTGTTGTTCCTTTGCTACTTTGGGATTACCACCAGACTCTCATCACAAATTGATTTGCACAAGTTGAAGGAAGTTTGCTTGAAGAAAAAAAGGAGGAAGAATGAAGTTTCAAATCGGGTGTTTTTTTGTTTTTTTTCCTTGGTTCATAACTATATTTCCCATCGGGACTTCCTCTCTGGTCCATATTTCCAAATATATGCTTTACACATTGCATTGCTTTTCAGTCTTGATCAATATCATCATTCTTTTAAAGGTGTTGGTGACTTTTTAATCCCAAAAAGACAGTTGAACAACTGCCCAGTCATCTATACTGTAAAGACCATAATCATTCCTGCTAGTGTTTTGCACCGAAATCATGAAAATTGAGTGTCAAGTTTACATTTAAAAAAACAAAAAGCAACAAGACACACTAATCTACTTTGACTCTTAAAACTGGAATCTAACATCCCCTTTCTCTCTCCCTCAAACTCCATGGCACAACATAAGTATTTTCAACTTTAGTAACTAGTGTTCGCTGTACAGTATATTATTTGCAACTTTTCTTACACCTTTGTCAGAAATGCATACATCATAAATCCAGTTTACATTTGTAAATAAACTATGGGACCTTCTATACATGTGAGAAGGAACCCAGAGTCAACTAATCGCTTGAAGAGGTTTGGCAGATTTTTTTTAAAAACACATTTTGAACTTTGCTTGCATGAAGGTCTCTGGTTTGAATACTGACGAGTTCCACCATTCCCATCCCTAACTCTGTCCTCTGTCCAACATTGTTGCCTTAAAACTGATTTCAAACTTGACCCTAGGTTCCCTTTTTTTACCGCATTGTAATTTTCTATTAAGAGGCCCAGTCAAGACACTAGTTATGATGGCGAGGCATAAATGTTACTAATTATTTTCACAAGCACAATCCAAGAAGTCATATTCTTTTAACAACTGTGAAATGGTTTGTGTGTTTGCTTATATAATTTTTTTATTTGATACACCAACCAACCTTTTCCCCCCGATATCATATGTATCTATGTGACATGATTTAGATGCTGTGATTTTAGAAGCTTCTTGTTAATCCTGGTGCTGTGGTTCTCCAGACCACTAGGAGGCAGCAGACTAGTTTCAGAACTAACAGTTCTAACCTCACTCTTTTGTTTACATCATCAGGCCAGCTGTAATTAAGCAGAGCTTACAGACATGATTTGTTTTATGTGCTGTTCCTCTTTATGATGCAGTACTTGAGAAAAGTGCACACAGCATTATGGATATGGAGTCATCAGGCAGTTTTTCATGTAACACATCCTTGTAATTTTCTTAGTTTTGCACAAAGCACATAATTACATTTATCTCTGAAAGGTACATCATGTTTCTTATGGAGTTGTGAGCAATTCCCGCTAGGCAGCCTACTTTCTTGCTGTAGATTGGCTATTGTGCTGATTGGCAGAATTGTAGATATAATATACTGCTTATGTTAATCTGCTGCACGTTAGCATTCAAGTCTTTTGGAAGAAAACAAAAAAATTCTGGTGGATGGCTTTGTGTCATTTTAAGAAATTCTCATACATGTTTCCATGCATAAGTTGCTGACAGTAAAATATTTTTGAGATGTTCTAGATAAAATTATCTATTTTTTACTTGTTTTCTCTTGAATTTGTAGCTTATTACACTTTGCTATTTGGAGAGAAAAATGCTTTATCAAATTGTTTCGTATGCACATTTGCTCATTTAACAGAGATTAAACTGTAAGGCTCTCTTCCTCTAACTCTTTCACCATTTCGGCCCTCCATGATTCGTTTTCAGTACATTTCCTACATGTGAAGCTATGTTTCAAGTGAGAATCAGACATCAACTTTAAACTAGGAAATATTTTCTGTGTGTATAATATGCTATGGATTTAATCATTATTATTGAGGAGAGATAACAGCCAAAGCATGTAACATGTTGCTTTACGCCTTAATGGCTACATGAGACTTGACTGTACAATGTTAATTTCCTCAGTGGTAAACTAATAAACATGATTTGTAGCCTGAATCCTCTGTACAGAAGTCATGACTAGAAATCTATATAACATATGGATTATATATTTAACAGAAAAGTGAGTCCTAAGTGGTCATGTGAATGCGTGAGGTTTATTGCCGAGTGTGCTGTAATTATTATTTTTTTTGCTTCATTTGTAATTTTTTTTAAACAATTTATTTTGGTTGCACTAAACAATGTAAAAAGTCAAGCATTAAACTTTGCAAGCAGAACCATGGCAAAATACTTTGAATTATCCTGTTTTGTACTTAAGTATTCATTTATTTTTTTCAGGAAGTGATCATCCATTGGAAGAACAAACAACATGCATTTAAACACACTTTTATTCCAAAAAAAAAGAAAGAAAATAAATTCTACCTCTTTGCTTTGACTTTCCAGTGGGAAAAAATAATTATTCAGACAATATAAACAACTTTACACAGTAGAAAATTAGTTGGCCACCTATTCCAAAAACGGAGTTGAGCAATAAATCTGCTCTGACATCAAATTTGAACAAATAGTAGTATTGTTAGGATACAATAGTTAACTTTAAAGGATTCCTCATTACTATCAGACAATCAACTTTATTCCCTATCCCTAACATGCTGTTTAGCATAGTCAGACTAATATGAATACATTTATTCTGATCTTAACTTGCAACAATCATATGTATTTTACTATAATTTAGTAACATTCACTGGTACAAGAGGTTGATTTCACTTTAAGGCACATCAAAGATTTTAAAGGATTTATATCTTAATACATTGCATAATTTTGCACTATAAATTTAATCTGTAACCTAAATAACAGTCACAAATATTACTCCGCAATGCTGAGCAATATAATACATTGGAATTTTTTTTTGTTTTTAAACAATTTCTTTTAACAAATATATAACACATCTTGGAAAGTTCATATTTCAAACTTGACCAATAATTGATCATTGACATACAGAAGACACAAATAATTTAAAACTTCTAGCAGCTCAATTTCAATTTGCTATAGATTATAGTCACAAAATGCAGCCTGCACACATAGGTTACTTGTGCAGCTTTATAAAGTCAGTAACCTCCCGTATATGCATAAGGTATTGACAGCTGAGTATCTTGGGAAAGTAAGAAGCTTATAGATTGTTAGTTAGTTAGTTAGTTAGTCAGTTTATTTATCCCCGTAGGGAAAGTACATATGCAGCATACTCACACATAGACATTTAAGATTTCATAATTGGCATATACAATCATAATTTAAAAGAAATATATCTACTTTAGAGTTTAAGATAAGATAACCAGACCAGCTGACCATCAATCAACATTGGAGGATGAATTTAAAAATCTGATTGCTTGGGGAACAAAAGATAGTTTGGTCCTGTTTTTCATGCATCTGGGAACACAATACCGCCGTCCAGATGGCAGTAGTTCAAAAGCATAATATAAGGGATGCCTCTTATCCTGCGCAATAATGTTGGCTTTATTTATTACTCTCTCTTTGCATATGCTCTCTAAACTTGTTAATGAAATTCCCAGCAGTTTGCTTGTCATTGTCACAACCCTCCGTAATGATTTCTTCTGAGCCTCCGAAGCATTACCGTACCAGCAGCTCACACAGAATGTCATATTGCTTTCAATAAAAGCCCCATAAAACAACAAAAGCAGTCTGCTATGTACATTAAAAGACAACAATTTCTTTAAGAAATAAAACCTGTTGTAACTTTTTACCTACATAATCAGTCCACTCATTCCATTTCAGCTTATGATCCAAAACTATGCCAAGGTATTTATAATAAGTTACTACTTGTATTTGTTCACCATGTATTAATGTAGGATGGGTTATATCCTGTTCTCTCCCTCTAAAATCAATAATCATCTCCTTAGTTTTGGAGGCATTTAAGAGGAGACTTGATTTCTCACACCAATTTAAAAAGAAATCTAAGACAGGTCCATGCTCTTCCTCCCCATCATGTAGAAGGCTCACTAAAGCAGTATCATCTGCATACTTAATAATAAATCTGTTTTTAAAAGAACTAGAACAAGAATTTGTATATAAAATAAATAATAAGGGCGATAAGACACATCCCTGAGGAGATCCAACCGAAGTAATCATTTTTCCTGAAATTGACCCTCCTAACTTAACCTGCTGGATTCTACAACTGAGAAAGTCAATCACCCATGTAATCAACCTACTGTCTAATGAGAAATCTTTTTGTAGGATCTCTGCTAATGTACTGGGGGAAATACAGTTAAAGGCTGATGAGAAATCCACAAATAAGATTTTTGCGTGAGTCTTTGGTTTCTCTAAAGGTGCAGTACAGTTAAAATGGTGTCCTCTACACCCCTAGAGGCTTGATAGGCAAATTGCATTGGATCTATGAGATGCTCCGTTTCAGATACAATATACTTTTTTACTAAACGCTCAAAACATTTCATCACTAAAGAAGTGAGTGCTATTGGTTGAAAATCACTAAATTCTAAGGGTCTAGAGACTTTTGCCACTGGAACTATATTAGATGTTTTCCATAGAGTGGGGACAATACCGGAATTATAGGATACTCTAAAGATATTAGTAAAAACTGGTCCCAACTGAACCGCACAGTGTTTTAAAACACTACCACATATCTTATCTGGGCCTGGACTTTTCCGAGGATTACATTTCTTAAAAATCTGGCTAACCTCTATTTCATTCATATTAGATTAGATTAGATTCAACTTTATTGTCATTACACAAGTACAAGGCAACGAAATGCAGTTTAGGTCTAACCAGAAGTGCAATAGCAGCAAGTGCAGGATGTACAATGGATGCGTAAGTGCAGGACATGGATATGTACTGAATATATATAAATATGTATAAATAGAGAGTTGTCTTACTATAAACAGAACTGAATTTACAGGTGAATATGTACAGTGAATAAATATACAGATGGCTATTACTATAAACAGAATTTACAGGTGAATATGTACTATGAATATAATATACAGATGGCTATTACTATAAACAGAATTTTACAGATAGAGGTATACAATAATATGTTAGGCTAATATGAGGAATATAGCAGTGGATTAAGGTAGTGCAATAAATTATGGACAGAGCTATCCGGGAAAAAAAAAGTGTAAAGTGCAGTGGAAAGTGGTTGTATATTACAGTTAGAAGTACGGTGCAAAATGCAAATGTGAACATTGGTACTATAAATACAGTCGGCAGTGCAAATGAGCATAATCCAGTTAAGATATGGCAGTGCAAGATGCATATGTAAACAGTTGTTACTGTGATAAACAGTCGGTAGTGCAAATAACAAAGTGAAGGCAGATGTGAGGTAGGAGAGTTAGCAGTTTATGAGGGAAGTGGATCAACGGGGGTTTGAGTTCAATAAAGAGACAGCTCTGGGGAAAAAACTGTTCTTAAGTCTGCTGGTCCTGGTCCGGAGGATCCTGAAACGCCTGCCGGAGGGCAGGAGAGAAAACAGTCTGTGGGCTGGGTGAGAGGAGTCCTTGAGGATGCTGCGAGCTCGATGCAGACAGCGTTTCCTCTGGATGTGCTCGATGGCAGGCAGTGGAGTCCCTGTGATGCGCTGGGCAGTTTTCACCACCCGCTGCAGTGCCTTGCGCTCCGCAACAGAGCAGCTCCCATACCATACTGCCACACAGTTGGTCAGGATGCTTTCTATTGCGCAGCGATAGAAGTTCACCAGGATAGCCGAGGAGAGCTGATTCTTCCTCAGTGTCCTCAGGAAGAAGAGGCGCTGGTGAGCCTTCTTGACCAGGCTGGAGGTGTTGGTCGTCCACGACATGTCCGCCGAGATGTGGATCCCCAGGAACTTGAAACTGGAGACACGCTCAACAGCCATTCCATTGATGTGGATGGTGTCGTGTGTGCCTCTTGACTCTTTCCTGAAGTCCACGATGAGCTCCTTCGTTTTGGTGGTGTTGAGGAGCAGGTTATTATCAGCGCACCATGTGGCCAGGTGCTGGATCTCTTCCCTGTAGGCAGTCTCATCGTTGTTGCTGATGAGCCCAATCACCGTAGTGTCGTCCGCAAACTTGACGATGGAATTAGATCCATACACAGGCTTGCAGTCGGAGGTGAAGAGGGAGTAGAGAAACGGACTTAGCACACAGCCCTGTGGTACGCCAGTGTTGAGTGTGATGGACGTGGAGCAGGTGGATCCTGATCGAACATTCTGGGGTCTGTCAGTTAGGAAGTCCAAAATCCAGTTACACATTGAAGTGTTGATGCCCAGGTCTCCAAGTTTGGCAATTAACTTGGATGGGATGACAGTGTTGAATGCTGAGCTGAAGTCAACAAACAGCATACGTGCGTAAGTGTTTTTATTGTCCAGGTGAGTGAGCACAGAGTGGAGTGCCATGGAAACGGCATCCTCTGTGCTCCTATTGCTACGATAGGCAAACTGGTGTGAGTCCAATGTGGATGGTAGAGAGTCTTTTAGGTGCTCCAGGACCAGCCGCTCAAAGCACTTCATAACGATGGGTGTGAGTGCTACGGGGCGGTAGTCATTAGGGCACCTCGGGCTAGAGCTTTTCGGCACTGGCACAATGGAAGTGCGTTTAAAGCATGTCGGTACAGCTGCTTGGGCAAGAGACAGGTTGAAAATGTCTGTAAAAACCCCAGCGAGCTGCTCCGCACATGCCCTGAGCACACGTCCAGGGATGTTGTCTGGTCCAGCAGCCTTGTGCGCGCTGATCCGGCTCAGTGACTTGCAGACATCTGTGGAGGAGAGTGTGATTGGTGGGTGGTCAGCTGAGGGTTTGAGCTTGGTGGCAGTTTCTCTGTTGTCTCTTTCAAAACGAGCATAAAAGTAATTTAGCTCGTTCAGGAAGTTGACATCAGTGGCTGCGGGGGTGGAGTGGGGGGGTTTGTAGTCACTGATGGCCTGAATGCCCTGCCACATGCGTCGAGGGTCAGAGTTGGAAAAGTGACCCTCTATCTTTAGCTTGTAGCAGTGCTTGGCCTTTTTGATGCCCCTCTTCAGGTTTGCTCTGGATGTACTGTAGGCTTGTGCATCTCCTGATCTGAAGGCAGTATTGCGTGACTTCAGCAGGAGTCGAACTTCCCTGTTCATCCAAGGCTTCTGATTTGGGTATGTGGTGATCTGTTTCTGGGTTGTAACACTGTCGATGGTGGTATTGATATGATCCAATACAGAGGAAGTGAATGAGTCA
The DNA here is from genome assembly GCA_033150135.1 of Gobio occitaniae. Taxonomy (NCBI): domain Eukaryota; kingdom Metazoa; phylum Chordata; class Actinopteri; order Cypriniformes; family Gobionidae; genus Gobio; species Gobio occitaniae. The sequence goes on from JARQWZ010002326.1 coordinate 35,276, forward strand.
ATGTCCGTGTGAGCGCCACTGGTGGCTTGAGAAGCAAACATACTCCAGTCTGTGTTTAGAAACCTTTCCTGGAGTGTGGAATCTGCCCCCGCAGGCCACACCTTGATGGTTTTCACTGATGGCTTCACACGGTTGATGAGGGGTGAATATTTGGGTGATAGAAACAAAGAGAGGTGATATGACTGTCCCAGGTGGGGGAGGGGTGTTGCAACGTAAGCACCAGCCATGTTTGTGTAAACATGGTCTAAGGTTTTGTTTCCTCTGGTGTGGCAGGAAACATGCTGGTGAAACTTGGGTAGCACTGACTTTAGGTTTGAATGATTAAAGTCACCTGCAACAATAAACGCAGCTTCCGGGTGATCAGTCTGTTGTTTACTGATGGCTGCGTGAAGTTCTTTCATAGCAAGCTTGGCATCAGCATCCGGAGGAATATAGGCTGCAGTGATAATAGTGGAGGTGAACTCCCGCGGTAGATAAAACGGTCTACATTTAACCATGAGAAACTCCAGGTTAGCTGAACAATGACTCCCAACAATAGCAGAGTTTGTGCACCAAGCTTTGTTAATATAAATGCACAATCCACCCCCTCTGCTCTTCCCGGAGCCATCTAGTGTTCTATCCGCCCGGAGTGTGTGGCGTCCCGCTAGCTCAATAGCGGTGTCCGGTATTCCGCTGTTTAACCAGGTTTCAGTGAAGATTAGGACGTTACAGTTCAAAAGTTTCTTACTGTGTGTAATGCTGAGTCGAATCTCCTCCATTTTGTTCACTAGCGATCGTACATTGGCAAGGAAAATGCTGGGTAAAGAGAGCCGGTAAGGAGTTAGCCTTAGCTTAGCTCTTAGACCTCCACGCTTACCTCGCCTTTGTTTACGATCACAGCGCCGCCTTCTAGCACTTCCGCCCGGCCGGGCAGAGCGCATCGCCTCGGGCGTCCTAGCGATCTCAGGAAGGAGTTGAAGATTGTCCATAAAACTGTCGGAAATTCGCAAACCAATATCCAAAAGCTCACAACGGGTGTACGATGTAAAAGCACAACTGTTCTGTACGAACAGACCCGAGATGAACAAGAAAAATACCGCAAAATTGCAGAATCTGGAGAGACGCTGAGCCTCGCGATCTACTCGCGCCGCCATCTTGGTCATATAAAATCCAGCCGGAGATTTAGTCATAAATGATGGTGTCACTGGGACAGAATCTCCATCTCCTCTGTCAAAACAATAGAAATATGAGTTGAGCTGATTGGCCATCTCTAGCTCCTCACATCCTTGTAACATCTGAGGCTGTGCGCTTCTACCCTTGTGGGGAGCATTAGTCATATTTTTAATGCCCTGTCAGGCATATCGGGAATTGCCACATGACAGAGATTCTCAATTTTTTCTTTATATACATGCTTATCTATTTGTATTTGTCTTTTAATCTGTTTCTGAATATCCCTTTGAGCTGCTATATCTTGATTTTTATAGGCTGTTCTCTTTTTATTAATAAGGGTTTTAATTCTTTAGAAAGCCAGGGTTTATCATTAGGGTACACCTTAAATTTCTTAATAGGAATAATAGTGTCCACACAGTAGTGTATATAATCAGTAACTACTTCAACATGTTCATTGATGTTCATTGATATCGACACTTTTAAAAACCTCCCAATTGGTACATTCAAAACACCCCTGCAAAGTCTTTATACTATCATTGTCCCACACTTTAACAGACTTTTCCTGCGGTTTCTCCCTTTCAAGTAACCTCTGATAAACAGGGCAAAAGTAGACAGTACTGTGGTCGGACGCCCCCAGTGGCGGGAGGACGGATGAAGTAAATGCATTTTTAACAGTTCCATAGCACATGTCCAAAGTCTTTTTTCTCCTTGTGGGGCAGTCAACATATTGGTAATATGTGTGCAAACTCTTCTTGCTATTACAGTTATTAAAATCCCCCAGAATAAATTTAGGAGCGTCAGGAGAAATTGATTCAAGTCTCTGAGATAAATTAAAGATAATCTTTTGTGCTTTGATAGAGTTTGCTTTAGGGTGAATATATACTACAGTGATAAAAAAATAAATAAAAGGGGCGAAGGGAGAGGCATACAAGTTCAATGTCAGGTGTGCACAGGCTCTCTCTAACCTTGACTGCACGGCACCAGTTCTCACGAACAAGAAGGCACACCCCACCTCCACGAGTCTTCCCGGTGATTTTAGGATCGCGATCAGTCCTAAATTACACAAAGCCATCAGGTTCCACCTCGCTGGGCAAGACGCCACTGTCCAGCCACGTCTCGGTGATTGCCAAGACGCATGAATTCCGGTACTCATGTAGGTAGCGGATATTGGCTGATAGTTCATCCATTTTTGCTCGCAAAGATTGTGCGTTGATGAGGAGGGTGGTAGGCAGGCAGAGTTTGTTGTTACCTTTCAACTGTCTCAATCGACGACGAAGACCTCCTCTACATCCACGTTTCTGCTTAGTTTGAGCTTTAACGCCTTTCATATTAGTTTTAAGATGCTTTGGGATTGTATCCACTACTGTAAAGTGTTCAAATGAGACAGAGTTGCGAAACAGTAGTAAGAATTCTCTGTCGTATCGGATTTCATTGACGGCAACGCCGCCAGCAGCGTGTCAAGTCAAGTCAAGTCAACTTTATTTATATAGCGCTTTTAACAATGTAGATTGTTTCAAAGCAGCTTTACAGTGTAAAACAGGAAAATAATGCAGCATAATTTTATTCAGCTGTATAGCCATTCTGGAAAAAACGCTGATGTCATCAGTTCATTTCAATTATCATACAGTGACAGTGTGGGCTTTAGATCAATAATTCGATCAGTAATTTAGTTTAAATGGTTAATTTAGTTTATTAATTAGATTTATTTCGATGTTTAGTTGAAAAATTTAGTGTCCCCAACTGAGCACGCCAAGCCAGAGGCAACAGTGGCAAGGAAACCAAAACCCCATTAGGTGACCTAATGGAGAAAAATAAACCTTGGGAGAAACCAGGCTCAGTCGGGTGCCAGTTCTCCTCTGACCAATTAACAAACAGCGTATTATTATTATTATTATGGCAGCTTTACAGCTCAGAGGTCATAATAGATCAGAATATTCGAGGGACCGGGGGCAACATGCTGGAGACGGGTTTATTGAGGATGATGTTGATTAAATAATTATTAAAGTGCAATATTCGAATGATCGGAGGCAACACGCTGGAGACGGGTTTATTGAGGATGACATATCGATTTAAGTATTATTTAATTGTAATATTCGAACAATCTGAGTCAACACGCCGGAGACGGGTTTATTGAGATGCCGTGTCGATGAGGCAGTTGCAGGGGGAGTCTAATCACGGTCTCTGCAGACACTTCAGGGTCCTGTGTTGGTCTTCTCTGGGCGCAGGTCCACCATCTGAACTGGATACGGCCCGGATCCGGCTGACTGCAGTAAACCTCGGGATAAAACAGAGAGACTATCATTAGCGTAGATGCCATTCTTCTGATGATGTAACGAGTACATCAGGTGTTATGGGAAGTGTTCCCGGTTCCGGCTGACCTAGTTAATGCAGCCTAACAATCATTTCATTGAAAAAGTGTTTTATGTGTATGCCACAGTAAAGAGATGTGTTTTTAGTCTAGATTTAAACTGACAGAGTGTGTCTGCTTCCCGAACAATGTTAGGAAGACTGTTCCAGAGTTTCGGAGCTAAATAGGAAAAGGATCGAGCGGCTGCAGTTGATTTGGATATTCTCTGTATGATCAACTGGCCAGAGTTTAGAGAGCGCAGTAGACGTGATGGAGTAAAATATGTTAAGAGCTCGCTCAAGTATTGGGGAGCTAAACCATTTAGTGCTTTGTAAGTAATAAGTAAGATTTTAAAATTTATGCAATGTTTAATAGGCAGCCAGTGCAGTGTTGACAGAACTGGGCTAATATGGTCATACTTCCTGGTTCTAGTAAGAACTCGAGCTGCTGCGTTTTGGACCAGCTGGAGTTTATTTATTAAGCGAGCAGGGCAACAACCCAGTAGAGCATTACAATAATCTAGCCTTGAGGTCATGAACGCATGAACTAACTGTTCAGCATTTTGCATTGAGAGCATGTGCCGTAATTTAGATATATTTTTAAGATGGTAGAAAGCAGTTTTACAGATGCTAGAAACGTGGCTTTCAAACGAAAGATTGGTATCAAAGAGCACACACTCAAGTTCCTCACTGACGACGAGGACTTGACAGAACAGCCATCAAGTGTTAGACAGTATTCTAGGATACTACTCGTGGAGCTTTTTTGTCCAATAATTAAAAATTCATTTTTTTCTGAATTGAGTTGCAGGAAATGACCGGTCGTCCAATGTTTTATATCAGCTATGCATTCCGTTAATCTTGTGAATTGGTAAGTTTCTTCAGGGCGTGAAGAAATATAGAGCTGGGTATCGTCAGCATAACAATGAAAACTAACGCCATGCTTCCTAATGATATCTCCCAGTGGTAGCATGTACAGGGTGAAGAGTAGCGGTCCTAGCACTGAGCCTTGTGGTACTCGATACTGAACTTGCGATCGGTGTGACATATCTTCATTTACTACTACAAACTGATAACGGTCGCATAGGTATGATTTAAACCATGATAAAGCAATTACACTAATACCTACATTATTTTCGAGTCTATTCAAAAGAATGTTGTGGTCGATAGTATCAAATGCAGCGCTAAGATCGAGTAACACTAATAGAGAGATACAGCCACGATCGGATGATAAGAGTAAATCATTTGTAACTGATGAGAGCAGTCTCAGTGCTATGATACGGTCTAAATCCTGACTGGAAATCCTCACAGATACCATTTCTGTCTAAAAAGGAACATAATTGTGAAGACACTGCCTTTTCAAGTATTTTTGACAGAAAGGGTAGATTTGAGATTGGTCTATAATTGACTAATTCTGTAGGATCAAGTTGCGGTTTTTTAATAAGTGGTTTAATAATAGCCAACTTAAAAGTTTTCGGTATATATCCTAATGACAAAGATGAATTAATGATATTAAGAAGAGGATCTTTGACCTCTGGTAGCATCTCTTTTAATAGCCTAGTCGGTATAGGGTCAAGCATACATGTTGTCGATGATGATTTTTGATGATTTAACGAGTTTAGCCAATTCTTCTTCTCCTATAGCAGTGAATGAGTGTAATTTTTCCTCAGTGACACTACAATGTCTGATGTGATACTGTAGTAGACGGCTGCATGGTTAAATTTTTTTTCCTAATATTATCAATATTACATGTGAAGAAGTTCATAAAGTCATTACTGCTGTGCTGTTTACAATCATCAGAAGTTGAACCTTTATTTTTGGTTAATTTAGCCACTGTATCGAATAAATACCTTGGGTTGTGTTTGTTTTCTTCCAAGAGAGTTGAGAAATAAACAGATCTAGCAGTTTTTACGGTCTTTCTGTATGTGATCATGTGCTCTTTCCACGAATTACGAAATACCTCTAATTTTGTTTTCTTCCAGCTGCGCTCCATTTTTCTGGCTGCTGTTTTAAGGGCCCGGGTGTGCTCGTTGTACCACGGTGTTGGACTATTTTCTTTAATCTTCTTTAAGCGCAGAGGAGCAACTGTGTCTAAAGTACTGGAAAAGAGAGAGTCAATAGTTTCTGTTGCAACATCGAGTTCTTCTATACTATCTAAGATGCTGAGCAGATGATACTGATGAGGAAGATTATTTAAAAAGCAATCTTTAGTAGCGGCAGTGATTGTCCTGCCATTTTTGAAGCGAGGGGGCGGCTTTGCAACCTTAGCTAAATTAAGTATACATGATACTAAGTAATGATCTGAGATGTCATCGCTCTGCTGCAGAATTTCAACGGTATCAACATTTATTCCATGTGACAATATTAGGTCTAAAGTATGATTATGGCGATGAGTGGCTCCTGACACGTGTTGCCTAACTCCAATAGAGTTTAGTGTGTCTTTAAATGCTAATCCCAACACGTCTTTTCCGTTGTCTACATGGATATTAAAATCACCAACAATTAGTACTTTATCTACGGCCAGTACTAACTCTGATAGAAAATCAGCAAATTCTTTGATAAAGTCTGTTTTATGCCCTGGTGGCCTGTATACAGTAGCTAACACAAATGTTGAACGGTATTTATCATGTACACTACATAGCGTTACATAAAGCACCAAAACTTCGAAGGAATTATATTTGAAACTAGACTTCTGAGTAATACTGAAGATATTATTATAAATTACAGCAACCCCTCCCCCTTTACCTTTCAGACGCGGCTCATGTTTATAACAATAATCTTGGGGGGTGGACTCATTTAAGGTAATGTAGTCGTCAGGTTTTAGCCAGGTTTCTGTCAAACAGAGCACATCTAGATTATTATCTGTAATAATATAATTAACAATAAGCGCTTTTGGGGAAAGGGATCTAATATTCAGCAACCCAAGCTTTATCAATTGTTCATCTGTATTATATCTTTTGTTTATTTGTTGGACATCAATAAAATGTTTCACTGTTGAATGGTTTTGATGTTTTTCTGTATTTACTAATTCGGGGAACCGACACAGTCTCTATATGATAATATCTAGGTGAAAGAGTCTCTATGTGCTGGGATTTATCTGACTCCAGTAACGTGAGACAGCTAGCAGACGGTCGGTTTAGCCAGTTTGTCTGCTTCCTGACCTGGGCCCTAGTGAGTCAAGGTTTAGCTCTAAGACTATGTGCCAAATTACTAGAGAGAAGAGCGGCACCACCCCAAGAGGGATGGATGCCATCCTTCTTCAACAGGTCAGGTCTGCCCCAAAAACTTTTCCAATTGTCTATGAACCCAGACACCATTATTTTGCAGACACCACTTAGACAACCAGCCATTGAGTTATGATAGTCTGCTAACTATCTCACCACTCCTTTTTACAGGGAGTGGTCCAGAACAAAAAACAGCCTCTGACATCGTACTAGCGAGTTCACACACCTCTTTAATGTTAATTTTGGTGAACTCCGACTGGCGAAGTCGAACATCATTAGTGCCGACGTGAATAATAATCTTAGGGAATTTACGATTAGCTTTAGCCAGCACTTTTAAATTTGCTTTGATGTCAGGTGCTCTGGCTCCTGGTAAACAAGTGACTATGGTGGCTGGTGTCTCTATCTTCACATTCCGTGTAATAGAATCGCCAATGACTAGGGCACTTTCAACAGGATACTCAGTGGGTGCTTCACTGAGAGGGGAGAACCTGTTTGATGTTCTAACTGGAACGGAAAAGCGGTTCTTTGGTCTGCGACTATGCTGCCTCACTGTTACCCAGTTTCCCTGCTGCGAGGGCCCTGCAGCCGGAACCGAAGACTGTACAGAGTTCACTAAGCTATTCGCATCCAAATCAGTGTCTAAAGCTGTTACATCCTCACTACTCTCAGAAAAAGTATGGATGCGTGTTTCTAATTCTGAAATCTTCTCCGTCAGCCTAACTATCTCCTTACATTTATCACATGTGAAGCCCTGTTCGCCAGCGGAGAAGCCTATACTGAACATGTGGCATGCGCTGCAAGTGATAATGACAGGAGAAGACATGACATACCGTGTTTGTTGATTAATCCAACTTACCACTTACCACAATCGTTTGCTGGACACAATTGACTAATCCAAGTTATGAACTCAGAAAAAGGGAGACCCGGGTGCAGAGATAACAAGCTAACAGGCTAGCAAAATGCTGACGTGTGATGGTGATTTAGATTAAAAGCTAGCGATGTTAAATTTAGCGTGATAGGCAATTTTTAAACAATGTATGGTGATGAGTAAGTTATATTTAGCAGTAGATGAAAGAGAAAATAACAAAATAAAGATTCAAACGTAAGCAAGGCTCTACAGAGCTACAGACTTGAGCTACAGAGCAACAGACACTGCAGGAGGCAGACAGGAGCAATCGATCAGGCAGGAGCAATCTCAGGCAGGAGCAATCTCAGCGTGGCCGAAGTTCAGTCCGTAAGACAAATAGATGTTTAAGAACACCACCAACAGTCCAAGCGTGCCCCATACTGCAAAATCCATGATTAATATCCCCAAGACTCAATTAAAATGTAACTGTATACCAACATTAAATGCTGTGAGAGACGCCGCGGGGCAGCCACAGAGCAGCGCCACCGGAAGTAGATGGTGCTTATAGATTGTCATAAGAACAACAGCATGTACTGACCAACAATTTGCCAGTAGCTGTTTCAGTAATAAGCTGTCTAGATTCCTCTTTATCCTGATAGACTGCTGGTAAAGGAAATTTTGTCTTATTAAAATACACTCACCTAAAGGATTATTAGGAACACCTGTTCAATTTCTCATTAATGCAATTATCTAATCAACCAATCACATGGCAGTTGCTTCAATGCATTTAGGGGTGTGGTCCTGTTCAAGACAATCTCCTGAACTCCAAACTGAATGTCAGAATGGGAAAGAAAGGTGATTTAAGCAATTTTGAGCATGGCATGGTTGTTGGTGCCAGACAATCTGCTCAGTTACTGGGATTTTCACACACAACCATTTTAGGGTTTACAAAGAATGGTGTGAAAAGGGAAAAACATCCAGTATGCGGCAGTCCTGTGGGCGAAAATGCCTTGTTGATGCTAGAGGTCAGAGGAGAATGGGCCGACTGATTCAAGCTGATAGAAGAGCAACTTTGACTGATATAACCACTCGTTACAACCGAGGTATGCAGCAAAGCATTTGTGAAGCCACAACACGCACAACCTTGAGGCGGATGGGCTACAACAGCAGAAGACCCCACCGGGTACCACTCATCTCCACTACAAATAGGAAAAAGAGGCTACAATTTGCACGGGCTCACCAAAATTGGACAGTTGAAGACTGGAAAAATGTTGCCTGGTCTGATGAGTCTCGATTTATGTTGAGACATTCAGATGGTAGAGTCAGAATTTGGCGTAAACAGAATGAGAACATGGATCCATCATGCCTTGTTACCACTGTGCAGGCTGGTGGTGGTGGTGTAATGGTGCGGGGGATGTTTTCTTGGCACACTTTAGGCCCCTTAGTGCCAATTGGGCATCGTTTAAATGCCACGGCCTACCTGAGCATTGTTTCTGACCATGTCCATCCCTTTATGACCACCATGTACCCATCCTCTGATGGCTACTTCCAGCAGGATAATGCACCATGTCACAAAGCTCGAATAATTTCAAATTGGTTTCTTGAACATGACAATGAGTTCACTGTACTAAAATGGCCCCCACAGTTACCAGATCTCAACCCAATAGAGCATCTTTGGGATGTGGTGGAACGGGAGCTTCGTGCCCTGGATGTGCATCCCACAAATCTACATCAACTGCAAGATGCTATCCTATCAATATGGGCCAACATTTTTAAAGAATGCTTTCAGCACCTTGTTGAATTAAAGGTCCCATGGCATGACATTTTCATTATATGAGGTTTTTCAACATTAATGTGAGTTCCCTTAGCCTGAATATTGTCCCCAAGTGGCTAGAAATTTTGATCGGTGTAAACCGAGTTCTGGCTGTCTTTCTCTGCCTCTGAGAAATTGACAGCCCAGACGAGCTGATCTGGAATTTTCCTGTTATGACATCATAACAGGAACGGTTACCTTCCTTTCCTCCGCCCAGAGAATTTGGCACGCCCATGCGAGCGCTATATTTGTCCTCGAGAGATCGTGGCTTGTGAACGAGTGAATGCTGGCAGTTTCTCAGTGTTTGGATGAACAAATGAAAACAGACGTCTTTTTTCAGTTCCTTCTGATCTGTGATCAGTGATTTCTGATGTGTAGCTAATTATTCAAGTTCACACAGAACTGTATTATTCGTGCACACGCTGCGGCTTTTCTCTCTCCCGACAGAACAGTGTTTTCATGTTTTCTATCTTGTGAGCAGGGACGGATTGACAATCTGTGCGTTCTGGAAAAGTCCAGAACGGCCGTCCAACCGAGGGCCGTCGGCCGGCCGTCGGCAAAAAAAAAAAAAGAAAGTCTAATAACGCAATATGAAAAGCCAACAGCAGGGGGCACTTATACGATCGCTGCTGCTACGTGCAAAAAAAAAAAAACTGAGGAAGAAGAGTCGGGCTAGCCAGTTTGTGACGGTTTGTGATTGGTCCCCGGATTTCGCCGGCAGAATGGCTACCAAAAAACGTAAGGAGAAAGGTGGATGGGAAAAGGTGAAAGAAAAGAGGGCCAAGTCTCTTGAGACTGAAGCAGGAAAGTGTAAAAAGCTCACAGAGCTTTTTGGTTGCAGTGCTGCCAGCAGTACTACACCACTTAGCCAGAGTGAAACTGTAGAGGACCAGCTAGTGGAAGCTGAGCCTGAGCTTCCACAGCCTGGTCATGATGAGGAGGGACAGACAGAGACAGAGTTAACTTCACACCAGCAAGAGGTCCTGGTAAGTGCCAGTAGTAGGCTAAATAATCAACTAAATTTGTTTAACCAAAAAATCCTAGCTTGCACTTTCTGTCTGTCTTCCATCATAGTGCAGTTTTTCCTTGTCTTTCATATTTGTGTTTATTATTGTGGAATTGGCAAAGACCTGGTGGTTGTTTGCAGAGGTGGACAGTAACTAAGTACATTTACTTGAGTACTGTACTTAAGTACACTTTTTGAGTTTCTGTACTTTCCTTGAGTAGTATTTTTTCTGGAAACTTATGACTTTTACTTACACTACATTTGAAAGACAAATATCTTACTTTTTGCTCCACTACATTTCTATCAAGGCCCTCGAATTAGAAAGTCGTAGTCGCTTTGAAAGTCAGTGGATGATTCGTGTTTTTTTAAGTAATCAGTAATCACTCTTGTAGGATCACATGAAGTTCAATGATTTCCAAGTATTTTTTGAACACCTGTCAATTGATGGCAAAATAGAAGGCAGTCGGACGCAGTGGGAACTGCCGCAAACATGGTCATACTTAAAAGTTAAAATTAAGAAGAGCAGACGTGGATAAGTCTGAAAAAGTGCGACGACACGAAAGTGCACACAGAAAGCTGCCTCTCTGATGCCAGACCACAAGTACTGAATTTTATTTCTACTAATTCTACTAAAATCTTATTATAGACTAAAACTAAAACAATTCAGATGCCTAACATGTTATAGTCAAAAGACTATGACTAAAACTAAATAACAATTTACTGTCAAAATTAACATTGGTATGAAATATGGTTGGTCAAATGATTTTTATAGATTTACCCAAGTTGCTACATAGCCTTGTGGATAAAGCGCTAACGCATAACGTTTGACAATGATGTTAGTTAGCATGCAAAAACGTAGTTGGGCTAATAATGTTAACTGAAGTCCTTTCAGAAATGTTTTTTTACATAATCCTATCAAATTAACACAATGTTGAAACCTTTCTTTTGTAGCATGATTTTGACTTTGATAAGAGCTTTGTAACTTTTAAGCAAGTATTTAAATGAGTTCAAGCTTAAACCACCATGATGGAACAGCATGCATTCATACAACAATGCAACAATAATAAAATATTGCATTTACTTTTACTTTAGATACTTAAGTACTTTTAAAAGCAAGTACTTCTGTACTTTTACTTAAGTAAAAATCTTTCCAACTTTCACTTGTAATGGAGTAATATTTAACCAATAGTACTTTTACTTTTACTCAAGCAATGGAGTTGTGTACTTTGTCCACCTCTGGTTGTTTGTGAAAGCTTCACAGACAAAATTAATAGGCTCTAGCCATTTTCATCATTTCACAGCCTTAATATAAATCAAAGTGTAATATGACATTGACAAAATATTAAATAGGTTATTCAATGCTAATTCTTTAACACAAAGCAGCACATAGCATCAATAAAAGCGAATAAACTATCTTTAAAATCATTTTTTTATTCAGGTTGAAGATAGTTGCTGTACAAAAGATGACAGGGAGAGTGCAGGGAAGTGTGAGGACGTCCCAGGATGCTCTACATCACAATATTTCAAACGGCCCAAGTCAGATAGTCACAGCCTGAAACAATTTTTTGCAAACCACCCTCAGCAAAAGCCTAAAAACCTGTCTCTACAGAGAGTGTTCAGTTGTAAAGATGGTACCAACCGCAAATGGCTCACATACTGTGAGGAGAATCACACGTTATATTGTACAGTTTGTTTAGCATTTGCCAAGCCAGGTGAAACAAATCCCTTCATTAGTGGAATGCAGGACTGGAAGCATGTCAGTCAACGAGTAGAGGAGCATGAAAGGAGCAACATGCACAGGCTGTGTGCTGAAGCTTATTTTTTATGGGCATCAAAAGCTGATATAGCCAGTCTGCTTCATGGTCCCCAAGTAGTGGCCCACAGAGATCAAGTGCGGAAGAGACGGCAGGTGTTGGAACGTATTGTAGACATAGTTAAGGTCATTGGCAAGAGAGGACTTAGCTACAGAGGGACACAGTCTGAAGCAGCTTACACTCTGGATGACATGAGCATTGATCATGGGAATTTTTTAGAGCTTATCATTCTTCTTGGGAAATATGATGTATGCATGAAGGAACATCTCACAGAGTGCATAGAAAAAAGCAGAAAGATGCATCAAACCCAGGCTAAAGGTCGAGGTTCTGTTGTGACATTTCTGTCAAAAACAACTGTAATGAAAGTCATATCTACAGTGCAGCAGTTAATTCAAGAGACTATTGCAAAAGAGGTTACTGAAGCTGGGATGTTTTCAGTGCAGATTGACACAACACAAGACATCACATCCCAAGATCAGTGCTCAATAGTTCTGAGGTATGTCAAAGACACAGTACAGGAAAGGCTTTTTGCAGTGGTGAAATGTGAAGCATCTACTGGACAATATTTTGTTCAGATGCTTGCAGATGTGATTGAAAAATGTAACTTGGAAATCAGCAACTGCGTCAGTAATGCCACTGATGGTGCATCAAATATGCAAGGAAAATACAGAGGTTTTTCCACACTGTTGTCCTCTAAAGCGCCAAACCAAGTGCATGTATGGTGTTATGCACATGTGCTTAACTTGGTTCTGGCTGACACAACTGAAGTGTCCCTCTCCAGTGGATCTTTGTTCTCACTATTGAATGATATCGCTGTCTTTTTTCGTGAGTCACACCAAAGGATGAATATTTGGGAGCAAGGAAGCCAGGACAGTCGACACAAGCGCCTTTCCATTATCGGAGAAACAAGGTGGTGGGCCAAGGATGTTGCTTTGAAGAGGATTTTTGGGTCCTTTGGAAAGCCAGACCAGTGTGTCTACATTGACGTCCTCAGGACACTGGACAGGTGTCAGAGCCAGGAAAACCTGAAAACAACAGCGCGTGTCAAAGCAAAAGGGTACTTGGAGGGTTTAAGGAGATATGAAACAGTTCTAACTGCTCAGCTTTTCCTTAGGATTTTTGAAGTCACAACACCACTCTCAAAATACCTGCAGACACATGGTGTAGACATCTTGTCTGCTCACCGAATGGTTCTGACCACTGAAGATGCTCTGAAGAAAATGTCAAGAGATTTTGAGTCAGTGAAGAAAGCTGCTGATGTTTTTGTTCTGTGGGCAAATACAACACTGTCTGAAGAGGATTGTTACCTTGAACTGGAGGAAATGCTTCCAGAGAAAAGGAGGAGAAAAATGAAGATGATGGCTGGTGAGAAGGCAAGTGATGAGAGCTTCACAAATGCCAACAGTGGCTATGAAGCACAAGTTCATCACAAGGTGATGGACACAGTCACAGAGAGCATCCATAGGCGCTTTTTAACCCATGGTTCCCTATATGCGGACTTGGCTCTCCTTGATCCAAGAAACTTTACAGAAGTGTCTTCAACAGGCTTGCCTGATACTGCATTTCAGGAGATGAGCAAATGCTTGCTCAGGTTTGATAGCAGGGCAACTCCTGCTAATTTGCAAAGTGAGCTCAAGTGTCTGGCAGCCCAATGGCCACGTCTTAAACAATCTGTTCTTGGGGAGTACCAAGTCAGGGTAGCAGTTGATGACCCAGATGTTTGGGAAGAGGCAGAAATAAAAAACAGCACCTGCAAATCTTGCAAAGAATGCCCAGTGTGTTGCTACCAACTTCTTACACGGTACAACCTCCTGACAGATGCCTATCACATCCTTGGCTTAGGCTACAAATTTCTTCTCACTCTGCCTGTGACACAGGTAGCTTGTGAGAGAAGTTTCTCTGTGTTGAAGTACATTAAGAATCGCTTAAGGAGCAGAACTTCTCAGGAACACCTGGAAACATTCATGTTAATGGCCACAGAGAAGGACATCCTCATGTCCCTTGACAATGACCTCATAATAGACAGAATTGCTGAGAATAGTGCCCTTCTCAAGACATTTTTACTTCCCCAACATTAAAGGTGCTGTAGGTAGGATTGTGAAGATCCAGGACTTAGCCAAAAAACTTGAACATCGGCAACTTCTCAGTCCCTCCCCCCTATCCTCTAAAGCCCAAAACGGTCTCCTAAGCCCCTCCGCCCACAGGGGAGAATGAATGTGTGTGCATGAGCAGTGATTGACACGCAGTTAGATACTTAGAACCCCCCCCCCCCCCCCTTCCACAGCCCTGATGGGTGCACCTGACTGAAGAGGGAGATGTGGATTTTTGCAAATCCTACTACAGGCTGTAGTTCGTACCAGAGGAGCCAGATTTTTTTTTAACTACCTGCTTCATATAGTTCTACTTGAACAAAGGGTCAGTTTCAGCAAATATGACAAAGTTAGTTTTATAAGGCTTTCCTACTGCACTTTTAAATTTGCTTTCATTATATTTGAATAGTTATAAGTTTTAGTAACTATATGTTTTATAATTACAAGTGGGGTTTTTGTAGCCAGTGACATTTTTTTTATTTTCAATGCAGATGTAATGGCATCGTACATTTTTTTCTTTTTATTTGAAGGCTGAGGCTTCATTAATAAACACAACTTTATTATCATCGTTGGTTTTGAGATGTTACTTGTTATGAATGCCTTGTCTGATAGTGTGACAGTATTGTGGCTTAGTACATCCTGGCTAGTGTCTGTTGCGCAAGGCTAGGGGCGAATGGCCGGATGATGGGCCTATTTGGGAGAAAGTCCAGGGCCTTTTTTTAGCCCCAGTCCGTCCCTGCTTGTGAGTCAGTGTTTTTGTACGTCCTCGTAGCGTCTATCTTTTCTAAAATGTGCATACAGTCGTGAGTTTCTGCTCAACATCGGCAGAGCAACATCTTTAGAGATAAACCTCACGCACGCCGAAGCTCGGGCTGCACTGGCTGGTCGGCCTTCAACATCACCGACCCCCAGTACTGCATCTGGCCCACAGCAGAGGCGCCTTACGCGGCGTGAGATTAAGCAGAAGTGGGGTAAGCGTGAGGGTATCCGGCTAGGCTAGCCAGCTATTCCCACAATAAACTGGATTACATTCGATTACTGCTGTTGTGTCTTTGTTTGCGCTGTGTACTCAATGCGCGTCACTGACGCTTTTCATATGATAGGAAAATATCTAAAAATAATGCTATAATCAACACTTACTCGTAACTTGTTCACCTTGATAGCTGTAATGGTACATGTTACAAAGGTGGCAGAATAAGGATGAAGACGGACTCGGCGTGACTGGGACTCGTGTTTATTCAGAACTCTCAGATACAAACACAATAAACTCGCGCTGACAGCGCTCTCACAACTCTGTACAATATAACTTTGTTTGTTAGCAATCGCTCCGTCTCTGGTCCTTATTGACCGGTTTGCGAACAAATCATTCTTTTGAACCGGTTCTTTTTAGTGAACCGGTCGAACCAGTTCACCAAATCGGACTGAATCGTTCTAAACTGTTCGCGTCTCGAGTCAGCGCTGATCCATAATTTACTTAAGTTACTAACTTTCTGACATGAGTGACAGACAGCCCCTCCGACTAGAAATAAACGAATAACCTGAAGTATATGCTAGTAACTAAAACAGTTCACTGAACTGAGACTGAGCTGAGAGAACTGATGAGAAGTGAACTCAGGTCCATCCATTTCTCTGGCAGCCGTTCGTGCCTGCTCGTAGACCTCGTTAAACCACGCCCCCTCCACTACAAGACCTGATACTCATTTCAAATGCAAAGATGTCAGCCAATCACAACAGTGGACGTTTTTACTGATGTCTCACAGCAGACACGCCCCTTGAAACAGGGCATTCAGCCACAGGGCAAACATCAAAATGGAAAAAATGCCTTTTATTTCTAAATTATGACATTTTATGATGTAAAAATCATACTAACAATATAAGTACACCTCAGGAAACATTATAAAATAATAGAAAAATGCCATGCCATGGGACCTTTAATGCCACGTAGAATTAAGGCAGTTCTGAAGGCGAAAGGGGGTCAAACACAGTATTAGTATGGTGTTCCTAATAATCCTTTAGGTGAGTGTATATTGGTGTTATAGGTTTAGGTTCTTAAAGGGATGTTACAAATTTCAGCTCACCTGCTGAAATTTGTATGCTATTTTCCACACTCTTTGTTCTACAAAGATTTGCTTAGTGCCGCTCTAGAAAAATAGGAGGGGCAGAACATAAGTGTTAAAAGGTACTGAATATCATTAACACTTTTAACACAATTTAATTTGACATTAAGTCTAAAATATGAGATGTATGTATCCGAATTCTGAAATCAGAAATGGAAATTGATATAATTTATTCACCCTCAACATTGTTCCGAATTGGCTTTTTCATATAACTTGAGTGGATGCACTAATTCACTATGTCAGAACACTAATAATGCACTATAATCCAAGTACATATCATTGCAAGTACAGTAGCTCTGTGTAAGGCACAGACAAAATTATTTTCACTAAAAAATTTGAATTTCATTTAATTACAATTTTGTTTGTCACATTAAAAAGCTATTGTATAGTTTCAAAAGATTTCTGATGCAATTTGTCAGATGGGCTACTTTTATTTGTTATTTTGGAGCTTGATAGTCTCAGTCCCTACTTTCATTATAAGGAAAAGAATAACTCAGCACCATAACCGTTTTGTTACCCAGCTATGAGTTTTGCCAGGTTACCATGAATTTGTGCCTGTACCGGTCCATAATCTACCAGCTCTCCATCCACAGTAATGATCCCTTTGGGTGAGTATGGTTCAAGACGCAGAGCCTTCACTTTAACATAAACCCCAAGAGGGCAGTTTGAGCTAAGGTGGCCTCCTTTTTCCATAGCTAGGAATAGGCGCAGGAGAGATCTGCGAGAGATACCCGCCTTCATGTAGATAAGGTGGATTATGCCATCATCGAGTCTGGAGGCAGGTGCAGCAAACATGTCTTCTGCAAGATGGGACTGGTTCATGGCCAAAACTAGTACAAAATCCTCATTTTGAACCACTGTCCAGTGTCCTGGTACTGGCTGGTCGAGGGGGGTGAGTAGGGAGTCTGTAGGGCCAAATACAGACACAGGTGATGGATTGTTTTGCTTTGACTTGGAAGCATTGTTGGAGTTGCTGGAATTTTGGAGAGTGTGACCAAGTGAGTCATTTATAGAACAGTAGTTATCAGAGTTAGACTGGGGCAAGCTGTGGTTAAATGATGCAGTTGACTCTACAGGACTGGATTGAAACATGGAGTTCTCTATGAGTACGTAAGCTAGCTTTCCCCTATATACCCTTAGTGAAGCCAGACAAACTAGGGTTTCCACCGTAAATCGGGCAGCTCCCACATGACGATACTTCTCACTTTCAATGTCTACATCAGCCACAAAGCCAGAGACAGGAAGGAGAACAAACGTTGACTTGAGGCCATGGAGACAGATGTGATGTCCAGTTGTGACACTAGGCCTTTACATAACATGAAGCCACAACTGACCAACAGCTCTTCACTGGACACAGCTTGTAACCTGGAAAACAGTCACAAAGCACATCAGTCACCACAAACCTATGATAAAATCTTCTAATGACTCCCTTCATCATGCCTGTAGGACCACTAACAATCTTTCTGTGATATGTGCTATATTTGTTGATACTTAAGGTTTAGGTTCTTAAAGGGATGTTACAAATTTCAGCTCACCTGCTGAAATTTGTATGCTATTTTCCTCACTCTTTGTTCTACAAAGATTTGCTTAGTGCCGCTCTAGAAAAACGGAGCAGATTGTAGCATCTTTGGAGCAATTTGGGTTTGCTTAGCTGATTAATGACATTGATCCAAGAGGCCTGCAAGCAAGCAATTTGGATGAAGAAATTTCCCAGATGTGCCCCGGAATGTCTCTGCGGCCCAATAGCTCTACACAAGCAATATATGAGCTGTGGAAAGTTATACCCAGAATAGTGGTGTATAGAGGCTGCAAGAGCATTTCCAGAGCCTCCCGGAAGCACTCCCAGAGGGGTTTGAATAGCTGCCTTCTTCCCAATCCTCATGCTCCATTCACCACCAGAGAAAACATTGGGTGTGTCAGTGGCAAAGCAGCTTGGAGTTCACTAGACAACCCCATGGACTCATTTATCAACGGTGCGTACACACAGATTTGTACGTAAGAAAAGTTTCATGCAAAGTGTAGGATCTACCAACTTGTACTTATATGTAGAAATGTGTGTAAATATAAGCACACCTCTGAGCATGCTTACGCAGATAATCTAGTGGTAGAATAGCGACACTACACATAAAAAGCATTTAAGAGTGTCACAGTATGCATTAAGCAATCCACATATGTCCTGTGTTTCCTTTAATTATAAAACACTTAATTTATAATTTTTGTAGTTTTAAACACAATGCGTAATTGGTGTCAAACCTTATAAAAGACAGCTGTGACAAATGTTGGATGCAATTATTTCCTTGGCCCTAACCTACATCTGGTTTCCTTACTGAAATCCTCAACAAGCCGAAATAAAACAGGGCTTTCATGCTATCACCAGATTCCCAAACATAATTGGAGCCATAGACTGCACCCACATCGCCATAAACATCAACCAACGTATTTAATGATGTAAACCGAAAAGGGTTTCATTCTTTTAACATGCAAATCATTTGTGATGCAAATTTGTTGTTGTTAAATGTCATTGTGCGACTCATTCTGTGTTTGTGAAGTTCCTCTTCTTTGCTCCCTTTGCCATTTTTGCAGTGAGGAAAAAACACAAATCACGTGATTTTTAAAGGGAAGTGTTGTCACCATATATGGTTCATTGGAGGTGTTTCCGAATGCTAATGACCGTTAACGTGAACGAGCATGGTACTTACGCACATGCAGGATTTATCAGCAATGACTGCTTACTCATGTGCATCAGAACTGTGTGCGCACATTTGATAAATACAGATCTTGGTGTACTTAGGCAGATTCTAAATGTAATTTGTAGGGAAAAAAATAGAACCTTTTCTACGCACTGTTGATAAATGAGGGCCCAGGTTATAAAAAAATGGAATTTCTACGAAAAAAAAAAAAAACACTTGAAAAGAATGCATATCAACAATAAAAGAAGGTCAAACTATATAAATTATTTGTCAGCAGCAAATTACACTTAGTTTAAAAAAGGTAGATGCTATTAACAGTAAGTGTAAATAGTGGAAAGTGATTTGCAATTTGCACTAAACAGACAATGTGTGGGCGGGCTTCAGGCACCGAATGGAGTGAACATGTTTTATATAGCTCTCCACGAATCTGTAATATTATTTTATGTCAATATACCTTGTAGTCGCCTAAATATCACAAGTTGTTAATTCTGAAAATTTTGAACAATGCCGACAAAGTATAAGAAAAATGAAAAATACTGAAGAGGTGGGAGGTACACACTGAAAAAAACAATAAGTAAGATGTACTTAGTTTTTCTTTGGCAAGTTTTTGCACGCATATTTTTTTTAATGTAAGTTTCACCTAAAAACAAAAGCAATGATAAAACGAAAATTCAACCTCATTAATTATTCAAACACCAGTGCATGATGGCAACACCAGTATCAGAAAAGTTGAGTAGTTTTACTTAATTGTATAATGTTGATATTTATGCTTTAATTTCTACAAGCTTGAATTGAGTACTAAAATAGAATTTACTTACTTTTTAAAATTCTTATCTAAACTAACTTTTTCATGTAGAAATTACATTGTTTTTTTTGTAGTATTTACTTCATCACAGAATCATTTTTATCAGTGCAGACAATGTTCATGAGGAGCCGCCAGCTAGAAAGTTTTGACAGAAAGTTTGATGTCACTTAATCTACTTTATCAGAGTTGAACGTATGACTCGCTAATATTTCCACCAGAGTGGCACTGACTGAAGAGGCTGCAAAAGTTCATGAAGCAGCAGCGAATCATTGAAGAAACGGTGCGCACACTTGGAGGCAGAATGTGAAAAGATTAATAAAAAGACCTGTTAGAG
Organism: Gobio occitaniae; assembly: GCA_033150135.1. Lineage (NCBI taxonomy): Eukaryota > Metazoa > Chordata > Actinopteri > Cypriniformes > Gobionidae > Gobio > Gobio occitaniae. The sequence continues at coordinate 55,508 of JARQWZ010002326.1, forward strand.
TCAAGATCTCAATGACAAAACATTCTAATTGTGGGCATAAAGGAAGGCGCTGAAAATGGTATACCCACTGAGTTTGACAAATCTTCTGGAGAATATGCTGGGCACACCTCTCGCCACAACCCATAAGAGAAGGCTTCTTCAAGAAACATTAAAACAGCGAAGTTTAGAATTAAAGCTCAATGGATGTCTCAAGTCTACCAGTCAAATTACTCTACTAAAGCTAGAGGAGTAGCAATTATTATTAAGAAGTCTGTCCCATTTATACATAAGCAAACAATTAAGGATAGGAATGGCAGGTACTTGGTCGTGTGTGGGGAGATAACCATCAATTTAGTGAATGTGTATAGTCGACGACCCTTCATTTTTTGAGTGCATTTTCAAGATCATACCAGACTTTACAGATTACAATTGCGTGTGTTAAATGCCAAAATTTTTCATTTTACTCCTCAGTCCATAAAACGTATTCAAGGATTGTTTTTTCCCCTAATAGATTCCATATTGTTGTAATGTGTAGTTTCAACTCAGTATCATAGTATATTGTTATCAGACCATCTTAATTTAATAATACAATTTAGTAAAGGAAACTATGCCTGGAAATTTGATATGTTAATAAATTATGTCAAATTTTGTGAATATTTTTCTAACAAGTTTACATTGTATTTATAGAAAAGGCACTTCTTGTTCAAAAAGTTAAAAAGCCTTATTCAATTCATGGCTTACTATAGAAACAATAGTCAAGTCAAGTGAAGTCAACTTTATTGGCTTACTATAGAAACAATAGTCAAGTCAAGTGAAGTCAACTTTATTTATATAGCGCTTTTTACAATGCAGATTGTTTCAAAGCAGCTTCACAATGTTAAACAGAAAAATAATGCAACAGAATTTTATTCGGCTGTACAGCCGCTCCGGAGAAAACGGTGATGTCCTCAAGCTCATTTCAATTATCATACAGTGACAATGTGGGCAGATCAGTAATTTCGTTTACTAATTAGATTTGTTTGGATATTTAGTTGAAAATTTTGTGTCCCCAACTGAGCAAACCAAGCCAAAGGCGACAATAAAAACTAACTAAAACACTGCACACTGATGCATTAAGGCCATTCAGCCTTCCTCAAAGTGTCAGGTACAACATAAGTCACAGTTTACGTTTTTAGATAAAATAATAAAGGAGATGTATCTGATTCGGTCCTTTGGGAGACAATGAAGGCAGTTAGAGGCGATATTATAGCAAATCACACAGCTAAGAATAGAGAGAATAGCACCACATTGAATGATACTGACACAAATTTAGAGATGGAATACAGATCAATCAGTTGTATAACTACTCTAAAGAAAATAGTTGTGCTGTGAAGCGAATAGAATGTACTCGAGTACTCACGTAACCTCGGTTCCCTGAGAGAGGGAACAAGTATTGCATATGGGAAAAACTCCTTTTCTCGAGAATATGAAGCAAAAACTTTATTCTATAAAGTGTCTATGTAAAACGCAGTGCGGCTGCACAGCAGATAGAACAGCGCGAGCTGTGTGCTGATTGGCTGTGCTGCGGCAACTGCAGGAACCTATGGCGAGGCGGCTGAGAGAGTGAACCAATAGGGGTCGCTAGAATATCCCGCGGAACAAGGTCGCTAGAATTAGCATATTGAGGCTATAAAAGACAGTGTTCTGCCATAGGAATTCAGGTTTAAAATCGACTGAAACAATACCCTGAGAAGCACAAGCCCTTTCAAGAGGTCTCTGTTATTGCGTATGGGAACCCAATTTAAAACGATGTGCGTGCTTAACCGACCCAAACTGTGGCCTGAGGAGAACCTGAGGCACATAAGATGGGTAACAGTGAGCCCCAGGGGCCTTATAGGAGGCCCCCTGAGGCACATAAGATGGGTAACAGTGAGCCCCAGGGGCCTTATAGGAGGCCCACAAAGTGGGCCTCCTATAAGGGCATAATGAATATATGGGCCGGATAGAATTGGGCCTTGTATAAGGGCATAAAGTATAGCCTATATATATATATATATATATATAGGCCGGATAGAATCGGCTTTATAGTAGGCTTTGGCCATTACTCCTTCAAAAATGTTGTTTTAAACTGATTACGTAGTTTTTTTTTTTAAGTGCTTAAACCGTTGGAACGCTTGAACACTTGATCTGATCGACTGGATCGACCTAAAAAGAGAAAAGTCTAAAGTAAATCACTGGAAGCTAACCGAAATTAGCATCGCAAAAATGAGTGGCGCAAATGAAAAAAGCAAGAAAGGTATCCAGAAATTGGACCACTCGTATCCTGCAGAATCTAACAAACCAAAAAGTCAAAGTGGGGAAAAGCATTTTTCAAAAGAACTGGATTTTAGCGCTGAGTCGTTTCCACCTCTCCCTGACGGAACACCGACAAATAGCCCAGCGTCAAAAAAAACAAAAGCTGATCTCTCGTTACATGAGCTGCAAGAGAACAACATCATTGCAGCCCTTAACAAGAGAGCGGACTCCCTTGAAGAAATGATAAAAACGAATTCCAACACCATTGAAGAGCTGAAATCGTCACTGCTTTTTGTCAATTCAGAAATTGTGGATCTGCAGAAGTGTAAAGGCGAACTAACAGCTAAAGTTTCCGAACAAGCAACGATGATATCTCAGTTGGAAAACAGAATCGTTGAAGCAGAGCGATACAAAAGGAGATGGTGCCTACGACTTTACGGAGTTCCGGAAACGGAAACTGAAAATGTCAAGATCAAAGTAACAGAGATCTGCAAAGGAGTGGTACCTGAGCTAGCGGAAAAAATGAGCGAGGCGGTGGACGTTGCACATAGATTGGGCAGGCCGGTGTCGGGTCGCGCGAGGGCTATTATCATCCTATTTGCGCTGCGATGGGTGAGAGACTTCATCTGGAAGAGTGCAAAAAACAGCGAATACCTAAAAGAACGCAAAATACGCTTTGGAGAAGACCTGACAAGAGAAGAAAAAGCATCCCGTGCCCTACTTTGGCCTTTTGTACAAAAAGCATGCAACGAAGGGAAAAAGGCTTACTTCATTGGTTCTAAAGCATACGTTGACGGCAAAGAAATCGTTCCAGAAAAAATGGATACGGCCTGATTCCTTATAGTGTTGGAGCAAAATCAAGGACAATTCTATTGGAAATAAGCACTTCATTATTTTATACATTCACAAACATTTAATGGCTGTTTGCCTATATGTTCAAACTTAGAAGGAGAAAATCTAAGCTTTCTTTCTCTTTTGACTCTTTTTATTTATTTTTGTTTTGACGTTTGATAGTTTTGAATATATGTTCCATTAATGCCAGAGGTTTGAGGAACTTGGTAAAAAGAAAAGCTTTTTTTCTTTTTTGCAAAGAATGCAAAAGCGATTTAATTTTCATTCAAGAGTCTCATTCGTGCCCTGAGGATTTAAAATTTTGGAAAAACCAATGGGGAGGCGATGTGGTTAGCTCACGGATCAAGTCACTCCGGTGGTGTCGCAATTTTGTCACATACTTTCCATGGAAAATGTGTATGGAGCAAGGGGGACTCTAAAGGTCATTGGATAATGCTAATGATTGACATAAATGATTGTAAATTCATTATTGTTAATGTTTATGGGTAGGCTACTGTTCAAAAGATGCAAACACTCTGTTATTAGGTGAAATTGAAGACTATACCAATTCTGTCATGAGAAATAACCCCAATGCTAAATTAATAATTGGTGGTGATTTTAATTTGGTCATGAATGGTTCAATGGACAGATTCCCTCCTAGAGCAAACAGTGGATCCAGTGATCTTTTACGTTTAAGTTACAGTCTTGATTTGATTGATATCTGGAGGGTAAAAAACCACGCAACTAAACAGTTTACCTGGAGCAACAAAAAATTGCTTATTACAGTCGCGTATTGACCTGTGGTTGGTTTCTTCAGACTTAGAACCTTTTATTTTAGAAACATCTATTTTGCCTGCTGCTTTAACTGACCATAAAATTATTACCCTTAAAGTTGCTTTGTCTGAGCGTAATGATCATAGAATTAGTGGAGGATACTGGAAGCTCAATAATTCATTGCTTAATTTTGAAGACTTGAAATCCATTATAGAAAGACTTATCCAAATTTATTGGACCTCTGCAATTAATTATGGTGAATTTGGTAAACAATGGGAACATTTGAAATTTGAAATAGGGTGTGCTGCTATGACCTATGGTAAAAAAAAAATAGCTTTTAAAAGAAGGCCAGACTTAATTGAAATTTCAGCGGAAATTAATAATTTAATGGAGAGAGCCACTTTAACTGTTGAGGATCAGGCCACTTTGAATAAACTCCAAAATAAACATAATAAAATTTATGAAGAAAAAGCCAAGGGGGCCTTTATTAGATCGAGAAAGAAGTGGTTAGAGATGGGAGAAAAAAAACAGTAAATATTTATTTAATCTTGAAAAAAGAAGGGTGGAAGTAAATGCGATTAGGAAAATGAAAATTGATGATGCTGTCTGTGAGGATACAAATCTTATCTCATCCCATTTAACCCCTTAAACCCGAAGTGTACCAGCCCGGGGACACCCCCCCCCCCTAAGCAACCACTGAATGTAATAACATAAAATAGGTATCATTTTAAAGCTTAGAATCTCAGCTTTTCAATGCATCTATCGAGCTGAGTTATTAATCTAAAATGGAGTGTACCACCCGAGGGCGCCACCTAGCTGTGAAAAAAATTAATTTAAATTGAAATTAATTGTCATATTTTTCAAAACTACTGCATTGATCAACACAAAATAGGTGTCATTTGAAAGGAGTCTAAACTTTACAATGAATGTAGCCATTATGATTATCTCCAAAGTAGTGATGAGTTATTTGCTGATAAAAGGGGGAAACAAAATCATAATTTATGGAGGGGGAGGAGGGGGGGGGGGGGTTATTATGTTCTGCCATGTGTCAATCACATCATACAGCTCAGATAGTCATGTGTCATATGTCATTTGAAAGGTCTCGTGGAGCAGAATACAACAAGCCTAATTGTTTTGGGCTTTGACTAAACTTTTAGCGGGTTTTTTTAAGTTAAGTCCTGCAAGACCCATATGTAAATAATATACTGATGCAGAATATTCATTCATTTCGCTTGTAACTTCATGAAACGTGGAAAATGGTCACGATTAAAAAGAGACCAAGGACACCATAATCTGCGACTCAGATCAGAAGTTATGATTTATTGAATTATGTACATGAAACCTGACAAGAGCCCATGCTATTTTTGCACAAAAGTCACGTTTATGCTTGCAACTTCATGAAACTTTCTCCGATCGTTAAACATAGCACAACAGTATTTACAGAAGATTCCAACGATTAAAAAGAGACCAAGGACATCATAATCCGTCACTCGGATCAGAAAATATGACTCATGGAATTATTACACATTAAAACCTAACAGGCGCACGTACTCTTAAATAAGCTATTGTTGCACTAACATCGGCGTTTATCATTGTAACTTCGTGAAACGTTCTCTGATCGTTGAAAATGGCACATCCGTATTTACAGCAGATTCTCACGATTAAAAAAAGACCAAGAACACCACAATCCGTCACTCGAATCAGAAAATATCACTCATTGAATTATTACACATTATAGCCTGACAGGAGCACATACGCTAATAAACAGTAGCTTTAAAGTCGCGTTTACGCTTGTAGCTTCATGAAACTTTCTCCGATCGTTAAACATGGCACAACCTTCTTTGCAGAAGATTCCCACGATTAAAAAGAGACCAAGGACACCATAATCCATTGCGTCGATCACGAGATATTCCTCACAGATGATGTGGTGATCAGTGCAGTTTAGCAGAATATGGGCATTTTTAAGTGATAGCAACTAGGGCGCCCGCGGGCGGTACACTCCGGTTTAGATGAATAACTCAGCGCTCGTCAAGAGCATATAAAAAATGATAGATTCATTGGAAAGCTGAGATTCTAAGCTTTAAAATGATACACCCATTATGTGTTATTATATAATATATATATAATATAATATACATAATATTGTAATAATATAATGTTTTATCAGCAGTTTCTCAGCATTAGATTGTCCAAATGTAATAATAATTTATATTTTCTAAAAATATTAAAAGTGTTTTAACAAATAATACATACTTTTCGACTCTCCTTGCTATAGTTTGAGTTATGAGTCTTTAGATTTGTGTATTTCTCTCAGAAAACAACAGTTTTGTAAATGTCAAGGACTGAACAAAAAGGCTACCTTTGTTCTAAATGCTGTAACTTTTGATTACTTTATGATATCGCCACAAAATTTGATCCAGATGCAGACCACATATAGGGGAACATCACCAAGAAGAATTTTTCTGCTGCCCTATTTCCTTCCTGAGTTATTGAATGTTAAATAAGAAATATTTATAAAATTATTTAAAAAATATTTTAAAATATTCCCTTTTATCAGCAGTTTCTCAGCAATATATTGTCCAAATATAATACAATTTATATTTTCCAAAAATATAAAATGTTTACTAACAAATGATACCTACCATTTGACTCTCCTTACTATAGTTTTGGAGTTGTAAGTCTTTAAAGTTGTAAATGTCACTCAGAAAACAACAGTTTTCTAGATTTTTTCAGGGTGTCAAGGACTGAACAAAAAGAATACTTTTGTTCTAAACGCTGTAACTTTATATTACTTTATGCAATCGCCACAAAATTTGATCCAGATGCAGACCACATATATGGGAACATCACCAAAAAATGTTTGCTAACAAATGATACCTACCATTTGACTCTCCTTACTATAGTTTTGGAGTTATGAGTCTTTAAAGTTGTATATGTCACTCAGACAAAAAAACTCAAAAAATACCTTCAGGGCTTAAGGGGTTAACAGATTTTTTTTGCAAATTATATGAAAAGGATTCAAATGATATTGACCCTTTTCCTATTCTAAATACTATTTCTTCAATAAAAACTGTTAGCAATGATTTTAATTCTATATGTTCAAAAAATATATCATTAGAAGAAGTTAAAGATGGCATTAACAACTTGAAAAATAACAAATCTCCAGGGAGTGACGGGCTGACTTCAGAGCTATATAAAACTTTTTGTGACCCTTTATCTAAATTTTTATTAGCAGTGTATGAAGAATCATTTGTCAATGGATGCCTTCCTCCATCAATGAGGGAGGGTGTTATTACTTTAGTGCCAAAATCCCATAAAGACACTCTTTTGATTGACAACTGGCGCCCAATCACATTATTAAATAACGACTATAAAATTTTGGCATTTATTCTAGCAAAACGACTAAAATATGGCCTGAATGATTTGATTGATGAGTGCCAATCCGGATTTATGAAGGGACGACATATATCAAACAATGTAAGGTTAGTTCTGGATCTGATTGATTATCGTGATTTGGTTTTGGATCCTGCTTTAATTATGTTTTTAGACTTCCAAAAAGCCTTCGATACTGTTAGCCATAATTTAATTTTTAGTGTATTACATTTCTTTGCAGGCCAAGCGGACTGCAGCCCGGGTAGTCGTGGAGGCAAAAAATCGGGCCTGGGAGGAGTTTGGTGAGGCCATGGAGAAAGACTATCGGTCGGCCTCGAAGAGATTCTGGCAAACCGTTCGACGCCTCAGGAGGGGGAAGCAGTGCCCTACCAACACTGTTTACAGTGGAGATGGGCACCTGTTGACCTCAACTGGGGATATCGTCGGGCGGTGGAAGGAATACTTCGAGGATCTCCTCAATCCCACCGACATGTCTTCCATTGAGGAAGCAGTGGCTGGGGACTCAGAGGTGGACTCGTCCATCACCCGGGCTGAAGTCATCGAGGTGGTTAAAAAGCTCCTCGGTGGCAAGGCACCGGGGTTGGATGAGATCCGCCCTGAGTACCTCAAGTCTCTGGATGTTGTGGGGCTGTCTTGGCTGACACGCCTCTGCAACATCGCATGGCGGTCGGGAACAGTACCTCTGGACTGGCAGACCGGGGTGGTGGTCCCTCTTTTCAAGAAGGGGGACCGGAGAGTGTGTTCCAACTATAGGGGGATCACACTTCTCAGCCTCCCCGGGAAAGTCTATGCCAGGGTACTGGAGAGGAGAATTCGGCCGATAGTGGAACCTCGGATTCAGGAGGAACAGTGTGGTTTTCGTCCCGGTCGTGGAACACTGGAGCAGCTCTATACCCTTTCCGGGGTGCTGGGGGGGTCATGGGAGTTTGCCCAACCAGTCCACATGTGTTTTGTGGATTTGGAGAAGGCATTCGACTGTGTTCCCCGTGGCATTCTGTGGAGGGTGCTCTGGGAGTATGAGGTCGGCGGCCCCCTGCTTAGGGCTGTTCAGTCCCTGTACAACCAGAGCAGGAGCTTGGTCCGCATTGCCGGCAGTAAGTCAGACTTGTTCCCGGTGCATGTTGGACTCCGGCAGGGCTGCCCTTTGTCACCGGTTCTGTTCATAATTTTTATGGACAGAATTTCTAGGCGCAGCCAAGGGCCGGAGAGTGTCCGGTTTGGGAACCACACAATTTCGTCACTGCTTTTTGCGGATGATGTTGTTGTGTTGGCTTCCTCAAGCCAGGACCTTCAGCGTGCACTGGGACGGTTTGCGGCCGAGTGTGAAGCGGCTGGGATGAGAATCAGCACCTCCAAGTCCGAGGCCATGGTTCTCAGTCGGAAAAGGGTGGCTTGCCCGCTTCAGGTGGGTGGAGAGTTCCTGCCTCAAGTGGAGGAGTTCAGGTATCTTGGGGTCTTGTTCACGAGTGAGGGAAGGATGGAACGGGAGATTGACAGACAGATCGGAGCAGCTTCTGCAGTAATGCGGTCAATGTACCGGTCTGTCGTGGTAAAGAAGGAGCTGAGCTGCAAGGCAAAGCTCTCGATTTACCGGTCAATCTACGCTCCTACCCTCACCTATGGTCATGAGCTGTGGGTCATGACCGAAAGGACAAGATCCCAGATACAGGCGGCCGAAATGAGCTTTCTCCGTGGGGTGGCTGGGCGCTCCCTTAGAGATAGGGTGAGGAGCTCGGCCCCTCGGGAGAAACTCGGAGTAGAGCCGCTGCTCCTCCACATCGAGAGGAGCCAGCTGAAGTGGCTCGGGCATCTATTTCGGATGCCTCCTGGACGCCTTCCCAGGGAGGTGTTCCAGGCACGTCCCACCGGGAGGAGGCCCCGGGGAAGACCAAGGACACGCTGAAGGGACTATGTCTCCCGGCTGGCCTGGGAACGCCTTGGGGTTCCCCCAGAAGAGCTGGAGGAAGTGGCTAGAGAGAGGGAAGTCTGGACATCTCTGCTTAGACTGTTGCCCCCGCGACCCGGCCCCGGATAAGCGGAAGATGATGGATGGATGGATGGATGGACGGATGGATGGACATTTCTTTGACTTTAAAGGGTAACTAAACCCCTGCTCAGAGCTTAACTCCACCCACTGGCAAATTTTGAAAAATGCTGGAAAAGTGGGCAGAGCCCAGCGGAGACAGAGGGGACGAACCGAGGGCGGGACTGAGCGGGAGGGTGTGCACCTGAGACCCGCAGTGACGGATTGATTGACAGCTGTCAGACTCGCGAGTCGCAAAGATGGAGAATGACTGGAGTGACGCCAGCTTTGCAACAGAGCGCTCATTTCTCCTACCTTCACCTGAAGTGGAGGAGGGTGGATTGTCTGTAGACACAAACCCAGAGCCTTATCAATGCGAGCCGCTGGCTCAAACTGCGTTAACTCCCGATGCAGACAATGCTAGTGAAGCAGCCGCGCAAGAGAACTGACCTAATCTGCGTCCGCTGCAACCACTTGCGTGTCAGGGTTTGAAAGCGCGTCTCATGTATGAAAATTATCTGTACACATGACGGGCGGCAATAATATCGCAAGAAAAGCCTGACGTGTACTGACAACTGCATTATTTAACCGTATTTTCTTCAATACAATGTTAAAGCAAGTGTCAAGTCAGTTTCATTCATAATGTTTCTACTTCATGTAATACAGTTCATACTGGAGTGAAGCCGTTCTCATCGTGTGATTGGAGGAAACATTTCTGAGGGCGTGGTGAGCTCGTGCTAGGGGCGCGGATAGTGAGCCGTTGGAGGTACCATCCTACATCACGATGTACCACAACGTCCAATAGGAAAATTCAACTGCAGTAGCCAATTTGCAGACGACACCACAATTTTCTTAAAAGATCAATCGGAAGTTCCTAAAGCATTGGAGACCATTCAGAAATTTTCTCAGGTCTCTGGCCTCTTTCTCAACATTTCAAAATGTGAAATATTGTCTTTAAAAAATATTGATAAAACAGCGATCTGTGGTATTCAAATTAAAGATGTAGTTAATTATTTGGGTTAAAAGTATCCTTAAATTCAAATATGGTTATTACAGAAATGAATTTAAACCCTAATAAAGAAGTAATAAAAAAAAAATGTGTATTCTTGGTTGGTGAGAGATTTATCTCTCGAGTTTTATTGTCAAAGGCAGAGGGTCTATCAAGAGTTTCTTATCTCTTTTCTGTAATGGATTGTCCCAAGTCTTTATGTTCCTTATTAGATAAATTATTATATAATTTTATATGGAAAAATAAACCACACAAAATTAAAAAGTAGCTGGGAAGGAATACGTGAAAAATCATGAAGATTGGGCACTTCTGGAAAAGTTTTTGATTTTTGGAAGGGTGTTAGGTATGGGCCTAAGGTTTTTAAAAAACCATGGATACAAGTTGGGGTGGCCCTCTAGTGGCAGGTATCTATAAAAACCAGAATGGTGCCCGCATAAAAGAGAAAAGATTATATCTCAACTTCCTTTAGTCTTCAATTGTTGTACAATGACACTTTTTCTACTTGATATGATACAAGGACCATATGTGAGGTAAGTGTACAGTGATTTTACATATTTTAAGGGTACACTGACTTGCCCTGCCAAATTACTCTGAGTAGTTTGAATTCGCCATGTTGATTCCTGAGCTTGCTAGCTCTTGGTAGCTTGCTATCTAGCTAGCTAATATATGCAAATTCCGCTTCATTTCTCAATTGAAAGAAAATCAGCAGATTGTAACAATAGTGAACATCCAAGGAAGTTTTGAGGTAGCTAGTCATACAAATGTAGCCCTGGAATATATATGTAGCCAATTTAATTGTTAAATTAATTAAATTTAAAAATGCCCTCGAAGATTTGTGCCCGTGGTTATTTGCCTTTTGGGCATACAAATTATGCCCGCTGGATGCCAGTATTCCTGAATGACATGGCAAACCTGCCAGATACCCATCCAGCAGTCCACGAGGCGTTCATGGAGGGGAAGTTTGTGGTCCAACGTGGAGATAAAAAATTCTCCCTTATGGCGCTTGATCAGAGCCAGGAACACAGTATTACGTTTCTGAAGGAGGACAGTGGTTCAAAGGGCTTGTATGCCCAGCAGGAGGAGAAGGAGATAAACAAGCTCTCAAAACCGGAAGTGCTATGGGCCATTGATGAGTTTGAGGTTGCCTGTTTCTTTTCCTCAAGCTAGAAGGAAAGGCTGGAACATCCAGAGTCCTCAGCTGCTGAACAGAAGTTCCTCAATCATCTGAAAGAACTATGCGGTCTTGCAAAGGAAGATAAAATATTCAATCCCTTCAAAGAAATGGGTAAAGAGCTCATCACCCTAGACACTGGTGAGGTCATTGACCATGAGATCTCCAATTCCCTCAGGGAAGCTCCTAACATCGGCAAAGCCATGTTCACAGAGTTTGTAAAGGACAGAATAGAAAAAGCCACCAAGCCCCTATCTGATGTCATTCCAAGGGCCAATTTGTTCACATTCACGAACAGGCCACCCGTGGATCTGAAGAAGGGTGCCAGCAAGTTGGGGTCTGCCAAGGCAAATACAGCTCTTGTCACCAAGCTCTTCATGTAAAGGAGGTTCTAAGAAATAAGATTAATGATGGAGGTCTTGGGGTTGTTGACTTTACCCTATTTAACCATGTGTTAAAAGTAAATTGGTTAAAAAGGTTTGTTAAAAAAAACAGACTCTACATGGAATGCATTTCCTAATTTTGTTTTTAAGGAAATTGGAGGTATTGAATTTTTGTTACAGTGCCCCTTCTCACTTGGTAAACTACCCATTAAATTAGTAAAATTTCACCAACAGGTTTTATTATCGTGGTTTCTGGTTTACAAACATAATTTTTCCCCTCACCGTTGCTTTATTTGGAATAATCAGAATATTATTTACAGAAATAAATCATTGTTTTTTGAGAGATGGTATTTAAATAAAATATATATTGTTAATCAGCTGGTGGATGACAATGGTCAGTTTTATTCCTATCCAGAATTCTCCAGAAGATTTGCTTTTGGGGCTTCGTTAAAGGAATACAATATTGTATTCAACGCCATTCCTAGTGGTATAAAAACTCTCCTGAGAGGAGAGCAAACCTATAATCCTGTCTTTGTACAACACTTCTATTTCAATTGAAGGAATTTTGATCACTGATGACAAATTCAATAACCATTTTGTTCGTAATCTTATGAACAGAAAATCTATTCCAGCATCATCTTTCAAATGGATGGCGTTATACAATATTAATTGGAGAGTGGTCTGGTCTCTTCCACACAAATATTTATTAACAAATAAGATAAAAGAAATTACATATAAAATATTACATAGATGTTACCCCTGTAATAGTGTACTCAGTAAGTATATCCAAAACAATTTCTCCTGGCCCCTTTAAGAAATTGTACAATAAGCTCGCTTTTCCCCAGTGATTGTCCCGCGACCCGAGCGTGAGAAGCTGCTATGAAGCTGCAACGTATACTTTGAGCGTGGAGGGGGAACGACCGCGTCCATTAGCTCTTGAAGGAAGGCGAGCACTTCTGCCACCTCGCACAAGTGTGCATCGAGGTTTCGTGCTGTACACCAGTTAGAGAATACCGACCATTTCAGTGCATAGAGCCGCCTGGTTGCGGGGGCTCTAGCTTCAGAAATAGTATTCAGAACGCTTTCAGAGAGGTTCCCGGGTATCCGTTGATGGGCCAGATTTTCCCTCTCACCTGCGTGAGGAGGTCTTTCCTCAGCGGAATCAGCCATGGGGCTGTGTCTGACATGCGAGTCTTCTGCTGGCAGTTCCAGTGCTCTGCCTGAGCTCCCTGGTTCGTCCCCATCAGTTGGAGCGGAAGTCAGGTCTCTAAGCAGAGAAGGTCAGTCAGGATAGCCAAGCAGGGTAGTACAACATATGGGAGTCTCTGGGGTGGTTCCAGCTTAATTCTAGGGGGGAAAGAACACCCTCAGAGACGACAGAGAGAGCTCTGACAAGGGAAAGACACGGGCTAGCCGAGTAGGGTAGCTGTACAGTGTAAAAATACACATGGGATCGCCGCAGGGATCACTACAAATGGCACCCAGCCTAACACAGGTTCCACCATGCATACGAGTGTAGGCCACTCTGCCACGTCTGACTGCTGAGGGTGACAGAGGAACTCAACAGGGTTAGCCATTTCTGGGGAACTGGAGTCAAAAAGACGCACGTATCCTGTTCAGCGGGCGGGAGTGGCGTTGCAAGCCGACACTTAGAACGGGTCCTTCGCGCTGTTGCTTTCTGTCCACATAACATTACAGGGCACGGACGGGACAGAGAAAAGCCAGGGCCGGGTCTGCCTCCTCTGAGGGCAGCGCTTGCAGGTTCACCCCCTGATTCCTGAAGGGAGTGGTAGGAACCTTGGGCACATATCCAGGCTGGGGTCTCAGGATGGTGTGAGAGTTAGCCAGCCCAAATTCTAGGCCCCTACCCTCTTGATGGAGGCCAATGCAGTCAGGAGTACCATCTTCATTGACAGGATCTTTAACTCCACTGATTGCAAAGGTTCAAAAGGGAGGTCTCTGCAGCGCAGTGAGCAAGGTCGTGCTTCCCTGTAGACTTGCTGTGACATACACTTTAAAGGTGAAGGAAGACAGCCTTCGCTCCAACCCATCTTGCTGGAAGGAAAGCACTACTCCGACCGAACATCTTTGGGGGTCTTTCTGGTGAGAAGAACACCATTCAACGAACAGGTTCCACTTCAATGCATAGAGGCGCCTTGTAGAGGGCACTCTAGCAGAAGGGATGGTGTCTACCACCGCTTGGGGTAGGCCACCTAGAACTGCCGCATCCCATCCAGGGACCAGACATAGAGTTTCCAGAGGTCTGGACGAGGGTGCCATAGAGAGGCTGCCATTTCTGAGAAAGCAGGTCCTTCCTCAGAGGGAGGGGCTGCTGTGAGGAGTGTGAATTCTGGGAACCAGGTCCGGTTGGGCCAGTATGGCGCAACTAACAAGACCTGCTCCTCGTCCTCCCTGACTTTGCACAGTGTCTGTGCAAGAAGGCTCACTGGGGGAAACGCATATTTGCGTAGAGTCAATGGGTCGAGTCCAGAGAGGCAAACAGGTCTAGCTGTGTGGCTCTGAAGAGGTCCCATATCAGCTGGACTGTCTGGGGATGGAGGCGTAACTCTCCCAGAAGCGTGGGCCGTCATGAGAGCTTGTTGGCTGCACGATTGAGCACACCCAGAATATAAATGGCCCGAAGCGACCGATACTTCTGACTCCAATGGAGGAGATGGCAGGCGAGTTGCAACATGTGGCAGGAACGTAGACCACCTTGTCGTTGATGTACACAGCGGTCACAGGCTGTCCGTATGGACCAGTACGTGCTTGCCATGTAGCGGCCCCTTGAGGCCCAGAGCGAGACGTACTGCCAGCAACTCGAGGCAGTTGATGTGCCAATGTAGTTGAGGTCCCCTCCACAGACCTTAGACTGCGTGCCTGTTGTACATGGCCCCCAGTCCGTGGTTGAGGCATCGGGTAACACCACAGCATGCTTGGACACTTGTTCTAGGGGAACTCCTGCCCGTAGAAACGAAGGATCCGACCACAGGCTGAAGGTTTGGCGACAGTACGGAGTAACAGGAACCGGGTACATGACAGGACTCGGCCGTGGAGCCAGTGTTGAAGCGGCCTTATATGAAGCAACCCGAGCACCGTTACTGCGGCTGCAGATGCCATATGCCCCAAGAGCCTCTGCCATTGAACGAATTCAGCCTTGTTTGTCTGATTGCTTCTATTGCTTTCCTCATTTGTAAGTCACTTTGGATAAAAGCGTCTGCTAAATTATTAAATGTAAATGAACCACCCAAAACAAACAAATCCAGTAGGGTGGAGGACTGGAGGCGGTCTTGGAGATGGGATGGAGGGCCAGGCCCATGAAGGGGAACAGGACCTGGATCATGGAAGTAGAATTTGAGTGTGGAGCAGTGGTGGGCCTGGAGCGTGGAGCAATGGCTGGCCTAGGGTGTGGAGCTGTCACAGTGCCCATGAGAACCACCTGAGGGCACTCCACTTCAGACTGTCACTCCACTCCAGACTGTCACTCCATCAAGTACTACATTACCCATAATCCTTTGCCCGGACTCATCATCACTCATTGTTTGCACCTGTGTCACATTACCTCATTACCCCATTACCCCAGCCTATATGAACCATGTTCAGTCTATCATCAACTGCGAAGTCTTGTTTGTTGTATCTACAGCATTTCTGATCGTTTCCCTGGTTTCATGTCTCTGGTTTTTGGATTTCTTGCCTGTCTCCCGGATTACCCTTTTGCCTGTCTCTCCTGCCTTGTTTGCCTGTTTAGACTGCTTGCCTGTGTATAACCTTTTGCTTGTTTTTGACTACGGTTGTGGATTACCCCTTACAAATAAAGCTGCATTTGGATGTTCTACCTTCTGTCTCGGAGCAGTACGTTACAGGAGCAGTGGCAGGCCTGGACCGTGGAGCAGAGGGTCATGGTCCATTTGCGGACCAGGGCCATGGAGCGATGGCAGACCTGGGCAGTAGAGTAATGAGGCCACGGAGCAGAAGGTCCTGGTGCAGTGGTGGACCTCAGCTGTTGAGCAGTGGTGGACCTGGTCCATTGAGCACTGGAGGACCTGAGAAGTGGAGCAGAGGGCCATGGTGCAGTGGTGGGCCTCTATCCTGGTGTAATGGCAGACCTGGGCAGTGGAGCCATGGTGGACCTGGGCAGTGGAGCAATGGGTCGTCGTGCAGTGAGGGCCAAGCTCCGCATCCGCTGGGGGATCAGGTGTGGCCGCCATCTTGACTGGAGGCTCAGGTGTGGCTGCCATCTTGGCTGGAGGCTCATGCGTGGCCGCCATGACGTGAAGAGGCTTAGGTATGGTGGCCATGATGTGAACAGGATCAGGCTTGGCGGCCATGACGTGAAGGCAGATTTACTAACTCAAACATGTTCTGAGGGCAGAAAGGAAAATGATTGGTTTACAGATTCAACCAATGAAATTGAAGCAGAGGCGGGCCAAGAGGTTTGTACGTGTGGAGGGAATCCCCCAGACTGAGCCGTTATCGCCGATCTGGAGAGAATGCATTCATAACAAGGTAAGTGTATTTACTTTCAATTTAGTTAAAATTCAACATCCACCAACGTTAATTAAGATAAGTAGCGAACATTAGAAATGCACAGAGCTAATAATCATCGTCTAAATGTCCTATCACATGCATTTTAATTTGACTGCTTCATCGCTCGAACACATCAAAGCTGCTTATGGTATCACTGGTAACACTTAATAAGGTATACATTAGTTAACTAAGTATGTCAACATGTCCATCTTGATGAGTATTCTAGCAGACATAGTCTGTATATGCCTTAAGTAAACTTTATACAGTCGAGAAAGACGACGCATATCCGAGCTTTAGGTCTTAAAGGGGCAGTGGCATTAGATCTTAAAGGGGCAGTAGCCTTTACTGCTGTCTGTTTAATGTCAAACAACAAAAGACAAGGACATCACTCACTGCTCCTGATTGAATAGCTTTTGTAAGTTTAATAGGGTTAATCTTTCATTTATACAGTCAAATATGCTATGTTATTTTACATTTGATCAATTTCTGTACCTGAAAACTAATGTTAGATATAGGCCTACCTGAAAAACCTGAAAAGCATAGTTTATTTTATTAGTATCTTTGCTCAATAGTATTTATTTGTGCTGCTGCTTGTATTTAAATTATTTGTTCTTATTATTTTCTTTATTTTTATTTGACAGTAGTTATTTTTCCCCTGAACATAGGAAATACTGAACCGTACCGAAACCGTGAGCAAACTGTACCGTTACACCCCTAGCGTAACGTATGCGAGGGGGTGCCACAAAATGGAGAACATTTTCAAAGGGTGCCACGACTGAAAAAAGGTTGGGAAACACTGGTCTAAATGTCCTATCACATGCATTTTAATTTGACTGCTTCATCGCTCGACCACATCAAAGCTGCTTATGGTGTCACTGGTAACACTTAATAAGGTATACATTAGTTAACATTAGTTAACTACATTTGTTAACATGAACTAATAATGAACTGCACTTATAAAGCATTTATTTATCTTTGTTAATTTTAATTTAAACATTTACTAATGCATTATTAAAATCTTACTAACATTAATGCACTGTGAACTAAAATGAACAAACCACGAACAGCTGGATATTATGAACTAACGTTAACAAAGATGAACTAATGGTGAACAGAGATGTTGTTCACGGTTAGTTCATGTTAACTAATGCAAAGTGTTACCGTGTCACTGCAGTAAAAAATGCTTTTCCAAAACTGCTCGCTGTCTGTGGAGCTGATATATGCAAAAATTCAGATGATATCAAGGCAGAAGTACTCAATAGGTTTGTATCACTGTGTTATTATTAGTGTTTAACGCGCTGCCCTCAGGGCAGAAGTACTCAATAGGTTCGTATCACTGTGTTATTATTAGTGTTTAACGCGCTGCCCTCAGGGTAGAAGTACTCAATAGGTTCGTATCACTTTGTTATTATAAGTGTTTAACGCGCTGCCCTCAGGGCAGAAGTACTCAATAGGTTCGTATCCCTGTGTTATTATTAGTGTTTAACGCGCTGCCCTCAGGGCAGAAGCACTCAATAGGTTCGTATCACTTTGTTATTATTAGTGTTTAACGCGCTGCCGTCAGGGCAGAAACACTCAATAGGTTCGTATCACTGTGTTATTATTAGTGTTTAACGAGCTGCCCTCAGGGCAGAAGTACTCAATAGGTTTGTATCACTGTGTTATTATTAGTGTTTAACGCGCTGCCCTCAGGGCAGAAGTACTCAATAGGTTCGTATCACTGTGTTATTATTAGTGTTTAACGTGCTGCCCTCAGGGCAGAAGCACTCAATAGGTTCATATCACTGTGTTATTATTAGTGTTTAATGCGCTGCCCTCAGAGCAGAAGCACTCAATAGGTTCATATCACTGTGTTATTATTAGTGTTTAACGCGCTGCCCTCAGGGCAGAAGCACTCAATAGGTTCGTATCGCTGTGTTATTATTAGTGTTTAACGCGCTGCCGTCAGGGCAGAAGCACTCAATAGGTTCGTATCACTGTGTTATTATTAGTGTTTAACGCGCTGCCCTCAGGGCAGAAGTACTCAATAGGTTCGTATCACTGTGTTATTATTAGTGTTTAACGCGCTGCCCTCAGGGCAGAAGCACTCAATAGGTTCGTATCACTGTGTTATTATTAGTGTTTAACGTGCTGCCCTCAGGGCAGAAGCACTCAATAGGTTCATATCACTGTGTTATTATTTGTGTTTAACGCGCTGCCGTCAGGGCAGAAGCACTCAATAGGTTCATATCACTGTGTTATTATTAGTGTTTAACGCGCTGCCCTCAGGGCAGAAGCACTCAATAGGTTCGTATCGCTGTGTTATTATTAGTGTTTAACGCGCTGCCGTCAGGGCAGAAGCACTCAATAGGTTCGTATCGCTGTGTTATTATTAGTGTTTAACGCGCTGCCCTCAGGGCAGAAGCACTCAACAGGTTCGTATCACTGTGTTATTATTAGTGTTTAACGCGCTGCCCTCAGGGCAGAAGCACTCAATAGGTTCGTATCGCTGTGTTATTATTAGTGTTTAACGCGCTGCCCTCAGGGCAGAAGCACTCAATAGGTTTGTATCGCTGTGCTATTATTAGTCTGTAACGCACTGCCCTCAGGTCAGAAGCACTCAATAGGTTTGTATCGCTGTGTCATTATTTGTGTTTAACGCGCTGTCGTCAGGGCAGAAGTACTCAATAGGTTCATATCACTGTGTTATTATTAGTGTTTAACGCGCTGCCCTCATGGCAGAAGCACTCAATGGGTTCGTATCGCTTTGTTATTATTAGTGTTTAACGCGCTGCCCTCGGGGCAGAAGCACTCAATAGGTTCGAATCACTGTGTTATTATTAGTGTTTAACGCGCTGCCATCAGGGCAGAAGTACTCAATAGGTTCGTATCACTGTGTTATTATTAGTGTTTAACGCGCTGCCCTCAGGGCAGAAGTACTCAATAGGTTCGTATCACTGTGTTATTATTAGTGTTTAACGCGCTGCCCTCAAGGCAGAAGCACTCAATAGGTTTGTATCACTGTGTTATTATTAGTGTTCATCGTGCTGCCCTCAGGGCAGAAGAACTCAATAGGTTCGTATCGCTGTGTTATTATTAGTATTTAACGCGCTGCCCTCAGGGCAGAAGCACTCAATAGTTTCGTATCGCTGTTTTATTATTAGTGTTTAACGCGCTGCCGTCAGGGCAGAAGCACTCAATAGGTTCGTATCGCTGTGTTATTATTAGTGTTTAACGCGCTGCCCTCAGGGCAGAAGCACTCAATAGGTTCGTATCGCTGTGTTATTATTAGTGTTTAACGCACTGCCCTCAGGGCAGAAGCCCTCAATAGGTTCGTATCGCTCTGTTATTATTAGTGTTTAACGCGCTGCCCTCAGGGCAGAAGCACTCAATAGGTTTGTATCGCTGTGTTATTATTAGTCTGTAACGCACTGCCCTCAGGTCAGAAGCACTCAATAGGTTTGTATCGCTGTGTCATTATTTGTGTTTAACGCGCTGCCGTCAGGGCAGAAGTACTCAATAGGTTCATATCACTGTGTTATTATTAGTGTTTAACGCGCTGCCCTCAGGACAGAAGCACTCAATAGGTTCGTATCGCTGTGTTATTATTAGTGTTTAACGTGCTGCCCTCAGGGCAGAAGCAGTCAATAGGTTCATATCACTGTGTTATTATTAGTGTTTAACGCGCTGCCCTCAGGGCAGAAGCACTCAATAGGTTTGTATCGCTGTGTTATTATTAGTGTTTAACACGCTGCCCTCAGGGCAGAAGTACTCAATAGGTTCGTATCGCTGTGTTATTATTAGTGTTTAACGCGCTGCCGTCAGGGCAGAAGCACTCAATAGGTTCGTATCGCTGTGTTATTATTAGTGTTTAACGCGCTGCCCTCAGGGTAGAAGTACTCAATTGGTTCGTATCGCTGTGTTATTATTAGTGTTTTACGCTCTGCTCCATTTGTTCTATATAGTATACGTATTTTTATCCGTTTTTTTTCAGTTTATTTTTTTTTACTAGTTTTATAGTCTAGTAACTGTATACATGTTTAGTTTATTTAACAGTGACCATGCACATCACAGTTAGCTTAATAGCTCATTTACATCTGTAGTCCCATGGCAGGATGTTACATAAAAATAACAGTACTCCATTCCAATCCAGAAAAAAAGATGATAATAATGTCATATCACAAATTACAATATCAAATCACATAAAAAAAAAAAAAAAAAAAAAAAATATATATATATATATATATATATATATATATATATATATATATATATATATATATATACATATATATTTCACTCTTAAACAATTGCTTTATTATTGATTTGTTCTTTTATTCTTCAGTTATCTGGGTGAGCTGGCAGCAACTGGACGACTTAAAGGAGTGAAGAGTTCTCTGAAGCTGGCTAGTCTATGATTACTGGATGCAAATGATGTATGATCTAGTATCACTATGCAAAACTGTGTGTCTTTACAATAAGCAAGTTTCTTTTGAACTGCATTAAAATGAATGTGTGCCACTCAAACCTGCAATAAATAAATACAAAACTACCATTTTAATTCAGTCTGTACTTTGCTGTTTGATGATTGTGCAAAATGAAAGAACAAATCTTGATTGTAAATAATAAGTTCACTAATTATATTTTTATTGTACAGCCTTTTGGTCCAAATATTACAATAAAATATAGTTATGACATTTCATTTATGCAATTATAAAACAAATCCAGTGAAACAAAAATCTAAAATACAGCAATATATCACAACAAAAAGGTAGAGCAAAGATAAGTTTTATAATTAAACTACTTTTAACTAGTTTATTTCATCATTCTTAGAGGTTGTCAAGTGCTTTTGAATTTTAGTTTTAGATAACATGAATCATGGACATCCTCATTTTCACACATTTCCTGGATCACTCTCTTTTGATGGAGTAAACTTGGCTGCCTGGAACATTACATCACTGACCAGCTCACCTCACTGCATCTGAAATGTAAACAAATAGAATTACTAGAAAAATCATAAGATCTAAGCAACAAAGACAGACTCATAACTCCCTCAAAATTGACAATTTCCTATTGGAAAGTAAAACTTGTCAAAATAGCACTAAGGTCAACAAAATACAAAATAGCTCTAAGGTCAACAAAATAGCACTAAGGTCAACAAAATAGCACTAAGGTCAGTTATGTTGCTACATTGTGTTAAAAGAAAAGGCACAGAAAACAAAAATACAGTAAAAGTATACTTTTCTTGTATTTTTGTTTTCTGTGCCTTTTCTTTTCGTAAATAAGCAACCACAATATTGCTGTATTAACACTCAGGAGGTGAGCATCTCCTCTGCAATTCAGAGACCAGATAGGTAGAGACCAGATGTAATATCAAATTAGAACAGAGCTACAACTACAACTACAGTGATGTTATCCCGAGCATTGTACTACAGTGATGTAGTTGCAGAAGATGTTTGCGGGAACCCATGAAGACCATTGGTCTTCATTTGGTGCATTAATCCGGAGCATTGTATTCCGATTACAGTCAGTTTAAAATTCTAATCTGAATGAAAACGCTCCATGTAAACACCTCAGTCTGAATAAAAATGCCCAAACTGATTGAAATTTCAGGCATGGGAAGAGGCATTTTTACTGCTTGATAAATATAAGCAGCACTCATCGTCATGTGTGCTCATCATCATCTCCTAATCACGAACTGAAATAGATCAATATTAAGTAATTTTAAAACAAAAGAATATAAGTAATGGCAGGATAATAGGTAATATGCGCCAACAGCGGTAAGCTCTATATTCGTGCAGAAGCTTACTGTCACAGCCAACACCCACCAACACACAGACATCGTCACCAGGGGGCGTATTACAGAAACATCTTAACTTTAGAATCCTATCTTATCTGTTTGGTTACCATGGCAATTTCAGTTAGGACCGCATTTAGGACAAACGTTATTACAGAATGATATTTCTTAAAGGGTTAGTTCACCCAAAAAGGAAATTTCTGTCATTAATTACTTACCCTCATGTCCTTCGACACCCGTAAGACCTCCGTTCATCTTCGGAACACAAATGAAGATATTTTAGCTGAAATCCGATGGCTTGGACGGCCTCCATTGGCACAATGCACTTTACACTCTCAAGACCTATAAAAGGTACTAAAGACGTCATTACAATCCATCTCACTACAGTGCAGGTTCTACAATAACTTTATGAATCGGCGAGAATAGTTTTTGTGCGCAAAAAAAACCTAAATAACGACTTGTATAGTGATGACTGATTTCAAAACAATGCATCATGAAGCTTCGAAGCGTTATGAATCAGTGAGTCGATTCAGCGGTTTGGATCACCAAAGTCACGTATTTCAGCAGTTTGACACGCGATCCGAATCATGATTCGACTCGCTGATTCATAACGCTTCGAAGCTTCATGATGCATTGTTTTGAAATCGGTCATCACTATATAAGTCGTTATTTAGGTTTTTTTTGCGCACAAAAACTATTCTCGCCTCTTTATAAAGTTATTGTAGAACCTGCACTGTAGTGAGATGGATTGTAACGACGTCTTTAGTACCTTTTAAGGGTCTTGAGAGTGTAAAGTGCCATTGTGCCAATGGAGGCCTTTCAGAGCCATCAGATTTCCACTAAAATATCTTCATTTGTGTTCTGAAGATGAACGGAGGTCTTACTTGTGTTGAATGACATGAGGGTAAGTAATTAATGACAGAATTTTCATTTTTGGGTGAACCAACCCATTAAAGTGCATAATCTTATCTTAACTATGGATAGGAAATGGGTTTTACAGAAGTATCACAGGTCGGAGCGGACCGCGTGAGTCCCGCTCCTCCCTTAGTTTCCACCTCGGGGAGGTTCCCAGGGATACCCCAGACGACCGGACACAACGAGGACACTGGAGTAAGGGTTAAAATTACAAGTCTTTATTAATTTACTTAAAATTGGGGGAAGGGGAAGTGAAGGGGCTAAAATCAAAGAGGACTGGAGAGTGAGGACACCGCCTCAGAGCTCGCCGGCTCTTGCCGCAGGAGAACCTCAGATAAGTCGTCTCGTCCTTTTTCTCAATGTTTGGCTTCCATGTCCTGCTATTTGCTCACTTGACTCTTTCTTTCTCTTTCCCAGGTCGGACCTTTCGGGGGATTTACACCACGGCTTGCTCCTTCTCCTGAACACAGGGATATAACGGGTAAGTGCTGGGGAACGGGGGCGACAGGGGTACCTCTCTCCTCGGGCGTGTTCCGACGGCTTCCTTTAGGAATGGATCAAGGGGCCGGCGTCATAGAAGTCGGTACCTCCGGGGCATCCGCTGGATCTGGGTCAATACTGGGGCTTTTGTTTGGCATACAGGTAAGTATAACTTCGCTCAAAGGATATCACTTACAGACTCCGCAAACACAGTTCATCAGTTTCTCTCTCCTTGTTCCAGGCTCCATGATAGCGGTGGCTCAGGGGGCTTGACCACGGCGGTGGTGCTGGATCGGGCGCTTCTCTAGATGACTTCACATAGGTAAGTGCAGGTAAGTATGACTTTTCTCAATGGATATCACTCACAGACTCCGTAGACACGATTCACCAGTTTCTCTCTCCTTGTTCCAGGCTCCGTGATAGCGGTGGCTTAGGGGCTTGACCACGGCGGTGGTGCTGGATCGGGCGCTTCTCTTGATGGCTTTACACCGGTAAGTGCAGGTAAATATGACTTTGCTCCGGGCGTGTGTGAGCGTTCCCCTCTCCTCTCCAACGGCCCTGCACACGCACACACAATTTCCTCCGACACAAGCACGTATCAATGGCTATTCAAGAGA
Organism: Gobio occitaniae; assembly: GCA_033150135.1. Lineage (NCBI taxonomy): Eukaryota > Metazoa > Chordata > Actinopteri > Cypriniformes > Gobionidae > Gobio > Gobio occitaniae. The sequence goes on from JARQWZ010002326.1 coordinate 79,660, forward strand.
GTGCTTACTTGGCTCCGGTCGTGCTACCACCGTAGAGACAGAGAGTAGGGTGAGGTTCACAGCGTGAATGTTAGGGCTAGTTACTCCGCCAGCTTCGGGATCGTACCTTCCCCAGAGAGTGGGTCAGCCTGGAAAATGGTCTTTGGGACGACACGCACACACACAGCACAACACAGCAGATTCCAAGTGTACACTCTCAAAGGATACCTCTCGCTGCTGGACTCTGACCTGAAGCGCGCGCAGTCGCGCACACGCCTTTCACTCAGACAGATCGCGACACCAGTTTATTGGGTTTGAATGGTAAAAAATATGCACAAATGCACGTCCTGGCGAGTATTCAGGTAAACACAGTCGGATATGTCTTTAGTGAACATATACAGAGTTATATGAGAAATCGGGTGTTACAATGAATTTGGTCCGTACAGCTCTTAAAGGGCCGGACCTAATATTCTGTGTGAAGCAAGGCAGGAACATGCCGGCCAAGTGAGTTTTTAGGGTTTTTTTAACCCTAAAACAATGATACAACAATGAATAGGGGTGTAACGGATTGCAGTTGATCCGTGATCCGTACGGATCACGACCCACGGTTCTGCACACATGTGACCCGCAGATTTATTGCGCTCTTTTTTTTAAACTTGTGGATTAACCTGAATTGTTTAGCGATCGCAGACTAAAAGACAGTTTTTCTGCCGATATTGCTTTTTAAGTAATCTTGTTCGTTTAAACTCGATGCTGAGTTTCAGAGAAACACATGTGTTCACGTGAACAGGGCAAGCTAATCAGTCAACAGTGGCTAGCGGAGAAGTAAAGAACTTGAAAAGCCCCCCGCATTATTCAAATCACGTGTATGGGAGCATTTTGGCTTCCCCGTAAAATATAATGATGACGGAAGAAGGGTGGTGGACAAAACTCTAACAGTATGTTGGCACTGTGGCACGAGAAAGCCGTATGAAAGTGGCGCATACATCGAGCATGGGACCTGCTGATGCTCGTTTCACACATACTCTGTTTGCAGAGCGTATGCGGTATGTATTTTTTCCGTACCCATGTTAACGGATACAGCTTTCACACTGCACGCGGCTTCGGCCATACAGCTGCTGCGATCGTTATACAAACCTATTGAGTACTTCTGCCCTGAGGGCAGCGCGTTAAACACTAATAATAACACAGTGATACGAACCTATTGAGTACTTCTACCCTGAGGGCAGCGCGTTAAACACTAATAATAACACAGTGATACGAACCTATTGAGTACTTCTGCCCTGAGGGCAGCGCGTTAAACACTAATAATAACACAGTGATACGAACCTATTGAGTGCTTCTGCCCTGAGGGCAGCGCGTTAAACACTAATAATAACAGCGATACAAACCTATTGAGTGCTTCTGCCCTTAGGGCAGCGCGTTGAACACTAATAATAACAGCGATACAAACCTATTGAGTACTTCTGCCCTGAGGGCAGCGCGTTAAACACTAATAATAACAGCGATACGAACCTATTGAGTGCTTCTGCCCTGAGGGCAGCGCGTTAAACACTAATAATAACACAGTGATACGAACCTATTGAGTGCTTCTGCCCTGAGGGCAGCGCGTTAAACACTAATAATAACAGCGATACAAACCTATTGAGTGCTTCTGCCCTTAGGGCAGCGCGTTGAACACTAATAATAACAGCGATACAAACCTATTGAGTACTTCTGCCCTGAGGGCAGCGCGTTAAACACTAATAATAACAGCGATACGAACCTATTGAGTGCTTCTGCCCTGAGGGCAGCGCGTTAAACACTAATAATAACAGCGATACGAACCTATTGAGTACTTCTGCCCTGAGGGCAGCGCGTTAAACACTAATAATAACAGCGATACAAACCTATTGAGTGCTTCTGCCCTGAGGGCAGCGCGTTAAACACTAATAATAACAGCGATACAAACCTATTGAGTACTTCTGCCCTGAGGGCAGCGCGTTAAACACTAATAATAACAGCGATACAAACCTATTGAGTACTTCTGCCCTGAGGGCAGCGCGTTAAACACTAATAATAACAAAGCGATACAAACCTATTGAGGGCAGCGCGTTAAACACTAATAATAACACAGTGATACAAACCTATTGAGTACTTCTGCCTTGATATCATCTGAATTTTTGCATCAGCTCCACAGACAGCGAGCAGTTTTGGAAAAGCATTTTTTACTGCAGTGACACGGTAACACTTTGCATTAGTTAACATGAACTAACCGTGAACAACATCTCTGTTCACCATTAGTTCATCTTTGTTAACGTTAGTTCATAATATCCAGCTGTTCATGGTTTGTTCATGTTAGTTCACAGTGCATTAATGTTAGTAAGATTTTAATAATGCATTAGTAAATGTTGAAAAATTAACAAAGATAAATAAATGCTTTATAAGTGCAGTTCATTATTAGTTCATGTTAACAAATGTAGTTAACTAATGTTAACTAATGTATACCTTATTAAGTGTTACCAGTGACACCATAAGCAGCTTTGATGTGGTCGAGCGATGAAGCAGTCAAATTAAAATGCATGTGATAGGACATTTAGACCAGTGTTTCCCAACCTTTTTTCAGACATGGCACCCTTTGAAAATGTTCTCCATTTTGTGGCACCCCCTCGCATACGTTACGCTAGGGGTGTAACGGTACAGTTTGCTCACGGTTCGGTTTGTATCACGATTTTAGGTTCACGGTTTCGGTACGGTTCAGTATTTCCTATGTTCAGGGAAAAAATAACTACTGTCAAATAAAAATAAAGAAATTAATAAGAACAAATAATTTAAATACAAGCAGCAGCACAAATAAATACTATTGAGCAAAGATACTAATAAAATAAACTATGCTTTTCAGGTTTTTCAGGTAGGCCTATATCTAACATTAGTTTTCAGGTACAGAAATTGATCAAATGTAAAATAACATAGCATATTTGACTGTATAAATGAAAGATTAACCCTATTAAACTTAATAAAGCTATTCAATCAGGAGCAGTGAGTGATGTCCTTGTCTTTTGTTGTTTGATATTAAACAGACAGCAGTAAAGGCTACTGCCCCTTTAAGACCTAAAGCTCGGATATGCGTCGTCTTTCTCGACTGTATAAAGTTTACTTAAGGCATATACAGACTATGTCTGCTAGAATACTCATCAAGATGGACATGTTGACATACTTAGTTAACTAATGTATACCTTATTAAGTGTTACCAGTGATACCATAAGCAGCTTTGATGTGTTCGAGCGATGAAGCAGTCAAATTAAAATGCACGTGATAGGACATTTAGACGATGATTTTTAGCTCTGTGCATTTCTAATGTTCGCTACTTATCTTAGTTAACGTTGGTGGATGTTGAATTTTAACAAAATTGAAAGTAAATACACTTAAATTGTTATGAATGCATTCTCTCCAGATCGGCGATAACGGCTCAGTCTGAGGGATTCCCTCCACACGTACAAACCTCTTGGCCCGCCTCTGCTTCAATTTCATTGGTTGAATCTGTATACCAATCATTTTCCTTTCTGCCCTCAGAACATGTTTGAGTAAGTAAAACTCCCATCTGCGACGTGCAGAGGCTCAGGTTTGGCAGTCATGAACTGCTGTGTGATCAGATCCCGTTGCCTTGCACAGTGCTCAAAACAAAAATCTGTCATTACATCATTCAGCTTGAGTCTCGTCTGTATGGACGAAAGCGTCTCCCGGTGTATCAGTAATTGAAATAAGCCGGATGACATCACCGTTTTCTCCAGAGTGGCTGTACAGCCGAATCAAATTCTGTTGCATTCTTTTCCTGTTTAACACTGTGAAGCTGCTTTGGAACCATCGACATTGTATAAAGCGCTATATAAATAAAGGTGATTTGACTTTACTTAAAACACATCTCTATACTATGGCAATTTCTATTATTCAAATCAGTTAAATGATTGTTTTAGGCAGCATTAACTAGGTCAGCCGGAACCCAGCCGACTCTCCCTGTGAAGGCCTCCTTCACTTCCCTTCCCCTCTATACAGATTAAAACACATATGCACACATACGTATCCAAACGCGCTTGCCTATAGTCTGAAAACGTAATGCTTGCGTACATGCTGTCGCCGTTTTCACAGATTCGCCTTTTTAGGGGTTGCGCGGGGATGATGATGGTATAATTTCAAAACTATTTCATGGTTTGGCCACCAAATGCCGTGCGTATGGGGTCTGGAAAGCATTGGGGGTTTTCTGTTTTAATTGAAGATTAAATTAAAGATCAAATTAAATAACTAATCAGCTTTTACAACAGAAATGAATCAAAAACTTTTCTTCAAAAACAAAATACATTTCCAATCATCACTGTAAAGCTGCTTTGAGGCAATCTGTGTTGCAAAAAGCACAATATAAATGAAGGTGCGTATATACCTATAGCGTTTTATACAATACAGATTGTGTCAAAACAGCTTTACAGTGATAAACAGGAAAATAACGATTCAACAGAATTCAACTGCTGTAAAGCATCTCTAAAAAGACATTAGTAAACAGTCATTATTCAGTTGAAATCAGTTCAGGGTTGATTGATTTTGGTTCAACAACTGTGTAAAGTTAAACAATTATGAAATGAGATCAATTAAGCAATAAACCAGTTCTGCAGAAAACAGTGACGTAATCATCCAATTAAAAAAAAATTCTCATTCAATAGTGTCAGTGCAGTCAAATCAGTAATATTGGTGAACAGTAATACTGTTGAATGAATAATAAGTCTCCCTAATAGTTCTGCAATGATCCAGTAGATGGCAATATTGGTTAAATTCAGAGCGGCCAGAATTATTTGCCTTCTGTCACTTCTGCAAACCTGTAGCTCTTTGAGACAATTTTTTTTTTTTCATTCATTGATTAGGACAATTGAAAATATAGATTTTATAATTAAATCAATCATGCACTTCACCTTGTGTAAACAAAATACATAAATTATACTTAATAATTAAATTAATTAATTTGTGAGGTTGTTTATTTGGGGAATATAATAATTCTTGGATCTATGCTCTCCCTTCACGAATCACAGATTCTCCATGTTGTTTGACCTACTATTCTCTTTAGCTGTGCATCTCATCTCCACTGAAACAAGTGCCAACTGTCAGTTAATTTTATTTCTGTTTAATGCAACATAGAAATATCACTGTGAAAAACAACAACAACAACAACATTGTTTTGCTTTCCTATGTTTTGCTTTATGCTTCATAAAAGCTGGTGTGTATGATGATAACTAAAGTTGGCCAAATCATTGACTTGATGTTTTCACTGCATCACATGCATGAAGAAAGATGTTAATGTAGGTGCAATATTCACAGAGTAACAGTCGCGGCTGGTGATAATTATTTCTGGGGGGGCATAGTTTTTTTCGCGGGGGGGATGGGGGGGATTATATAAATGAATGAGGAAAGGAAAAACAAAAGAATAAAAAAGCATGTTGACTACTTGAACACATACATTTTGCTCTCCTTTCTTTCTGGCCAGCAAATTTCTCAATGACTCTCTGATTAAAGTCAGTCATCTCAGTAGTGTCATGACGTTTGCATTTTCCAGTCAGATATTTGAGGTCTCTTACCCCTGTTGTTTTCCACAAAACTTCAGTACCGACACTTAGAAATAAAAGACAGGGAAAGCAATAAAGGGCATTGCTAACAACACATCCAGCCAGCCACCTAACTTACGTTTCTCATAACAAGCTTCGAGTGCAGCTTCATCCTCTGTCACTGGCCTGCTGCTGGATTTGTAAATCGCGTTGGTCCGGTTCAGGATCTTCCAACGAACGCCTTGTGAAAGAATTTGGTGACTGTGCCCCTGACTGCTGCCATCTCTACGAAACTGATCATCCTAATAAGGTTTTGGCGGAGTCGGAGTGACTGTGTCGCCCGCGCACTTTCACTTTAGTGGCCAAGAGTGTAAAGTTGAATGACAGGTGATGAGAAACAATCAGATTGGATAAAATAACACGCATCCAATTCTGATTTTCCAGGGACGCAACGACCTGCGTCCGGAGGAGGATCTTTAAGAACCAATTAGAGACCAGATTCAGGTCACATGCTGCCCGTATATTTTTAGACTCATAGACATCCATTTGTCCGGCGTCCCTCGCCCATGAAACCACATGAAACATATTGAAGAACATATAAAATAGTTAACCCATCAAAGCCAGTTTTTATTAAATGCTGAGGCTCTTACTAACAGCTAGCACATCGTATGAGTAAACTATTTTATTTTTATTTCACTTTTATATCATTTTTGTATACATGTATATTTCTGGAATTTTTATGGGGGTGGCGCCCCAGCTATTTCAGTAGTATAGGCCATTTTCTATTGACCAGCTGCCACTGCAGAGTAATAACACTGAAAAATCATTCTTAATAAAAGTAGAATAAACATGTCAAAACCCTATTTTCCAGCCATGTCAAGTTGTCCATGTTCTGTATATTGTCCTGTAGTGTTATAAACATAATTCATATTCTAGCTGTGGGAACAGGTCACTTTATATATATATATATATATATATATATATATATATATATATATATATATATATATATATACAGTATATATACCTAAAGGATTATTAGAAACACCATGTGTTTGACCCCCTTTCGCCTTCAGAACTGCCTTAATTCTACGTGGCATTGATTCAACAAGGTGCTGAAAGCATTCTTTAGAAATGTTGGCCCATATTGATAGGATAGCATCTTGCAGTTGATGGAGATTTGTGGGATGCACATCCAGGGCACGAAGCTCCCATTCCACCACATCCCAAAGATGCTCTATTGGGTAGAGATCTGGGGCCTCATTTATAAACGTTGCGTACGCACAAAAGAAGGCGTACGCCGCTCTCTACGCAATAATTGGTATTTATAAAAAGCAAACTTGACGGGAAAATGTGCGGTCCTTCACGCAAGCTCTGACCCAGGCGTACGCACAAAAACGGGTGAAATGAGAAATGGCGACACCGTAAGCAGATGGAAGAAACACGTGAAAGTGTGTGAAACTGTAGACCGTTGTGTAAAAGAAATGGCAATAGCCTACTGCCTCTCATAAATAACTTGACTTCACAAAGCAAGTATTACAATTAACAGCCTACACGAACACCCGTTTGATCGATCTGCAGTGTAAAACAAACAAAATCAAACGAAAATTACAACAGAAATGCAAAAAAAGAAAAGAAAAGTGAAATATGTTCTGCAACAATATTGGCATGTTATGCAATTCATCCTCATAAATAATATGGTAAACAGAACGAAATAATGTACAAAACTGATATTCTCGTCAATGTGGCCGTCTGGCGGAGCAGATATGGATGCAATTAGATAGACAGATAGATAATTAGGGAGATATATAGATAAATAGATAGATAGATGTATTAATTGTCCACTGGGGAAAGTTGTTTTCATAGTAAACATTTCTTCATCAGCTACGGAATCATGGTAGGTTTTATTTTCGATAAAATAACACATGTATGTCTCAACCATTCAGAAAGCTGCAAGAAATTACATTTGCACTGAACTATTTCCCATTTCCACGTAGATAATAGGGATAGGGATTAATAGGGATTCCCCAATAATTGCCGCCAGTCTCTCATCAAGAGGGGTCAGCTCCGGTGTCCCCTTTCCCCCACCCGTGGCAGACACACTCTGGCGATGGAGCGCTAGACGCTTTTTTGCCTCGACTTTGATGTCCGACCATTTCTTTTTTTTTTCGGCCACGGTCCGAGGTTGTGAGGCTACAGCATTTACGGCGTCTGCAACCTTTTGCACCTCAAGTGCCTTTTTGGCATTAGTAATGCCCACACTGTGCCCTCCAAAAATTATTTTTCTCCTCTTTTCCACCTCGCCAACGATAATTTGTACTTCACATTGAGTGAATTTACGTTTTTTTGATTTCCTCTCTGTATTTGCCATGATTTCGCAATCGATGAATATTAACTTGTGGGCGTTTCACAGGCTATTTATGGGCAACTATGGGCGTGACATGAAGCCGCAAAAGCTGCGCTACATTTAGAATTGATTGTGATTTATTAAGGGAAAACAGCGTAGAATGTGCGTGCGCACGGTTTTATAAATCCGAATATTTCTGTGCGTACGCACGTCCTATGTTTCATCCGTACGCCACATCTGACGCAAATACTACGCAAAGTTTTATAAATGAGGCCCCTGGTCGCTTTAGTCTTACGATCGGCATGGCCCCCTGGGGCCTCATTTATAAAACTTTGCGTAGGATTTGCGTCAGAAGTGGCGTGCGGATGAAACATAGGACGTGCGTACGCACAGAAATATTTGGATTTATAAAACCGTGCGCACGCACATCCTACGCTGTTTTCCCTTAATAAATTGAATGTGCAATGGCAACTCTCAACGGCCACCAGAACTTATACAGTTTTATAAAAGCTATTCATTATTTGTTGTAAAGTGTAAGAATCACCTCAGAAAAATGTATTCTTCTGTCAGGCGCAGTTGAAGCCTAGGACAAACACTGTCAAGATGAGATGGTGTAGCCAGGCTATGTCTGTGTCATTATTCCAACATCATGTTCATAACATGTTACGAAATAAAAAGTTTAATACCTCAGAAAAATTTACTTTCCTCTCTTGATAACATTAGCCTGGTGTGAGCGCAGCGCGCGCTCTTCAGTTGTGGAGACGCGCGCTGTATATCACGTCACGGAAAGACGTACACTCAAAGTAATCAGATCAGGTCGTTTACATGGTGGAATTTTTCGTTTGATCGGTTCATGAAACATTTATATGGAGCATTTTCATTCGGATTGGACTTTTAAACTGATTAAAGTGCTCCATGTAAACGCACCTATTGTCATGTTCAAGAAACCAATTTGAAATGATTTGAGCTTTGTGACATGGTGCATTATCCTGCTGGAAGTAGCCATCAGATGATGGGTACATGGTGGTCATAAAGGGATGGACATGGTCAGAAACAATGCTCAGGTAGGCCGTGGCATTTAAACGATGCCCAATTGGCACTAAGGGGCCTAAAGTGTGCCAAGAAAACATCCCCCACACCATTACACCACCACCACCAGCTTGCACAGTGGTAACAAGGCATGATGGATCCATGTTCTCATTCTGTTTACGCCAAATTCTGACTCTACCATCTGAATGTCAGACCAGGCAACATTTTTCCAGTCTTCAACTGTCCAATTTTGGTGAGCTCGTGCAAATTGTAGCCTCTTTTTCCTATTTGTAGTGGAGTTGAGTGGTACCCTGTGGGGTCTTCTGCTGTTGTAGCCCCCGCCTCAAGGTTGTGCGTGTTGTGGCTTCACAAGTGCTTTGCTGCATACCTCGGTTGTAACGAGTGGTTATTTCAGTCAAAGTTGCTCTTCTATCAGCTTGAATCAGTAGGTCAATTCTCCTCTGACCTCTAGCATAAACAACGCATTTTCGCCCACAGGACTGCCGCATACTGGATGTTTTTCCCTTTTCACACCATTCTTTGTAAACCCTAGAAATGGTTGTGCGTGAAAATCCCAGTAACTGAGCAGATTGTGAAATACTCAGACCGGCCCGTTTGGCACCAACAACCATGCCACACTCAAAATTGCTTAGATCACCTTTCTTTCCCATTCTGACATTCAGTTTGGAGTTCAGGAGATTGTCTTGATCAGGACCACACCCCTAAATGCATTGAAGCAACTGTCATGTGATTGGTTGATTAGATAGTTGCATTAATGAGAAATTGAACAGGTGTTCTTAATAATCCTTTAGGTGAGTGTGTATATATATATATATATATATATATATATATATATATATATATATACATATGTCACAAGTCTAGTCTGTCTCGTTTGAGTTTTTGCATTTGTCACATGTTCCTTTGTTCAGTTTTCCCGCCACTCATCTGTTTCCTTGGTTACCCTCATTAGTCTAGTTCTGTTCACCTGTGTTTAGTTATCTTCATCTGTATCACCTGTGCCCTTTGTTTATTCAGTCATCTGTGTTTGTATTTAAGTTCCTCTTTGTTCATTCATTCTTTGTCTGGTCACTTTCATTTATAGTGTGTTGCTTCATGTCAGTCTCCTGGATATTAAACGTTGTTTGAGCACACTTCCCTGTCTTGCCTTCCTGCCTGAGCACACTCGTAACAATATATAATATTGAACTATGTGTTCATTAAATTGCCAAAGGTATTCTGATGGTGGTTTGGGCCGTGAACAATACATAGGTGAAACTTTAAAGACATTGTTCTAACTGTGTTCTCCAGATTATGCAAGTTTTATTAGGTGTGTGCTACCTCTGATGCCAACAGCCAATCACAACATGCAATTTTTATGCTCTTATTTTGTTAAAATTATTAAAATTTAGCATATTCTGCAAGGGGTATGAAACGTATGAGCAGAATTGTATCTTAGGATCCTTTTGCAGTGTCAGACTCTGAGAATCATCAATTGCTGTTTACATTACGTCCCCTTGGAATTATAAGGTTCTATCTGACATTTTTGTCAAAATTGAGTTATTCACATATTCTTATTCTGTGACAACTTCTTTACATTATGTGATGTTGTTTTTTAAGTTTTTAAGTTTTTTGGAACTTTTTATTTAGAAAATAAAAAGGTTCTTTCTACACAGTCAAATGGAATGCAAAAAACTTTAAAGCTCAATATCTCCAAACCAGTCAGAATGCAGATAGAACCTTATAATTCCAAGGTGGCATTTCCCGTTACAGTTCACATTAATGTTTCACGAGTTCACACGTACATCAAATTAAATGGAGTAAAGATTATGCGTATTTGGCGTGCTGTCCGGGGGAGGGCTCGGGGCTTGGAATTTGGCCCGAACCCAGAGTATCCCCCCCATGATGAAGATAGTCTAGTCAAGTCAAGTCAAGTCAACTTTATTTATATAGCGCTTTTCACAAAGTAGATTGTTTCAAAGCAGCTTTACAGTGTTAAACAGGAAAATAATGCAGCATAATTTTATTCAGCCGCAAAGCCACTCATCAGCCCATCTCAACCATCACACAGCGACAGTGTGGGCTTTAGATCAATAATTTGATCAGTAATTTAGTTTAAATGGTTAATTTAGTTTATTATTTAGATTTATTTCGATGTTTATTTGAAAATTTAGTGTCCCCAACTGAGCACGCCAAGCCAGAGGCAACAGTGGCAAGGAAACCAAAACCCCATCAGGTGACCTAATGGAGAAAAATAAACCTTGGGAGAAACCAGGCTCAGTCGGGGTGCCAGTTCTCCTCTGGCCAATTAACAAACAGCGTATGATTATTATTATTATTCTGGCAGCTTTACAGCTCAGAGGTCATAATAGATCCGAATATTCGAGGGACCGGGGGCAACATGCTGGAGACGGGTTTATTGAGGATGATGTTGATTAAATAATTATTAAAGTGCAATATTCGAATGATCGGAGGCAACACGCCGGAGACGGGTTTATTGAGGATGACATATCGATTTAAGTATTATTTAATTGTAATATTCGAACAATCTCAGTCAACACGCCGGAGACGGGTTTATTGAGATGCCGTGTCGATGAGGCAGTTGCAGGGGGAGTCTAATCACGGTCTCTGCAGACACTTCAGGGTCCTGTGTTGGTCTTCTCTGGGCGCAGGTCCACCATCTGATCTGGATACGGCCCGGATCCAGCTGACTGGAGTAAACCTCGGGATAAAACAGAGACTATCATTAGCGTAGATGCCATTCTTCTGATGATGTAACGAGTACATCAGGTGTTATGGGAAGTGTTCCCGGTTCCGGCTGACCTAGTTAATGCAGCCTAACAATCATTTCATTGAAAAAGTGTTTTATGTGTATGCCACAGTAAAGAGATGTGTTTTTAGTCTAGATTTAAACTGACAGAGTGTGTCAGCTTCCCGAACAATGTTAGGAAGACTGTTCCAGTTTTGGAGCTAAATAGGAAAATGATCGACCGCCTGCAGTTGATTTGGATATTCTCGGTATTATCAACTGGCCAGAATTTTGAGACCGCAGTAGACGTGATGGAGTATAATATGTTAAGAGCTCGCTCAAGTATTGGGGAGCTAAACCATTTAGTGCTTTGTAAGTAATAAGTAAGATTTTAAAATGTATGCGATGTTTAATAGGCAGCCAGTGCAGTGTTGACAGAACTGGGCTAATATGGTCATACTTCCTGGTTCTAGTAAGAACTCGAGCTGCTGCGTTTTGGACCAGCTGGAGTTTATTTATTAAGCGAGCAGGGCAACCACCCAGTAGAGCATTACAATAATCTAGCCTTGAGGTCATGAACGCATGAACTAACTGTTCAGCATTTTGCATTGAGAGCATGTGCCGTAATTTAGATATATTTTTAAGATGGTAGAAAGCAGTTTTACAGATGCTAGAGACGTGGCTTTCAAACGAAAGGTTGGTATCAAAGAGCACACCCAGGTTCCTCACTGACGACGAGGACTTGACAGAACAGCCATCAAGTGTTAGACAGTATTCTAGGCTACTACTTGTGGAGCTTTTTTGTCCAATAATTAAAAATTCATTTTTTTCTGAATTGAGTTGCAGGAAATTACCGGTCATCCAATGTTTTATATCAGCTATGCATTCCGTTAATCTTGTGAATTGGTAAGTTTCTTCAGGGCGTGAAGAAATATAGAGCTGAGTATCGTCAGCATAACAATGAAAACTAACGCTATGCTTCCTAATGATATCTCCCAGTGGTAGCATGTACAGGGTGAAGAGTAGCGGTCCTAGCACTGAGCCTTGTGGTACTCCATACTGAACTTGCGATCGGTGTGACATATCTTCATTTACTACTACAAACTGATAACGGTCGCATAGGTATGATTTAAACCATGATAATGCAATTCCACTAATACCTACATAATTTTCGAGTCTATTCAAAAGAATGTTGTGGTCGATAGTATCAAATGCAGCGCTAAGATCGAGTAACACTAATAGAGAGATACAGCCACGATCAGATGATAAGAGTAAATCATTTGTAACTCTGACGAGAGCAGTCTCAGTGCTATGATACGGTCTAAATCCTGACTGGAAATCCTCACAGATACCATTTCTTTCTAAAAAGGAACATAATTGTGAAGACACTGCCTTTTCAAGTATTTTTGACAGAAAGGGTAGATTTGAGATTGGTCTATAATTGACTAAATCTGTAGGATCAAGTTGCGGTTTTTTTATAAGTGGTTTAATAATAGCCAACTTAAAAGTTTTCAGTACATATCCTAATGACAAAGATGAATTAATGATATTAAGAAGAGGATCTATGACCTCTGGTAGCATCTCTTTTAATAGCCTAGTTGGTATAGGGTCGAGTATACATGTTGTCGATTTTGATGATTTAACGAGTTTAGCCAATTCTTCTTCTCCTATAGCAGTGAATGAGTGTAATTTTTCCTCAGTGACACTACAATGCTCTGTCTGATGTGATGCTGTAGTAGACGGCTGCATGGTTAAAAAATTGTTCCTAATATTATCAATCTTACATGTGAAGAAGTTCATAAAGTCATTACTGCTGTGCTGTTTACAATCATCAGAAGTTGAAGCTTTATTTTTGGTTAATTTAGCCACTGTATCGAATAAATACCTTGGGTTGTGTTTGTTTTCTTCCAAGAGAGTTGAGAAATAAGCAGATATAGCAGTTTTTACGGCCTTTCTGTATGTGATCATGTGCTCTTTCCACGAATTACGAAATACCTCTAATTTTGTTTTCTTCCAGCTGCGCTCCATTTTTCTGGCTGCTGTTTTAAGGGCCCGGGTGTGCTCGTTGTACCACGGCGTTGGACTATTTTCTTTTATCTTCTTTAAGCGCAGAGGAGCAACTGTGTCTAAAGTACTGGAAAAGAGAGAGTCGATAGTTTCTGTTGCAACATCGAGTTCTTCTATACTATCTGGGATGCTGAGCAGATGATACTGATGAGGGAGATTATTTAAAAAGCAATCTTTAGTAGCGGCAGTGATTGTCCTGCCATTTTTGAAGCGAGGGGGCGGCTTTGCAACCTTAGCTAAATTAAGTATACATGATACTAAGTAATGATCTGAGATGTCATCGCTCTGCTGCAGAATTTCAACGGTATCAACATTTATTCCATGTGACAATATTAGGTCTAAAGTATGATTATGGCGATGAGTGGCTCCTGACACGTGTTGCCTAACTCCAATAGAGTTTAGTGTGTCTTTAAATGCTAATCCCAATACGTCTTTTCCGTTGTCTACATGGATATTAAAATCACCAACAATTAGTACTTTATCTACGGCCAGTACTAATTCTGATAGAAAATCAGCAAATTCTTTGATAAAGTCTGTATTATGCCCTGGTGGCCTGTATACAGTAGCTAACACAAATGTTGAACGGGTTTTATCATGTACACTACATAGCGTTACATAAAGCACCAAAACTTCGAAGGAATTATATTTGAAACTAGACTTCTGAGTAATACTGAAGATATTATTATAAATTACAGCAACCCCTCCCCCTTTACCTTTCAGACGCGGCTCATGTTTATAACAATAATCTTGGGGGGTGGACTCATTTAAGGTAAAGTAGTCGTCAGGTTTTAGCCAGGTTTCTGTCAAACAGAGCACATCTAGATTATTATCTGTAATAATATCATTAACAATAAGCGCTTTTGGGGAAAGGGATCTAATATTCAGCAACCCAAGCTTTATCAATTGTTCATCTGTATTATATCTTTTGTTTATTTGTTGGACGTCAATTAAATTTTTACTGTTGAATGGTTTTGATGTTTTTTTTGTATTTACTAATTCGGGGAACAGACACAGTCTCTATATGATAATATCTAGGTGAAAGAGTCTCTATGTGCTGGGATTTATCTGACTCCGGTAACGTGAGACAGCTAGCAGACGGTCGGTTTAGCCAGTTTGTCTGCTTCCTGACCTGGGCCCTAGTGAGTCAAGGTTTAGCTCTAAGACTATGTGCCAAATTACTAGAGAGAAGAGCGGCACCACCCCAAGAGGGATGGATGCCATCCTTCTTCAACAGGTCAGGTCTGCCCCAAAAACTTTTCCAATTGTCTATGAACCCTATGTTATTTTGCAGACACCACTTAGACAACCAGCCATTGAGTGATGATAGTCTGCTAACTATCTCATCACTCCTTTTTACAGGGAGCGGTCCAGAACAAAAAACAGCCTCAGACATCGTACTAGCGAGTTCACACACCTCTTTAATGTTAATTTTGATGATCTCCGACTGGCGAAGTCGAACATCATTTGTGCCGACGTGAATAATAATCTTAGAGAATTTACGATTAGCTTTAGCCAGCACTTTTAAATTTGCTTTGATGTCAGGTGCTCTGGCTCCCGGTAAACAAGTGACTATGGTGGCTGGTGTCTCTATCTTCACGTTCCGTGTAATAGAATCGCCAATGACTAGGGCACTTTCAACAGGATACTCAGTGGGTGCTTCACTGAGAGGGGAGAACCTGTTTGATGTTCTAATTGGAACGGAAAAGCGGTTCTTTGGTCTGCGACTATGCTGCCTCACTGTTACCCAGTTTCCCTGCTGCGAGGGCCCTGCAGCCGGAACCGAAGAATGTACAGAGTTCACTAAGCTATTCGCATCCAAATCAGTGTCTAAAACTGTTACATCCTCACTACTCTCAGATAAAGTATGGATGCGTGTTTCTAATTCTGAAATCTTCTCCGTCAGCCTAACTATCTCCTTACATTTATCACATGTGAAGCCCTGTTCGCTAGCGGAGAAGCCTACACTAAACATGCGACATGCAGTGCAGGTGATAATGACAAGAGAAGACATGACTTACCGTGTTTGTTGATTAATCCAACTTACCACTTACCACAATCGTTTGCTGGACACAATTTACTAATCCAAGTTATGAACTCAGAAAAAGGGAGACCCGGGTGCAGAGATAACAAGCTAACAGGCTAGCGAAATGCTAACGTGTGATGGTGATTTAGATTAAAAGCTAGCGATGTCAAATTTAACGTGATAGGCAATTTTTAAACAATGTATGGTGATGAGTAAGTTATATTTAGCAGTAGAAGAAAGAGGAAATATCAAAATAAAGATTCAAACGTAAGCAAGGCTCTACAGAGCTACAGACTTGAGCTACAGAGCAACAGACACAGCAGGCAGACAGGAGCAATCGATCAGGCAGGAGCACCAGCTAGAACTAGACTGTATTTTATTATGGATTGTGTTGACGTCTAATGAGTTTATTAAATCAAAGTGAGGAGATGGGGTGGTGGAGGGATGCTAAAAATAAAAACGGTCAACGAAAGAAGGTAAATATGCTGTATATATACACACACCTCTTATCGTTGATTAAATCGATTGGCTTGCTATGCTCCACATGTGTTTAATTAGGTTTAATTATCTGAGGGTGCTCCACTTAGGTTTGATTAGGTTACATTATCTGGCGTGCTCCATTGTTTAGATAGGTTTAATTATCTGGACGTGCTCCTCCCGAAATTAGTTACTAAAACTTCACTTCACGAGTTCACACGTACATCAAATTAAATGGAGTAAAGATTATGCGTATTTGGTGTGCTGTCCGGGGGAGGGCTCGGGGCTCGGAATTTGGCCCGAACCCAGAGTATCCCCCAAAATGCAAATAACCGGACAGCCACCACGAAACCCCCCCAAATACGCAGATAATTGGTGGCCTGGCGTTTTGATAGGCCTGGTTGCTAGACCAGGAGGGCCCGTGTTGCCTCTGGTGGGAGCAACTCACAGCGTCGGGCGGAACGGGTCCTACTGGCCGATGTACTGGGAGCAACCTTGATTTGGAACGATCGATCGGGAAGGCTCTTACAACATCTGAGGGGGGCCCGGCTCACTGCAACAGACGAGAAACAATCCTACCGGCTGATAAATGAGGAGCATCCTCACAAATTACCGATTGGGAAAGCTTGTGCGACGTCTGAGGGGGGTCAGGCTCACTGCAACAGACGAGAAACAACCCTACCGGCCGATAAACGAGGAGCGGTCTTAAAGAGCACCTATCATGGAATTTTGAAATTTACCTTTCATGTAGTGTGTAACATAGATCTAAGTGAACAAAAACATCCTGCATAGCTTGAAATATGACAGTGCACCGTATATATAGTTATTTTCTTTCAAAAGTAAGTGTAATGTACTGCTCCGAGACAGAGGTTGAGAATCCAAATGCAGCTTTATTCAGAGGGTAATCCACACTCGTAGTCAACAACAGGCAAAAGGTCATACACAGGCAAGCAGTCCAAACAGGTAAACAAGGCAGGAGAGACAGGCAAAAGGGTAATCCGGGAGACAGGTAAGAAATCCAAAAACAAGAGACATGAAACCAGGGAAACGCTCAGAAATGCAGTAGTAACACTAAACAAGACTTGGCAATGACTGACAGAATGAACAGGCTTATATAGGGTGAGCTAACTAGGTAATGGGGTGCAGGTGGATGTAATCAATGGGTGTTGAAGAGTCCGGGCAAAGGATTATGGGTGATGTAGTCCTTGATGGAGTGACAGTCTGGAGTGGAGTGCCCTCAGGTGGTTCTCATGGGCACTCACACAGGACGAATTGTGACATAGCCCCCCTCCTAAGGAGTGGCTTCCAGACACTCCTATAATAATAATCCCGGAGGGAGGTGGAGCGGAGGCGGACACGGGGGCGGGATGGAGGGCCAGGCCCATGGAGCGGAAGAGGGCCTGGAGACCGAGCAGAAGACCAGGAAGGAGCAGGCTGAACAGATGACCAGGGTGGTGCAGGCCAGACAGATGACCAAGGTGGCATAGGCGGGACAGATGACCAGGCTGGCGTATGCAGAGCAGGCAGCCAGGGTGGAGCAGACGACCACCACAGCAGCACAGACGGTCTTGAAGCCCCCCACGGTGGAGCAGACGACCACCACATCAGCGCAGACGAGGTTGAAGACCCCCACGGCGGAGCAGACGACCACCACATCAGCGCAGACGA
The DNA here is from genome assembly GCA_033150135.1 of Gobio occitaniae. Taxonomy (NCBI): domain Eukaryota; kingdom Metazoa; phylum Chordata; class Actinopteri; order Cypriniformes; family Gobionidae; genus Gobio; species Gobio occitaniae. The sequence goes on from JARQWZ010002326.1 coordinate 97,563, forward strand.
GGTTGAAGACCCCCACGGCGGAGCAGATGACCACCACAGCAGCGCAGACGGTCTTGGAGACCCCCACGGCGGAGCAGATGACCACCACAGCAGCGTAGACGAGGTTGAAGACCCCCACGGCGGAGCAGATGACCACCACAGCAGCGTAGACGAGGTTGAAGACCCCCACGGCGGAGCAGATGACCACCACAGCAGCGTAGACGAGGTTGAAGACCCCCACGGCGGAGCAGATGACCACCACAGCAGCGGAGACGAGGTTGAAGACCCCCACGGCGGAGCAGATGACCACCACAGCAGCGGAGACGAGGTTGAAGACCCCCACGGCGGAGCAGATGACCACCACAGCAGCGGAGACGAGGTTGAAGACCCCCACGGCGGAGCAGATGACCACCACAGCAGCGGAGACGAGGTTGAAGACCCCCACGGCGGAGCAGATGACCACCACAGCAGCGGAGACGGGTTTGAAGACCCCCACGGCGGAGCAGATGACCACCACAGCAGCGGAGACGGGTTTGAATACCCCCACGGCGGAGCAGATGACCACCACAGCAGCGGAGACGGGTTTGAATACCCCCACGGCGGAGCAGATGACCACCACAGCAGCGGAGACGGGTTTGAAGACCTCCACGGCGGAGCAGTAGGTGGCACGGTCGGAGTCCTCTCTGGACTCTTGACTGGAGGCGGAGCCCTCACTGGACTCGGGACACGGGCCGGAGCCCTCACTGGACTCGGGAGACGGGCCGGAGCCCTCACTGGACTCGGGAGACGGGCCGGAGCCCTCACTGGACTCGGGAGACGGGCCGGAGCCCTCACTGGACTCGGGAGACGGGCCGGAGCCCTCACTGGACTCGGGAGACGGGCCGGAGCCCTCACTGGACTCGGGAGACGGGCCGGAGCCCTCACTGGACTCGGGAGACGGGCCGGAGCCCTCACTGGACGCTGGTCAGTGGCGGGAGCCATCTCTGGGCGCTGGTCAGTGGCGGGAGCCATCTCTGGACGCTGGTCAGTGGCGGGAGCCATCTCTGGACGCTGGTCAGTGGCTGGAGCCATCTCTGGACGCAGGTCAGTGGCTGGAGCCATCTCTGGACGCAGGTCAGTGGCTGGAGCCATCTCTGGACGCAGGTCAGTGGCTGGAGCCATCTCTGGACGCAGGTCAGTGGCTGGAGCCATCTCTGGACGCAGGTCAGTGGCTGGAGCCATCTCTGGACGCAGGTCAGTGGCTGGAGCCATCTCTGGACGCAGGTCAGTGGCTGGAGCCATCTCTGGACGCATGTCAGTGGCTGGAGCCATCTCTGGACGCAGGTCTGTGGCTGGAGCCATCTCTGGACGCAGGTCTGTGGCTGGAGCCATCTCTGGACGCAGGTCAGTGGCTGGAGCCATCTCTGGACGCAGGTCAGTGGCTGGAGGCATCTCTGGACGCAGGTCAGTGGCTGGAGCCATCTCTGGACGCTGGTCAGTGGCGGGAGCCATCTCTGGACGCTGGTCAGTGGCGGGAGCCATCTCTGGACGCTGGTCAGTGGCTGGAGCCATCTCTAGATGCTGGTCAGTGTCTGGAGCCATCTCTAGATGCTGGTCAGTGGCTGGAGCAGCCATCTCTGGACGCGGACGGAGACATGAGAAGTCACTGGGCTCTGGACGTTGACTGGAGATGAAGAAATCCTGATGCAAGAAACCCTGGACATGGACAGGAGATGTCGCTGAACCCTGGACATAGACAGGAGATGTCGCTGGACCCTGGATATGGACAGGAGATGTCGCTGGACCCTGGACGGCAGCCATGACAGGACGAGACTCTGGAATGGCGGCCATTTTGCACAAAGACAAATGCATAGCAGATGCAGTGGGTATGTCACTATCCTCCTCCATGATACCCACTTTAAAAGCAGAGCCGCTCAGTTGCAAAGCAATGTCAATATACGTTTTTAGAGACCAATTAGGATCATGCAAAGGCATGATTGAACTGAGCGGCTCAGAAAGTCCTCCTCTGAAAAATATCATGAGACATACCTCGTCCATTGAAGTCAAATGTGCCAGCTCAACGAAGTGCTCTACATAGTCCTCGATAGGACGATCTCCTTGACGGAGACACAGGATTTTTGCTGCTGGATTCATAGAGGCCAAGTCTTCTGTAATGTACTGCTCCGAGACAGAGGTTGAGAATCCAAATGCAGCTTTATTCAGAGGGTAATCCACACTCGTAGTCAACAACAGGCAAAAGGTCATACACAGGCAAGCAGTCCAAACAGGTAAACAAGGCAGGAGAGACAGGCAAAAGGGTAATCCGGGAGACAGGTAAGAAATCCAAAAACAAGAGACATGAAACCAGGGAAACGCTCAGAAATGCAGTAGTAACACTAAACAAGACTTGGCAATGACTGACAGAATGAACAGGCTTATATAGGGTGAGCTAACTAGGTAATGGGGTGCAGGTGGATGTAATCAATGGGTGTTGAAGAGTCCGGGCAAAGGATTATGGGTGATGTAGTCCTTGATGGAGTGACAGTCTGGAGTGGAGTGCCCTCAGGTGGTTCTCATGGGCACTCACACAGGACGAATTGTGACAGTAAGAGTCGACTCTGAGTCATTTTTAAGAATCGTTAGAAGACCGAAGCTTTTTCTCTGACTAGATGACGTCAACTTGTCAAGTTATTTGAATACGATACGCCCACTTATTGCGCTCCAAGACGCCAGTGAAAACTAGAAAACATCATGGCGACGAGACGCTGTGTTCTGAAGTGCTTTTTTCATCTGCCCAAGGATGAGCATTTGAAGACTAAGTGGCTTGAAGACAAACCATACATCGTCGCGATTGAGTGTTTATTAGTCTTCAAATGTATGTTTCGCGATCTCAGGAAGCTTTTATTATGGACTTTTATTATGGCACATGGTTCTTCTTCGTGTGTCTGTACCATATATGGATTACATGTGCACAGAGCGCCCTCCGGCTGCCAGTATGAATTGAAAACAACACATAAGAGACTCAATCGCTCATGATTAGGCTATCTGCGCATTTTGAGGAAGTATTGAATAAAAAATACTCCTCTGTTTAGAAATTTGACACAGACATATGAGAATCTATCAATATGTCTCCTCATCTGCACACTTTTGAACTAAAAGCCCTGAGGGATGTTGATTTGTCTCGAGTTTTCGTGAGGGGAATAGAGGAGTTTTTTTATGAATGAGATCAGCTGAGGCTCATATTACAATCAAACGGTACAGACGCGGTTTTCATATTCATAACTCCTGACACATATTAACAAATTACTGTCACTATAAGACTTTGATGGGCGTTCTGTTTCCGAAAATATCTGCACAGACTATACCAATCACAACTGACTGGGTCATCGGACCAATCAGCGCAGATCAGCGTCACGTAAAGGCGGGGTTTTGAAAAGTGAATCACTAAAGGAATCATTTGAGAATCGCTGTCAAAACAGGTAAAAATAAATGCATATTATAAGAAAACTAAAGTCTTTTTTGTCATTGCATGCATGCAAAACTGTTGTTGGGGACTTCTAAAACAATATTTGGAACATTTTAAATGCCATGATAGGTGCTCTTTAAATTAAAATTACCGATCGGGAAGGCTCTTGCAACATCTGAGGGGGGCCCGGCTCACTGCAACAGACGAGAAACAATCCTACCAGCTGATAAATGAGGAGCATTCTCACAAATTACCTCTCTTGCGACGTCTGAGGGGGGTCAGGCTCACTGCAACAGACGAGAAAAAACCCTACCGGCCGATAAACGAGGAGCAGTCTTAAAGCTACACTGTGTAACTTTTTTAGTCTATTCTTAGCTAAAAACACTTAGTTCTTTCAAAAAAATATGTGCTCATTAATGTATATTTACTTCTTTCAAGTAATAAAGTATTCTCGTAAGTTTATAATATGCCATTGAAAATACATAAGGTAATGGGATCTAACGGTGGTCGCCATGTTGCCCCTCCATCTTGAAAGTACATTAGCCAAAGAGGGACATACCTGTAAATTCAAGCTTCGCTTTTCGCGTTTTAACCGGTTTTAATACTCGATGGCACTGTACAAAATTCTCTGCCTCGCGCATGTGCGCGTCAACTTGTTCAGACTTGTCTGGTGCATGTGCAGAGAGTTTTCATCTCAGCAGCGTCCAGTAACAGTTATACGGAGTTTTCCTGGCTTGTTTATTCCTCAAAAGTCTGTTTTTCCTTGTGTGGTATTTCTGTGCGTTAATAACTCCGTGAGTAATAATAGTTATTGTAGATGTGTTTCAGAGTGTGTCATCGCGTAATTCAGTTGATGTCACCTCAGAAGTATTTTTGTGTCAACATACAATAGCGTAATGCTCACCTATTTGAATAATCATTCAGTTATTTTGTTATCAACCATGTTTATTCGTTTATAGAAAATATTTGCTTGTAATGTATGTTGATGGAAATATGTATCAGGTCTGATCGGCATATTAACAATTGTTATACAGAGAGCACTGCAGTGCTAACGTTAAAGCGCCGCACACACTTTTGTAACCGGACACCGCTTGTTAGCAGCAGCAGCGGCAGCTCTGCTCCTTTTAATGCAGCTGCATTTAGCGCCTATATATGGTACAAGCTCTGGTTTACGGTTACATTATACAAATGTAACTTATAAGTATAGTTATACAGTTCTTAACTGTGTATGTATATTTACCATCCTTATTTGTTCTCTCACAGAAACCACATTTATGTACATATCCACGCAAACCTGTTTATGCCTTGCAATTGGATGACTGAATAAACATTACTATCATCAAAGTTCACTCTGGATTAGCTGCAGTTCTTTCTAGCCGAATAATTAGGCCAGTTGAGTTCCAACCATCCCACTGCGCACAGAATATCCCACAGGCACCGTGTCGAATGTGGACGAGGTCGAACTGGAAGCCATGTTAATCTTGGACTAAATCGGCCACCGTAGGAGTTGAAACGAAATCGGAATTGAGAGGAACAGAAACTAAAATTCACTGGATGGTCATATACCTTTTCACCGCTAGATGGGGGAACATATCACACAGTGTAGCTTTAAATTAAAAATTACCGATCGGGAAGGCTCTTGCAACATCTGAGGGGGGCCCGGCTCACTGCAACAGACGAGAAACCATCCTACCGGCTTATAAATGAGGAGCATCCTCAAAAATTACCGATTGGGAAGGTTCTTGCGACGTCTGAGGGGGGTCAGGCTCACTGCAACAGACGAGAAACAACCCTACCGGCCGATAAACGAGGAGCAGCCTTAAATTAAAATTACCGATCAGGAAGGCCCTTGCAACATCTGAGGGGGGCCTGGCTCACTGAAACAGACGAGAAACAATCCTACCGGCTGATAAATGAGGAGCATCCTCAAATTACCGATTGGGAAAGCTCTTGTGGCGTCTGAGTGGGGTCAAGCTCACTGCAACAGACGAGAAACAACCCTACCGACCGATAAACGAGGAGCAGCCTTGAATTAGGATGACCAATCGGGAAGGTTCTTGCAAGGTCTGAGGGGGGCCTGGCTCACTGCAACAGACGAGAAACAATCCTACCGGCTGATAAATGAGGAGCATCCTCAGAAATTACCGATTGGGAAGGCTCTTGCAACGTCTGAGGGGGGCCCGGCTCACTGCAACAGACGAAGAAAAACACTACCGGCCGGAAAAGACGGAGCAACGAGATTTAACGTGCGCGTAATTTTTTGAAACGGCCAATCGGGAGGGTTCAAGCCACATCTGGCGGGAGATTAGACTCTCGGCGTCATATGGGTGAGCCCTACCAACCGATAAACGGAGCGTCTTAATTAAAGAGGAAGACTGACCGAGGGGGCCAACCCAGCCTCTGTCTGGAGCGGCTTACTGGCATCAGGTGAGTGGGTCCTATCGGTCAACGGTACAGTGAAAGAGATGTGAAACACCCGGCAGGAGAGCTCTCACAGCATCCGACGGGAGATCGAGACTCACTGCAATCGGATGGGTAAGCCTCGCTGGCAGACGGGTGGAAGGTAAATGTAGAGGTTTGTCCAGGAGAGCCCTTGCTGGACAGAAAAAGAGGAAAGATAAGCATTTGACCAGGAGAGCTCTAGCAGCATCCAAAAGTCAAGTCAAGTCAACTTTATTTATATATATATAGTGCTTTTGACAATGTAGATTGTTTCAAAGCAGTTTTACAGTTTTTAAACAGGAAAATAAAGCAGCATAATTTTATTCAGCTGTATAGCCATTCTGGAAAAAACGCTGATGTAATCGGTTCATTTCAATTATCATACAGTGACAGTGTGGGCTTTAGATCAATAATTCGATCAGTAATTTAGTTTAAATGGTTAATTTAGTTTATTAGATTTATTTCGATGTTTAGTTGAAAAATGTAGTGTCCCCAACTGAGCACGCCAAGCCAGAGGCAACAGTGGCAAGGAAACCAAAACCCCATTAGGTGACCTAATGGAGAAAAATAAACCTTGGGAGAAACCAGGCTCAGTCGGGGTGCCAGTTCTCCTCTGGCCAATTAACAAACAGCGTATTATTATTATTATTATTATTATGGCAGCTTTACGGTTCAGAGGTCATAATAGATCGGAATATTCGAGGGACCGGGGGCAACATGCTGGAGACGGGTTTATTGAGGATGATGTTGATTAAATAATTATTAAAGTGCAATACTTGGAGGCCCTTAACGGTATTAAGATAGGAAACGAGTTGATTGAAGGAGAGAAAATTTGAGGGTATGCATGTTATAAGAGAAGTGGAATGCTTTAAACATCTCCAAGTTGTCACATAGGATTGGAAGGTTCTGGGAGAGAACAGCACTGCTGCAGAAGTGGAGAAATTAGCCAGAGAATCTGAGCTCCTGCGAGAGCAGAGGGAACAGCACTGCTGTGGAAGTGGAGAAAATATCCAGAGAAACTGAGCTCCTGCGGGAGCAGAGGGAACAGCACTGCTGTGGCAGTGGAGAAAATATCCAGAGAAACTGAGCTCCTGCGGGAGCAGAGGGAGAAGCACTGCTGTGGCAGTGGAGAAAATAGCCGGAGAAACTCAGCTCCTGCGGGATCAGAGGGAGAAGCACTGCTATGGCAGTGGAGAAATTAGCCAGAGAAACTCAGCTCCTGTGGGAGCAGACGGAGAAGCACTGCTGTGGCAGTGGAGAAAATATCCAGAGAAACTGAGCTCCTGCGGGAGCAGAGGGAGAAGCACTGCTATGGCAGTGGAGAAATTAGCCAGAGAAACTCAGCTCCTGCGGGAGCAGAGGGAGAAGTTAGCCAGAGAAACTGAATTCCTGCGGGAGCAGAGGGAACAGCACCACTGCTGCACTGGAGAAAAGGTTAGACGGACAATGGAGAACCACATTCATATTAGGGAAACAGCTATGACTTTTAAATCTAGCATATTTTATGTATGAGCCCATACAGTAGCCTAGTGAAATAATTGTCCATATTTTCATGTAATTTGTTTATTTTATTAAATCTAAAAATAAAAATCTAAAATGTGTGCATCAACCTGACACCTAGATGAACACTTTACAGTTGGTTTTATGACAAAGCCATTCTCTTCAAATGCTATTGAAGTTAGAAACATGTGTAACTTTAGGGACAGTCCCTAAAACCGCGGATATCGAATATCCAAAGTCATGGAGCTTACTCCAGTTAATTTCACCTCTAGGTCAGTCTGGCCAGTAGGAATTCACAACCTTTGGATCATGAAAGCCAAATAATTTCGCTCGCTAGGCATTTACCATGGCCCTGTAAAAATTAATTTGAATGGTTTGTTGAGATTCGCTTTGCACTGTGTGGTGAATTTGCAGACGGTCCCTAAAGCACCCTAGGCGGATACTTTACCTCGCTGAAAACTGCTCCTTTAAGGCGGAACACATTCTCTCACTCACTCGCTGATGAGTGGGCAGTCCGTAGATGGAGCGCGAGCTGTGAACGTTGCATGCGTTCTAAATTCTGTTGCTCTTGCCATTTATTTTATTTTATTTATTTATTTTTTCTGTTCAGTAACGCAGTTGTCAGTCAGGAGTGTATGCGAACTGCCCCATGTGTGCGTGCGATCGACGCGGATAATAAACCCCATGGAATGTCAGATATGTGAGATTGCTTACACTTGGCAACGACCATTCAGGCCAGTTCTCCGGCCTCTCTGTGTGAAGAGCTATGCATGTATACAACAAACAATATTAAATCACAATACAGAAAACATTGTCATTGTTCATAAATATTCGCTTGGCATAACGTTAGATGTGCGCCATTCATTGATTGTGAACTGCTCTGAACTGAAGCCTAGTTGTGCAAGCCCATACAACGCTCGGAATCTAAAACGTGAGTTTCACATGTATTTATTGAAATAGCCTTTGAAGTTTGCAGTAACCTGATGTTTTTCTATCCCCAAAATATAAGATGCCATAAAATAATCGTTAATAGCATGGTATACAATATAGCCTACTGTAAGGTATTGATGCTACATTTAAGGAAATGGGTGCTCCAAGATACAGTGTACTAGTTTGCACACTATTTTTCTATTTTCGCAGTTCTATTTTTTTGTCGCAAATGTGAGTAGCTATATGGTCGCACTGTCGAGCCGTGTGTGACCGAGCTTATGTGAGCGAGCGTCAAGTTGAGAAGTATTGAATCAAAGCAGTGATTATCAGCTGGTTCCAACAAGTGGCTGATCGTTGGCATAATATGCCGTTTTGTACTGTCATCATTTTAGTGATTTCTTTACCAGCAAGTATATTTATAGTTCATTACCGCGTGCATGTCCATGATGAACGTAGGCTACTTCTCGCGTGTGAAAATTATGTCTGTATAGGCTACACAGAGGCGGCAAGATCGCAAGAAAGGCTTGTTGTAGTTTTCCCTGTTGCAAGTCTGCGGAGTGCACTCTTTACACTGTCCGAGCACTTTCGTGGTTGACGCTGTCGTCATTTTTCTAAAACAACACGCAATTAACATGCATTTAGAACAACAATTAGAATTTAGAAGTCATAATCTCAATTGTGATTTGTGGCAAACACAATTAACAGTTACATCCGGGAAAAGCTGAATTTATTTTACCGTGAATGCTGATGGAAGCGGCCGAAATGGTTTAGAAATCTGTAAGGAAAAGATTTTAGCATTGTAGAATTGCTTCGAGCTGTTTGAGCTATTTTAGGCTACAGCGTGGGTGGGTGGGGCGACCTTGCTAGCAGTCCATGCTAAAAATAAAAACGGTCATCGAAAGAAGGTAAATATGCTGTATATATACACACACTTCTTATCGTTGATTAAATTGATTGGCTTGATATGCTCCACATGTGTTTAATTAGGTTTAATTATCTGAGGGTGCTCCACTTGGGTTTGATTTGGTTACATTATCTGGCGTGCTCCATTGTTTAGATAGGTTTAATTATCTGGACGTGCTCCTCCCGAAATTAGTTACTAAAACTTCACTTAAATTAAATAAATGACATTAAAATTATAAGTAATCACTAAGTGACTTTTCGGATGTAACAGTAATTTGATTACCACCCATTTAAAATGTAACTGTAATGAAATACAGTTACTAAAATTTTTTATTTTAAATACGTAATAATACTCCCCAACCCTGTTTTAACAAGATGGCAAAGACTAAGGCTGCATCTAAAATCGCATACTTCCCTACTATATAGTAGGCAAATACAGTATGTGACAAAAGAAGTATGCCCGAATGTAGTACGTCCGGATTACATTGATACTAAACACATACAAAAGCATACAATTCACCAAATTCTTTTCACACTCTCCATTTTACATTATGCTGTAATCGTGCTACGGTGCTATTACATAAAACACAAATACACCTGAGTACCGAACTGCAGAGTTGGTGAAAACATATCCACATCACTATGTCACAAGTGGTATTCGAACCCAGACTGTGGTGAAACCCAAATATGGGCCCACTGGCAGTCTTTATTTAGAATAATGACACTTAATTTATTATACTTTATTTATTATAATGACACTTGCACGTGTCGTTATATTTGAATGCCATTATAATTGAACGACTCTTGAATAAACATAAGCAAAGAGTACAAGATTCTAATGCAGGGTATAAAGATACAGATTCACAGTAGACTTAAAGTAAGCAACAATGTTCAATAAAGTATATATAAAGTATAAATCCAAAACAAAAAAAAAACAAGTCAAAAGAGTTTAAGCAAAAGTCTTATATTTGAACGACCTTTAACCTGTGCGGGGAAAAAAATCAACCAGTGGCAACAGTTTAAAAGTAGCCATTCTTGGCAACACTGATGCTGGCAATGTAAAGTCCTGAACAGGTCTGGGCCCAGGATATTTAGTGCTGGCACCTAGGTACGCTTCTTTGGTCCATATCCTTCCCAGACGAAAAAGATAGTGAAAGCCAAGAATCTAGCATTCTCCTCATGGTATACATGGGGCCTTCTATAATGGAAAGGGGGAGGTGGGGCAGGAGTTGGAGGAGACAAAGGAGATGTTACCACAGATTTTAATTGGGATTTATGAAAAGGTAGGTCTCGCTCTTAGGGTGTACTCACACTAGCCAGTTTGAACCGTGCCCGAGTGCGTTTGACCACCAAAGCGCGGTTCGTTTGACTAGTGTGAGTGCTCCGAACCGTGCCCGGGCGCGGCTCGATTAGCCGGCCCTGGCCCGCTTGGAAGAGGTGGGCCAGAGCACGGTTCAGTTGGACTCGGGCGCGGTTCGCATGCAGTGTGAGCGCTAACCGTGCTGGAGCACGGAACAGCTGCGCGCTACTATCAACATTACGACAGCAAACACCAAACTATTACTACTTGGATACACTTTCCAATTAAATCAAGTATATTCACGTTTATAACGGTCCTGGTTCTCACCTCATTGATGAACATGAATTGTAGTTTGCGAGTAAAGCTGCAAATTCCTCCGTCAAAGTCAGCTGCCTCCGTAATAATATTCTGATATGTGCAGTGCAATCAAGTGAAAATCGCTGCATGGCATACATGATAAATGTTTTAGGCAGTCTATTAGCGAAAACACTTTTCTTCCCGTTTTCTTCAAAACAAAAAGTTGCATCATGAATGATGTAAGCGTGCTCCGGTCCGCTATGTTAAGTGCAATGTGAGTGCAGGCCAGCGGGGGAGTGGGGAGGGGGGACAATCGCGCTCGGGCACGGTACAAGGCAACCATGCCTAGTGTGAGTACACCCTGAAACTGTAAACTGGCATGTCAAAGGGTTGACCCTTCTAGTGATATTAAATGGTCCAACAATTCTTGGGACTAGATTCAACTTTCCCTGTTCTGAAGTGCTGATTTGTCTTCCTCTTGTTTCTAGTCCACAGCTTGGTTCTTATAATGGGTTAAGGCATGAGCTTTTTTCGAATTCCTTCTGCACCGCTAAATGAACCTTTCAACACTAGGAACCCCAACCTCTAACTCTTGATTGTTGAACTGTGGCTGGAACCTGAATTGGCACTAGAGTGGGGATAAGCCAGTAGTGGATCTTTGTAATGTGTTGTGTGCCAGCCCAGATCCAGAACCAACTCCAAGAGGATGGCTGGGAGGAAGTGAAACAGTGGAGGTTTAATTTGGACACAAATTTATTCAACTAAATATTCAACTAAATTACTGATCTGCCCGCATTGTCACTATATGATCATTGAAATGAGCTGGATAACATCACCGTTTTCTCCAGAGCGGCTGTACAGCTGAATCAAATTCTGTTGCATTTTTTTCCTGTCTAACACTGTGAAGCTGCTTTGAAACAATCAGCATTGTAAAAAGCACTATATAAATAAAGGTGACTTGACTTGACTTGAGGTATTTCTTAAGGTCCTGATTTACTCTTTCTGTCTGACTGTTTGGCTGGGGGTGGAAACCTATAGAGAGAGATAAACAGAAGAGCGAGACAGAACAGAGACCAGAATGCATTCCAATATGTCAACTGGAAATCCATGGATCCTAACCATATTTTGGAGAACAATGTCAGCCGTGTCTTGAAGGAAGTTTAGGTAAAGCAAAGAATTGTGCAGCTTTAGAGAAATGGTCTACCACCACCAGGATAACAGTGTTACCTTCGGACAAGTCAACTTTATTTATATAACGCATTTTACAATTCAGATTGTTGCAAAGCAGCTTTACAGTGGTAACAGAAAAAAAGATTGCAACAAAATTTGATTCTCTGTCTAGAGCGCACAACTGCATGAGCTTATATGGAAGAAGAAGATGCCTGAGCTTGCATTTTGGGTTAAGCTGTGTTTGTTTGATATTCTGGAAAATAGAATAATAGAATCAAAATGTATTAGCCTTTTTAAGAGTTAGGGGACGGTGAGAAATTTTTCCCTCACCATCACATTGCTGTCAGGACACAGTAACAGATAAGGAGTCCAGGTACGTGAAACGAGACCAGACAGTGAAGTGCAGGGAGAGTGTGCTACTTGTAGTGTCTGTGATGATGAGGTGCAGGTGCAAGTGATCAGTACTTTGGGGAGAGTGAACGAGTGGGCAGGGCGTGGAGATCTGGTGACGATGCCTGTGTGGGCGTTGGCTGTGACTCTGTGACAGTACCCCCCTCCTCCACTGGTGGCTCCTGACGACAGGATGGGGCGACGACGACGGGGTCTGCCTCGACCCCATGAAGCTGGGCGGTCTGAGTATTCGCCATGGAATTGGGTGAGGAGTGTGGGGTCGAGGATGTCGTTGCGATGAACCCAGGAGCGTTCCTCAGGACCATAGTCCTCACAGTCCACGAGGTACTCGATCCAAGGACCCCGTCGTCGCGAGTCCAGGATCGCCCGCATCCGGTAGATGGTCTCCACCTCGATAACTTCAGGAGGAGGAGGTACCGCATCGTCACCACATTCTGTGGAGAGAGAAGACAAGGGATCAGTGTGTGGCTTTAATAGGGAGGATAACCAGTGATTGACAGCTGGAACCTCTGAGGGCTCACCCGACCAGGGGAAGAGAGGAGGTTGATAGCCCAGGATGCACTGGAATGGGGTGAGCACTAGTGATGTGTCGTTCATGAACGATTCGTTCATTTTGAACGAATCTTTAATATGACTCGGGACTACTGAGTTGTCTCAGAGAGTGATTCGTTCATTTTGTGTTGACCGCGCATGCGCATTACGCTGAATCTGAACTGGAAAGAACAAAAATGATTAGTTCATCTTTCGAGTCTTGAGTCTCGAGTTCGGGTTTGAGTCTTTCGTTCTTCCTGTCAGTCCCATAGAGTCTATGCTGTCAGTAGCGGAAACAGAAAAGATTCTTTCTTTCGAGTTCGGGTTTGAGTCTTTCGTTCTTCCTGTCTGTCCCATAGAGTCTATGCTGTCAGTAACGGAAACAGAAAAGATTAGTTCTTTCGAGTCTTTCAGGTTTGACGTTTGAGTCATTCGTTCTTTAGTCACGTGTGACTTCTCACCGTATTGAACACTAGTTCACAACCTTTTTACTAACAAGCACGTAGTTATTTTTTTTATTTTATTATTATTTTTTTTATATATAATTCTCAGTTAATATCAGACATAAACAAATATGGGAAATATATTGAATATTCAAGTCTAACATCACAAATTCAAGTCAATTAGACTATTACTCATTTTGAATCATATAGCACAAACACACACACGCATACACACACACACATATCTATATCTATCTCTCTCTATATATATATTATATATAGAGAGAGATAGATATAGATATGTGTGTGTGTAATATGTTTTTGTATAGGTGCTATAGGCCTATAAGCTATGTTACAAAGGTTTAGGTAACATTTTTAAACTGATTTTTATTCATTAATAACACAAGGACAAAAAAAATATGTAACTCAATAGAGAAAAATAAAATACAGTTGATTCAAAACGAGTAATAGTCTAATTGACTTGAATTTGTGATGTTAGACTTGAATAGTCAATATATTTCCCATATTTGTTTATGTCTGATATTAACTGAGAATTATATATAAAAAAAAAAAAACAGAAAAAAAAATAACTACGTGCTTGTTAGTAAAAAGGTTGTGAACTAGTGTTCAATACGGTGAGAAGTCACACGTGACTAAAGAACGAATGACTCAAACGTCAAACCCGAAAGAACGAATCTTTTCTGTTTCCGCTACTGACAGCATAGACTCTATGGGACTGACAGGAAGAACGAAAGACTCAAACCCGAACTCGAGACTCGAAAGATGAACTAATCATTCTGTTCCCGGACCTGTGTCACATGGCCCGGCCCCAGATCAGAGTCAGACACAGACGAGTCGACAACTAACGTCTCGAGGAGTTCGAAAACACGAGAGGCAGAGAACAAACGTGATAAATATGAAGTTGCGAAAGAATGTCTCGGATCAGGAGGCGAGGTGAACTAACAGAGTTAGACTGCAATAGCCTGTCCCAACAACTAATCAATTAATTAAACGTTTCAGTTTCTTATCATTTGGCTTTGGTTGCAGTACCCTTTAGTTTATTTTTATTTAGTTTTACAAATGTAATCAACATTTTCATAAGTACTAGATGGGTTGGGCTATTTAACATGTCATTTTAATTATATTTTTCTGAAATGAACGAAATGACTCGAAAAAAGATTCGTTCATTTTGCTGAACGAGACTCAAAGATCCGAGTCAGTAAAATGATCCGAACTTCCCACTACTAGTTTGCACAGTGGTGGTCTGCCGAAGGGAATTCTGGGCATACTTGGCCCGGGGGTGGTATTGGCTCCAGCAGTCTTGGTTCCGGTGACAATAGGGACCTCAGGTATCTCCCAATCTCCTGGATCTTCCACTCAGTTTGACCGTTGGTCTGAGGGTGGTATCCAGATGAGAGACTGACCGACACTCCTAGGAGCTTGAAGAAGGCTTACCAGACCCGGGAGATGAACTGTGGTCTGCGGTCGGAAACAATATCCTCTGGGATCCTGAAGTGATGGAACACATTCTGGAACATGGCGTCGGCGGCTTCGAAGGCAGTAGGTAGGGCTTTGAGAGGAATCAATTTACAGGCCTTGGAGAAACAATCCACGATGACGAATACACAGGTGAAGTTGGTGGAAGATGGTAAGTCAGTCACAAAGTCAATACCAAGGTGGGTCCACAGGCGGCGAGGAATGGGTAGAGGGACCAGTTTACCTTTGGGGAGCTTCCTAGGAGTGTTGGACACGGCACAAACTGAGCATCCCTTGACTTACCGGGAGACATCCTGAGGCATGGAGGGCCACCAATACTGTTGTTGCAGGAGCGAGAGGGTTCATACACTGCCTGGGTGATGTATGAACTAAGTCCATGAGGGGCTGATGGTGGGTCGGTGGAACATAGAGGAGCCCCTCAGGACCTCCCGGCGGAGCAGGTTCGCAGTGTTTGTCTTGAGCGATAAGTTGGTTCAGGGACCATTTGATGCGACTCACAATCATGGCTGGAGGGAGGACAGGTTCCGGATCAGAGATTTATGGAGTAGGCTGGTGAAGCTGGGATAAGGCATCCGCCTTGCAGTTCTTAGTTCCGGGTTGGTAGGATACCGTGAAATGGAATCGAGTGAAGAACAGGGCCCAACGGGCTTGACGGGGATTCAGTCTCTTGGCCTTTCTGAGATACTCGAGGTTGCGATGATCTGTGATGGCCTCGAACTGGTGATTTGCTCCCTCCAGCCAGTGCCACCCCTCCAATGAGAGCTTGATGGCTAGCAATTCTCTGTTCCCGATGTCATAATTCTGCTCCGCCAGGGACAGCTTTTTGGAGAAGAAGGTAAATGGATGGAGTCGTGGAGGATCACCCTGCCGCTGAGATAATACCGCCCCGACTCCTGTAGACGAGGCGTCCACTTCAACGATGAACGGGAGCTCAGGATTAGGATGCACGAGGATCAGGCGGTTTGGAAGGCTTCTCGGAGCTGATGAAATGCTTCTCGGGCAGATGGTATCCAGGACAGAGACTTGGGCCGGCCTCTGAGGAGTGAAGTGAGAGGTGCACTGAGCAGACTGTAGTTGAGCACGAAGCGACGATAGAAGTTAGCGAATCCCAGGAAACGCTGGAGCTCCTTCACAATCGTTGGTAATGGCCAGTCTCGGATGGCTTCCACCTTCCTCTGGTCCATCTGGATACCGTGTTGGTCAATGACATACCCTAGGAACTGCACAGAGGGGATATGGAACTCGCAGCTGTTGGGACCAGAGGAAGGGGATAACTGAATTTCACCGTCTGGGAGTTGAGTTGACGATAATCAATGCACGGCCTCAAGCCTCCATCCTTCTTGGCCACGAAAAAGAAGCTTGAAGCGGCCGGGGATGTCGATGGATGAATGAAGCGTTGAAAGAGTGCCTCTTGCATGTACTCCTCCATGGCCTTCTGTTCCGGGATGGACAGTGGGTGAAGTCCTCGGAATGTAAATTAGCAATGCGGAGCGTCAGTGTGGGGGAGCAATGCCGGATGTGACCACGGCCCAGCGATTTTCCCTGGATGGTATGGATACGGGGATCCTGTTGGCAATGTTTGCGAAAAAAACATTCAGTTTTTGGAGAATTTTGGGGCTGATGAAATTCACTGCCGAGCCGGAATCGATGAGGGCCTCAGCTGGTTCGAGTGAGAGAGGCAATATGGGCTGGAACTTGAATAGTACTCACCGCTGGGCGTGATGGTCGGATGGGACAGGCCGCAATGAAGTGATCACCTCCCCCACAATACAGACAGAGATGAGGTTGAATTCTTCTCTTACGCTTCGAACGAGTCAAGCGAGTATAGTCCACCTGCATAGGTTCAGATGCTGGAAGGGTGACAGATGGTGCGGCGGGCAGAGGATTAACAGTGGGTTGATGAAGCGTGTAAGCAGAATAGCACTGAGCCACGCGGATGGTCTTCTGGATCAAGCCTTCTAAGCCCATGGTATCATCAAACACCACCATCAAATGTCTTACATGAGGATCTAGACCTTGATGAAAGGCGGTTATCAATGAAGACTCGTTCCAGCCACTAGCAGCCGCTAGGGTACGAAATCAGAGAGCATACATACATACTCACTCACGGTCTCCTCTCCTTGACGAATTTGGTACAGTTGATCATGTACAGCGAGGTCTGAAGTGCTCTAACCAAACACATCCCAGAAGTGGGCAAAGAAGGCTTCCAGCGAGCAGAGAGATGACAAACGCTACTCGGGCGCGTTCGTTGTGGAAAAGCTGTGATTGGGCTTCCAGATATAACAGCACTGTAGGAGAAACCCACTGCAATCCTCCGCCGTGCTGGTGAATGTCGCTGGTCGGGTCATGGGACTGACAGAGCCAGCTGGAGAATTGGATTTCAATTATCATATAGGGACAATATGGGCAGATCAGTAATTTAGTTGAAAATTTATTTGAATATTTAGCTGAAAATGTAGTGCCCCCAACTGAGCAAGCCAAGCCAAAAGCGACAGTGGCATGGAACCAAAACTCCATCAGGTGGCATAATGGAGAAAAATAAACCTAGGGAGAAACCAGACTCAGTTGGGGTGCCAGTTCTCCTCTGGCCATCATGCTGTGTCGGTGAGGCAATTATTAGATAGGGATATTTGAAAGATCGGAGCCATCACGCCAGAGACAGGTTTATTGAGGATGCCGTGTCAGTGAGGCAATTATTAGATAGGAATATTCGAAAAGATCGGAGTCATCATGCCGGAGACTGTTTATTGAGGATCTGTGTTGATGAGGCAATTATTAGATAGGAATATTCGAAAGATCCAAGTCATCACGCCGGAGACGGGTTTCCTGAGGATGTCGTGTCGATGAGGCAATTATTAGATAGTGTGGGATTACAAATTTAACCCTCTCGAGTCGGCCGTCACGCCAGCGTGATTGGCTTGCTTTTTTTCTTATCAGTGCCAAAGAGACTCAAATAACTCTGTCGTTTTTTATCATTCAGGCAAGTGTTATACATCATTATAATATGTTAAGTTTCTATTTTGTTTTAGTACAGTCACAATAAAAACAAATTGTTGTGCTTTTTGCAAAATAAAGAAATCAAACATGATGCGCGATCTGCAGCTTCTCTGTCAAAGATAGAGTCCTCAGAAAATGACCTCTAACTTTGTGAATACTTGCCTTACAAACTTGAGACATATGTCTAAAGAAACGCTGAAATGTGTTAAACACTGTAAACCAAATCAAAAACATATATTCTGTGTTTATGTAATCCGTTCTATTGAGATTCAAATACTGAGGCCACGCCCACACACACACATCAACTCAAACAAACACATCGTGCACGAGGGCGCACTGAAGCTTTCTTTGTTTAAATTAGCTCAAAATTACTGTCAGATGTAAGTAATTACCTTGACAAACTATACATAATTTAAAAGATCTAAGACTCAAGCTTCCATTTTTGACCTCTGTTTTATTCTCAAAATCATATGGTGACCGTTATTTGTTAATATGTGTCAGGAGTTATGAATATGAAAACCGTCGGTACCTTCTAAAGATTGTAATACGAGCGTCAGCTGCTCTCATTCATAAAAAACTCTTCATACTTCATACTTGCAGCCGGAGGGCGTTCCGTGCACATGTAGTCCATATATAGCACGCATGAAGATACCATGTGACATTGACATAAACAGCTTCCAGAAATCGCTCAAACATGCAGACACCACGTTTGAAGACAATAAACACACAATCGCGACAATATATGGCTTATCTGTGTTATTTATACCATGTTGGGTGTTTTCATAATAGATTATATTTATAATGCAATGCTACTCGAGCTTTTATAATTATGCAGAATATTGTAAAATATATTTTCTGTCTGATTTTTTTATCCAAAGCCAAATGAGATCACATAAGGTTATTTAAAACATTTGACTTGTGATATAAAGTAAGTTTGGAGTAAAAACATGGTTTTAATCTCATTAGCTAATTGTTGTGTTTAAATAAATTGGTGTAATAAATCATAAATTATAGTTTAATAAATCATAAATTGTTGTGGCAGATAATATAGATTGTTTTAAGTTATCTGGTCTACCTTTATGAAGCAACTCTGCACTGTGCCTAAGCAGAATTTCCCATTGGGGACAATAAACCCAGATAGCATTGTGACATTGAGTCAATGTTGAAATTCCATCAGAATCATCAATTTGGTTGAGGTTGAAATGTCAATGCTAAGTAATATTGGATCAATGTTGAAAATTCTATGCTAAAAAAATAGTGGACCAATGTTGAAAATTCAATGTTAAATAATATTGGATCAATGTTGATAATTCCATGCTTTTCAGTGTTGAAAAGACAAACTTTGAATCAATGTTGATTTTTGGTCAGCTTAATTCTCCACTGGTGAGGCTTACTCATTCTATCTGTCCCATCATTCAACATGTTAAAGTAAATTCAAAACAATTGGGTACATTTCTGTGAAAAGTGAGCACATGCATTATCCTCAAAGGATGAATCTCTACCAACGGTTGTGTGGATTAACAAAGAAAAACTACCATAAATTGAACTCAATGGGACGAACCAGTTGATTATTATTAGGCATATTGTTAATATTAATGTTTTAATTATTGTTTTAAAATCTCCTCGATCATGGAAAACATATCCAATCCTCTAATATTTTCTGCTAGCTACAGCACATGCAGAGAGATATATAATGACTCTCACAGAGTCCTTAATTCTTGTGGTCATCCAGTAATATAAATCATAGCCTGTTTTAAATGTATAAAATGTAGGCTATTATTATTATTATTTTAAAAAATCTTGTATAATTTACATACATTTAATTATTTATCTAAAGAATACAGGGTTAATAAAGAATTTAGAATATTTTCCCCTACCGATTGAATGCACCACAATCCAATCCAGTAGGTGGCGGTAATGCACCTTCAGATCAAAGCGCAGTTTAACAGACTTCAAGCACGAAAAAGACAGAGGCTGCGTCCCAATTCGCCTACTTATACTACGTCCTAAAAGTATGTACTATTTTTGAGAAGAAAAGTACATACTTTTGAGTGTGTAGCAGAAGAGTATGCAAGCTTTGGGACATACTACTTCGTCACTCTTACGTGAGTCCCGTCACCGTTTAAACTGCCCTGTCAATCATCGTCACAGTTCAAATCCCCCACTTTCAATTTAATTTCCTACTGTATCGGAGAGAAATGTAGTCGCTCGTTGATCTGCCTTTCGTGGGTCTTTAATGCAGAGACTCCTCTCATGTGTTTGCAGAGTTAATGGCCAAACGTATCATTACAAACGTTCTCAATGCTGCTGCAGGAGAAATATAATGTGGATAATATTGAATAAATATCTTTTCGTCAGGTTAAATACTGATAATTGCTCACTCAAACCACTTTATCTAATCCTCTCCACTTAACCGTCAGACTCGCGTAACCGTCATGATTGTAGTTTTTTAAACACTTTTTATCCGCGTTTGTAGTTCTAATCGAATCCTCGTCCATCTCGCAATGGGTTGTGGGCAATATCAGCCGTTAGAGTGCGCATCGATCTGCACTTCGGATTCTGACCGGAAATAGTAAACCATCCGGGAATCTTTGGAATACTTTTTTCAACATACTAAGATTTAGGACATACTAATTCTTTTTTCGAATACTATTTAGTACGGATAGTATGCGAATTGGGACGCAGCAAGAGACAGGACAGCAACAGTGTTTTTATAGGTAAGTACAAAAAGATTACTACAATTCTCAATTTTCATTTCGTGTTTTTATTTATCTTTCTTTCTTACAACTTTCTTTCTTACAACTTTCTTACAGCTTCTCCTGTGCGAGTCAGAGTGAACTGCGACGTTAATAGAGTCACGTGAATGCCCTCCATACACAACCAACGTCCAGGATATTCTTTAATACATTGAATTTCAGTTTGTTTTTCACCAAACCCTATCAAGAATCTTTTTTTTATTAATCTT
Organism: Gobio occitaniae; assembly: GCA_033150135.1. NCBI lineage: Eukaryota > Metazoa > Chordata > Actinopteri > Cypriniformes > Gobionidae > Gobio > Gobio occitaniae. The sequence continues at coordinate 118,373 of JARQWZ010002326.1, forward strand.
TATTTCTTAAGCTGGGCATACACAGTGCAATTTTCGTCTGATTTCGAGCCAAATTCTGACTCGTGCAACTCTTATTTGGCCTACCTGAAGCTCATTCATTATGCAGCTCATTAATGCGAGTCCTTTGTTATCTCAGGTGCTATCACGCCTCCTCGTATATTGGCTTTGTGAAGAGAAACTGTCTTACAAATTTTAAATCAGCCCACATGAAAAAATACTATAGTATATTATAGTAAAATTACTCTAGTAAATACTAAAGTGTTTTTGAACCATACTATAGTAAATATACTACAGTAAATTAACAAATTGTGGTACATACTATAATATACTACAATTTACTGTAGTATCTTTACTATAGAATGGTTCAAAAACACTATAGTATTTACTAGAGTAATTTTACTGTAATTTTACTATAATATACTATAATATACTATAATATTTTTTCATGTGGGAGTGTATTGTTTTATGTGAATGAGTAGGCTCAATGATTCTCACATCAGTATAAAGAAAAAACTCTATGCAAATACAGACAGGAGTCAAAAGTCTTGGGAACAGATATCTATTGTGTGTTTTGAGGCCTTAATTTTAAAACAAATGTTTTTGTTTTTTCAAAATCTGTGCATAAACATTTTTCTCTCAAAAATACAAGCATGTACATAGATGTTGCTCACATATTCTGGTAGCCCAGTTTGTGCTGAATACAGTGTAATTACACTTTTGCCATTAATGTGTTTATAAGCAACTGAAAAAAACACACAAATGTCAGAGCATGTCAAAACTTCTAAAGGGCCCCAAAAGAGCTCAGACTCCAGAGGGTTAAGAATCTTTTCAAAACTAAGGGAAGTACATTGTATTTAGCATTTAAGGTAAAGATGATAACATCTGTTATGCAAAGTTTCCAGCCCAGTTCCTGTTCTCTTTATTGTAAGTCAAATTAGCCAGATTACTGAGCTTCTCACCTTTGTCTTTAATGGCTCTCAGAGCCCCCATAATCGTTAGGCTGATTGGATTAGGATTCTCTCATATACAACATTTGCATTCTTTTGTTTAGATTGTCTCTTCCTCTACTGTGTGTAATCCCTCTCCTTAAAAAAGGTATGTAACCTACAGTCTTAAAGTTTTGAGTCAGACTTGGATGACCTCAGCGACCAAACAGCTTGTGTCTCAATAAAGAGTAACGTCTGCTTGAAAGATATCCCAACGTCTCCTGGTCTCTGCTTCAACGAGGAAAAGAGTTTCCAAAAGTTTTGGTGCCGTGACCCGGATAGAGCTCCTCACCTGAATCCAGATTGAAACTTCAAGCTCAAAGATCTGACTACGTTCCAGACTGAATTTTTCTGTACAACCAAGAGTGTCACTATCCAAAATAACCTTAAAGACCAGTACAAATTTGTTTTGTACAAATTTTAGTTATCAGTCAGCTGTAGGGTTTGGTTAACTAAGTTATCCTAAAAAAATGTGTTTTAGAGATGAAAGTTACCCTCTATTTTAAGGCAGGGAATATTAGCATCACAAGCTAATAGTTGTTCAGCCAATGTTTTCGGCAGGGAAGAATTGTTTTGCAAACATACATACATGAAAACAAACAAATAAACTAAATGATTCAAAAACGTACCCAAACATACTGCAACACTACAAACAAGCAATCTTTACACAAAGAAACAAAATCAAAACACACGGATAACAGAAGTCAAAGACCGTACCTTGTTCTCCATTTAAACCAGAAGCTAAAAACTCTTTGCACTGTGAACCGTTAATGCTACGACCTTATGCATCTAGGCCTCGTTCCATACTGAACTGTTTGGACAACACTCAATATATCCACATCCTCTGCTCAACCGGATGTCAAAATAAAAGACCTTCGTTATCATCACATAAATGAAACCAAAGAAAAGCTGGAAAACAAACACCACGCAGAAATACAAATAAATAATCATATAAAGGAATATGAATAATAATAATAATAAAAATAAATTAAAAATAAAGCAAACAATACAAAGCAAATTATTAACACTCCCACCAAATTATGAGTGCAAACATCACACCAATTGTACAACCACAAATAATTTTCCTTTGTCCTCTTTTTTTTCTTTTCTTTTACTTTCTATTTTTTTGTTTTTTTTTGTTGACCTTTATGACCCCCCCAAAAAAACATTACAATTCAGAAACATGAGTTTAGAAATATTAAATTAATCATTGATCTTACAATGTCTCAATGATAAACCCTTGAAAGACCCTAATGTCCCTCCATTAATAAAACAAGTTTTTGCACTGGTCTTTCGATTATGGACGGTTTACTAATACGCTTGCCCTTTGCGTTAAGCTTTGAGTCACCTAGAAGAATCTTGAATCTAATACAGTACCGAGATGATTAGACTTGACTTTGTTGGCTCTTCTCAAGAGACAAGCTACAGCTCTGGTTGCCTTTGACCAAGAAGAAAACTTTGAAAGACCATCAACCAGGCTCCAACTCCTTGTGCACTCAGTATTTAAAACACAACATGACTTCACCTCTGGATCTTCAAAAAGAAGTTAAGGAACATGTTCTTCTGGCACAGACATTTCTTTGTCCCACAAGAACTTTGGGCCAGTAAACCAGTTTGAGGTAAGTAACTCCTTCACTGTCAAACCCCTGGATGCATGATCAGCAGGGTTTTCCTCCGTCGGAACATACTTCCACTGCTGAGGAGTTGTACTGAGATGTATTCTTTGTACTCGATTTGCAACAAAGGTGTGAAATCTTCTGTGCCTCATTACTTATATATCCTAATACTGCTTTGGAATCAGTCCAGAATGTCTCCTCATTAACAACATAGTCCAGTTCTCGCTTAAGCAAGCTACTCACTTTGACAGAAACAACGGCAGCAGCTAGCTCCAATCTGGGGATCGTTGTAACCTTAAGAGGTGCAACTCGCGATTTGCCATCACTAGTGCACAGTGAATATCTCCATTCTTATTTTTAAGTCTCAAATATGAACATTGACCATACCCGTAGACACTAGCATCAGAAAAGTGATGCAATTCAATTTGAATAGCTCTTCCGAAACTAAATGGTGCATATGTTCGTGGTACATCTATTTTCTGCAGATTATTCAAATCTTGTCTGCATCGCTCCCACCTTAGATTGAGTACGTCTGGTAGAGGATCGTCCCATCCACTGCCGCGCTTACACACTTCCTGCAGTGTTCTCTTTCCACTCAACAGAACAGGTACGATGAGTCCTAAGGGATCAGAGACAGAAGCAACAGTAGACAATATGCCTCGCCGAGTAGCAGGCTGGTTTTTCAACTGAAACTTGAACTTCAAACAGTCGGATTATCTTTCCCATTGAATGCCAAGAGTTCTTTCTAGGGGTAGCTCATCAAATGCAAGATCAAAGTTTTTCATGTCAAAGATCTTTTCTGAAGTGGGAATGCCGTCCAGTACTATTTTGCTGTTGGATACAAATTTGTGGAGCTGTAGGCCACCCATAGCACAGAGCTTCCTTGCCTCATCTGCAACATTAATGGCTTCTTCTGCATTCTCCACACTGATTACTCCATCATCTACATACAAGTTTTTGATCACAAACTGTGAACCAAAGGGATACAAATCACTGTTTTCAGTTGCAAGATGTTTCAAGCCATAATTTGCACACCCTGAGGATGAGGTTGCACCAAAGAGATGAACTTTCATACGAAACTCATTGACGGGTTGGTTAAGATTTCCATCCTTCCACCACAAGAAGCGCAAGAAGTCTCGGTCAGACTCGTCTACATGAAACTGATGATACATCTTCTCTACGTCACACATAAGAGCAATGGGATGTTGACGAAATCAAATTAAGATGCCATTAAGATTGTTGATCAAATCAGGACCTTGTAGTAGATGATCATTCAAGGAATAGCCTTCATACCTTGCAGAACAATCTAAGACTACACGCAGCTTGTCAACCTTCTTTGGATGGAAGACACCATGATGAGGTAAGTACCAGGTTTCTCCTTCCTTGCCACTGCTGTGCACTTCCTCAGCATCTCCTCTCTGAAAGATCTCATTCATGAACTCACTGTAACGTTCCTTGTACAACTCATCCTTTAGCATTTTTCTTTTGAGATGATTTAGTCTAACCATAGCGCATTGTTTGTTGCTTGGCAAATTGGGTCTCACCTTAAATGGAAGTGGCATTTTATAATGGCCATGAACATTCTTCCATATCCCTTCCTTTAATTTCTCGAGAAAAAGAATGTCTTCCTGAGACACCTTTGCACTCTCTTCTTCAGTGTCTTTAAACTCACTCTCGAGGACGCGAATCACATCACCTGGAGTGATAGAAGGGAGCTCCTTAACCGTAGTGCGATGACACAGTCAGTTAGCTAGACAGCAGTCTCAGAGCTAGAGAAACAGAACAAAGAGCTCTGTGCTAGAGTAGCATCTTTGACTAAGAAATTGAACCGCAACAAAGCTGCAGAGAAAACTGATGTGAATGAAGTTAGTCAGCCTGATAACGCTTATCCTGACTTACGAGCTTTCTTTGAAACAGATGTAGCCACCCAATCTGTAACTGATGTGCCTGAAGATGGCGCTAGGAGAAGATCTCTGGAATTGAAAGTGTTCCTCCAAACTCTTCTGTTGTCCAAGTTCAAACTGTTACCAAAGCGCTAGGACCTAAAGATATAGAAATATTATCCCAGAGCGTACCCTCAGCACGCACACATTTTTTCTGAATTTATAAGGGCATTGATATGCAAAATAATTCTCTACGACATGTCGTTAACAGAAGTCACAAAGCTGATGTCCCAAATTCTAACTGAATCTGAATTTAACAGTTTTGAGTCTGCTGTTACTTCTGAACTACAACATGTCAGTAAAGGCGAGTTGAGAGAAGGTGTTTTGAAAATCTAAAGAATATCATTGGACCGGTCCAGAATCACAAACTGTGAGTGAATTCACTGAAAGATTTTGTCAGTCAGCTGTAACTTACAGTAGAATAGTTTCTGAATAGATTCTGAATGTGTGCTAGATGACAAGGGACCCTTAGTCCGCATCTGGTCAGATGGTCTTTTAGCCGAGTACAGAAACACATCCATTCCAAGAACTAACTAAGTCTAACAAAACTCTCAGAAGTAATCTAGAAAGGTTAGCTACATGGGAAAGAGATGCTGATGTTAAGGCAAAAGTGAGAGTAGCAGCAGCTACGTTTAGCACAAGGAATCGAGACAACAGATGGCCTAAGAGAGAAGGCAAATGCAACTACTGTGAAAAATCAAGTCACTGGCAGAAAGAGTGTAGGAAGAAGTTGCAAGATAGTAAAAGAAATACTATGCATAATTCTGTTTCTTCTCAGCCCGAATACAATTCTGAAGTAGTTCCACTAGGGTACACTGAAACTTTAGGACACCTCGCTCAGGCTCCTCTAAAAAACTAATTGTTGGGGCTGTGAGTAACTACCTTTCCCCTGTAATCCATCACAATGACAAAATAATTTTTTTGAAAGGTAGCATACAAGAGAAAGAGATTGACTTTTTGCTTGAAACAGGTGCAGAAATTACAGTAATTCCTACAAAATTGGCTGAAGGTTTAAACATCCCGTACAAGAAAACTAAACTTTGTTTAACTGGTGTAATAGGTGAAGATTCTGTTTTGTATGAAACTCCGTCCATAGAGGTACAGTTAGGCCCGAAGACAAAATTGTGCTCTAGGGTTGGGCGATGTCCCCAAAATTGGCAGTTGACGATGTTTACAGTAAAACATCGTGATGGACGATGATATCGTGATTACATATCTCTTTACATAAATACTATTTTCTAAATTCTATGCAATTTCTACAAACTATCATTTCGTTATTTTACTAACCCAAATAATGGCTCATCCGCGCTAGGTTGCACGTGAGGGGGAAAAAAGTGGTAACACTTTATTTTGATAGTCCATTCGTTGAGACTCTACTAGTTATTAGTAGCCATTCAATAGCTTGTCAACAGAGCATCAGTTGACATTCAACAACACTGTTTCAACAGACAAGTAACATACGTTCAACTAACTGCCTATAGACTATAAGGTACGTTTCAAGTGTTAATCTACAGATTTTACAAAAAGTCCCTGTTGACTGTCAACATTATTTTGCAACAGGTCATTAACCAATTGTCAACTAACTTTCTGTAGATTGAGTCACCATCTTCTAAGCTGTCCACCAACAACTTGTCTACCAACTCAAAATCAATCTGTCAGTTGAAAGTCAACAGTCATGTCAGCATATGATCTGAATATGATAATGTATATCCTACTCAAGGGTTCTCAAATGCATCAAATTAATGATTATTTAAACTGATTAAAAACTGTTTGAAAAAAATCTTTAGTTTAGCATTTGTTGATAATCTGTTGATAGTTAACTAAAGATTAGTTGCTTATCTGTTGCTTGTCAACAAATATATTGTTTATGATCAGTAGACTATTAATAGACATTCTCCACTAAGCGTTAGTATATATCTTTTTAGGACTATCTAATTAAAGTGAAAAACAGTTGATATCAGTAGAAAGTCTATAACCTATCAACAGATTGCATACAGGTTGCTTGTCAACAAATATATTATGATCAGTAGACTATTAAGACATTCTCCACTAAGCGTTAGTAGATATCTTTTTAGGACTATCTAATTAAAGTGAAAAACAGTTGATATCAGTAGAAAGTCTATAACCTATCAACAGATTGCATACAGGTTTCCATTAATTATAAAATATTTACCATTTAAACGAGAACAGTTTTGCATACCTGACTGAAGTAGAACAAACACTATAGGCAGCACATCAGAGAAAGAAAATCACTTTTTATTCAATAAAAAAACAAAAAACACTTCAAATAATACAACCCATAGGGTATCAGGATCACATCTGGTTATGTGACAAATTATATTGAGCATTTCAAAATGAGAAAACTCTCAAAACTTGAAGAAAAAAAAAACAATGCTGCACTGCCCTAGACCAAGCTAAACTGTTATAAAATGTACAACCACAAAAAAAAAAACACTTGCATTTAGCTAACAGCAACCTACTTAAAGGGATAGTTCACCCAAAAATGTCAATTCTGTCATCATTTACTCACCCTCAAGTTGTTTCAAACCTGTATGAGTTTCTTTGTTCTGCTGAACACAAAAGAAGATATTTTAAAGAATGTTTGTAACAAAACAGATAGAGCAACCATTGACTACTATAGTAGGGTAAAACATACTATGGTAGTCAATGGTTGCTCTATCTGTTTTGTTACAAACATTCTTTAAAATATCTTCTTTTGTGTTCAGTAGAACAAAGAAACTCATACAGGTTTGAAACAACTTGAGGGTGAGTAAATGATGACAGAATTGACATTTTTGGGTGAACTATGCCTTTAACTTATCTAGTTGTAGCAGTATGAGTTAACTAATAATGAGCGGGCGTTCTTTTGGCCAATCACTGTCACGGGCCCCCCCCATAAATGCAGGTAGTAGTCCTCCTGACTGGCCTCTTGCTCGCTGGTGACGGAAGTGCGTCATACTTCCGGGTCACTCACTTTGTGTTTTGCTGCTGCGCGACCGGTAAGGTAGCGGCTCTGCTGTCTCTTATTTTATTGTTATTAGCTACCGTTCATGTTTACTATATATTTAACACTCGTAGATCTCCGGTTGGCGGGTCAGTCCTCCACCCCGACATTCAACGCATTTAAAAGCGTATGTTACCGAAAGCTACCCGTACTGTGTTTACGCTTTGAGCTGCCTCCTCCCGGGTTGATACAGAACGCTGCTTGATCGGTATGTAGGCTACATGGTATGGGATTTAGTTGTTTTATATGGGGTTAACTGTTTTCTCCTATAAATAACAGGAACCGGGCTGGTTCAACTGGAGATTGACTTCAAGTGCAGAGCATTTACTCACTAGCTGCTGTTTTGCCTGGATTGCTGTTTCCGGATGTAACGCTATGTTTTGAACACTATATGAGAAGCTTTATTCAACTGTTGCACGCCCGTTCTGCACAGCTGTTTGCCTAACGTGCATGTTTTGAACATTGTACCAGCCACTTTAACGCTACCCGATTGCTGCACGTCTGTCCTGCACAGCTGTTTGCCTAACGTGCATGTTTTGAACATTGTACCAGCCACTTTAACGCTACCCGATTGCTGCACGTCTTCCTTGCACAGCTGTTCGCCTAGCGCGCATGTTTTGAACATTGTCCAGACATTTTACGTGATTGCTGCACGTCTGTTCTGCACAGCTGTTTGCCTAGCGTGCAAAGTGTGAACATTTATATGAGCAACGTTATTCAATCGCTGCACGCCCGTCCTGCACAGCTTTTTGATTGACGTGCATGTTTCAAACCTTGTATTGGCATATCTATGTATTAGCCTTTATGGCTACTGGGCCACCCCGGCCATACTGTCAGCTGAGAGCTGTGTTATGTGGGCTAGCATTTTAATCGGGTTGAATGTAATTTAACTGAGGGGGTGACGCTTTATAATCCTAATTTGGCTGATTAAGTGTTTAATTTCTTTGTTATGTGCTTTAAATTAAGCTAAGAGTTGCATTTTTGTTTTCCTCATCTACTTTAGTTTATCTCCTTAGTTAAACTAATTTAGTTCAAGAGGTGTCTTTAATTGTTTGATTTCCTTATTATAATTGTTTTCCTTGGCCAAGGTCTTATTGTATGTCAATTATATATATTTTTTTTTTTTTTCTCTTTTCTTGTGTATTGCCGTTTTGGAACCATTACTGGTTCTGGCAGTTTATCTATTTTGTGATCGAGATTATTTTGTTCATTTCATATAAATATTATATTGATTTGTTTTTTTCTTTCTGTGAATGAATCCCCTGTGATCAAGTATTGTTTCTGTTTCAGTTGCTGAGAGCCGAAGGTGGTGGTGTCGGTGTCCGGGTGGTGGTGTCCCCTTTCTTTGTGCTGTGTTGTCTACCCTGTTGTTTTTCTTTGCTGTGTTCACTGTCGTGTTTCTTGTTTGTGTGATCACGTGGATGACTTTTCTTGGGATTTTCCCCTGCCTTTATGACTCCCTTCTCCTCCACTGGTAAGCCTCAGGAGCAATTATACTTTGTCCCTCTGTACCCTCCCTAAAGTATGAATGTGTCTTAAATCTGTTTTTTTATAATTACAATAAAGTTTGTTGCCCATTTTCAAAGTTGAACCGTCTCTGGCTTAATTGTATGCGTACCTGGGTGTCCTTAAGTGTATCAGTAGTCTTGCAATTGGGAAATAAATAAAATCATTCTCTGGGTGAAAGTCCCAGGGTGGCGTAGTCGGTGTTTTTGGGGTAGGTTCCACCTAGACTATAACCTCCTCACCTTTATCCGTGCTCGTGCCGCCATATAGTTAACATTTTCTTGCCCACGTTCAGTCTTTTTTGACAGAAAAGGGGATGAGCTGTTTGTTGTTTTTCATTTCAATTATCTTTTCTGCCAGTTCACCAACAATTTTTTTCTGACAGAGTTGTGCTAGTTGCAAAAGTGTGCATTTACCCTTGAACTGATCTAGGACACTTTTGTCTACCATGTAAATCTCTGCAATTGCTGCAGTGTCTTTCACAGCATTTCTAGAAACAGAAGCTTTCTTGAAAGCTGCGGTCATCCTGAAGCCTCTTTGCACAAGTTTGAGGACACGCCGATATCTTTTCACCACATCTGCGATTGAGGCAACTGAAAAAAACTAAACAATAATGTGAATAAACCACCAAGGACTGTTGTGTTGTGTCTTGTGTGGTTTCTTAGGCACAGGGTGAGCCCCAATGTTTCCTACACATTTTCTCTTTAAAAGGGAGGCTACAACTTGGATAAAAGTGTGTGGCTTATTCTTTGATTTAGAACATTTAATAGTTGGTAGTGTGAAGGAAGTGTGCCAATTAAGACTATTTGATGATTATTGCTATAAAAACACTGAGGTAAATACTGTTGATAATAGGGCTGCACAATATATTGAAATTATCGAAATATCGCAAATGTACATATAGCGATATACATATCGCAATGGCACGCAATATCTGAATGACTTTAATAGGCTACTTCAACATTGTGAAAAGTGAAAGTTTTAGGTCGACGCATATAGTAGAGAATAGACTGGGCACACGACTGTTACGTATGTGACTTTCTTGACGTGTGCTGTCTGACACATACACCGAAGCATGCGCACAAGCCGCCTCTCTGAAAGCATGTGATCCCTTCAGTTGCGTTTCCGTGTCTTGTTAAACACTCGAACAGTCAAATACACACACAGTTATGTCAAAATGGCTGTCTTGATGAGTATTCATGTAAACACAGTCGGTTATGCTTTAAGTGAACGATATCAGTTGGGGAAAGAAACCGAATGCGTGTCAATAGGATCCGTGTATTAGGTCTTAGAGTGACAGCCTGATAATACAGTAAACCTGCTAATACAGTAAACCTGCTAATACAGTAAACCTACTAATACAGTAAACCTGCTAACACAGTAAACCTGCTAATACAGTAAACCTGCTAACACAGTAAACCTGCCGCTGTCTGTCAAACAACGAAAGAAAAAGAGAAAATCCCTCAGTGCTCTTGGCTGAATAACATTTGTAGCTTTATTATTTATCAGTGTATATTTAATTCATGTGAAGACTACTGTTTTTAGTTCTTATTTAATAAAGATAAATTAAAATAACAAACATAATCATCCACCCCTAGTTCAGTCTTTGTTTTCCTGGATGTTCTTGATGTTAAGTTTTAGGTTGATATAACTATACATTACCAAGTCAAAGAGTTTTTGGTATTTAAATATTGGCATTACATTTTTTGTTTGTTTAGACTGATGTTAAAATGATATTGTCAGATTTGTGACATTTAATTTTTGCTAAAACACTGCTGTCAAGTTGTAGCGATGCTTTCTTTTCCCAGAAAGAATGTGAAACATTCTTTAACAGTAAATGGTATCGTTCTTAGTTTTGAAATATTTTTTTTTAATATAATATAAATAGATTCTACACACCTAAAGCAACATCGTATCACATATTGAATATCGCATTATTTAACAAGGTATTGCATATCACATTTTTCTCCATTATCGCACAGCCCTAGTTGAGAACATTCTTTATATTTAGTTATTGATTACCATATTAGGTAAGCATATGTTGTGTCTTTATTTACTTAATTCCATACATAATCTTTGTAAGAAAGCTGTAGTAAAAATACAAGTTGGATAAAGATCACTGATATTCACTGAGAATTCTTGGACATTATTGGCTGTAACAGAACAGTTAAGCTTTTGACATGTGGATTTCATGTCATTTGAAAAAAAGAGATGACAAGAGTGATGATGATTGGGTTGTGGGATAGTGTGCACTATGCAACAAATCAAGTATAAAGCACTAAAATAAAAATAATAACCTAAATACTTCATACCTAACTAAATAGAGTGTGTCCATACCTCGCTCTCCTTTTCCGTTTGACCTCTTCAACTTTTTGTTTTCCTTCTTTCTTTTTTTGCTTTTCTTCTTGCCATTCTTCCTTTTACGCTTATTTTTCTTCTTTTCCTCATCTGAAGAGTCAGAGATAGAGCTGGAGCTGGAGTCAGAGATAGAGCTGGAGCTGGAGTCAGAGCTTGTGTCAGTGCTGGAATCAGTGGTAGTGTCAGTGCTGGAGTCCAAAATCATGGCCTGTGTCTACTCACCTCCAGTGGCCATTATCTCCAAGTTCCCACCTGTAATATAAACTTATAATGTAAACCTATACCCAATATATAATCAAGCTGCTTTTTTTGTAGAACTTTACTGTAACTATTTGAGTATTTCAGTGAATTTTACAGAATTAATGCTAATGTTGTCTGAGCCACTTGTAATGGAAATCCATATGCAATGGCAAGGCAGCAGTCTACAGGTTATACACAAGTGAAATCAGTTCAATCCTTACAAATTACAGTAATTAATAGGGCTGTAATTTCCCAGTCGGATTAGCCCAACCAACTGGCGAAGAGAAGTCTTTCGCTGGTCCTTTGTTTTTCATTCCCCGCTGGCTCAAACGCACGCCCATAGCGGTAAACTTGAGGAACGCCCATCAACATACACATGAGGGGAAGCGTCACAACACCACGCTATAAGTGGATCTGTATTGTCCGTTTTGCTGCGTTCATTTCATCAGTTTTGCCGCGCCGCGTTCATTTGATCAGGTGGAAAGCACTAATTGATAATGGGGGTGTTTACAGAGCACCCCTGTTTCACAGGTCACAGTCTGCCTTCAGAACACCTCGTTGTTTTCACTTCTTTTGGATTAGCCCAACCCACTGGAGAAGAGCGACAGATTGAAGAAGGCTAGTTTTCTTGTATATTATTTATTTAATTGTGAGAGCGTTTTTTTTCTGCTCTTGATCTGGCTTGTTTAATAAATATTCATTTTTTATTAAAGTGGACCTGCCTTTTGTGTTTAAGAGTAAAAGCTTTAAGTTAATAGACTATTCGTGTCTCAGCCGCGAAGCTGAGCTCCTGTTCAAGCTGCACAGAGCGGCTGGAATTATACTGTCTGTCAGTTATTATATATTCCTCAAAAGTTCTTGTGATGATATCTAGTTGACAACATATAGTACCAGTGGCGGCTGGTCAATAGGGCTGCTGGGGGGGGCGGCGCATCAAAATTCCAGAAATATACATGTATACAAAAATAATACAAAAGTGAAATAAAAATAAAATAGTTTACTCATACGATGTGCTGGCTGTTAGTAAGAGCCTCAGCATTTAATAAAAACTGGCTTTGATGGGTTAACTATTTTATATGTTCTTCAATATGTTTCATGCGGTTTCATGCATGAGGGACGCCGGACAAATGGACGTCTATCTGAGTCTAAAAATATACGGGCAGCATGTGACCTGAAGCTGGTCTCTAATTGGTTCTAAAAGATCCTCCGCCGGACGCAGGTCGTTGCGTCCCTGACGAATCAGAATTGGATGCGTGTGATTTTATCCAATCTGATTGGTTCTCGTCACCTGTCATTCAACTTTACACTCTTGGCCACTAAAGCGAAAGTGCGCGGGCGACACAGTCACTTCGACTCCGCCAAAGCCTTATTAGGATGATCAGTTTCGTAGAGCTGGAGATGGCAGGACCAAATTCTTTCACAAGGCGTTCGTTGGAAGAAAACAAAATGATAAAGATCCCGAACCGGACCAACGCGATTTACAAATCCAGCTGCAGGCCAGTGACAGGACACAGCTGCACTAGGAGCTTCACAGCTTGTCATGAGAAACGTAAGGGCTGGCTGGATGTGTTGTTAGGCTACTAACCTACATCAGGACTGTGTTGGTACTGAAGTTTTGTGGACAACAACAGGGGTAAGAGACCTCAAATATCTGACTGAACAATGCAAACGTCATGACACTACTGAGATGACTGACTTTAATCAGAGAGTCATTGAGAAATTTGCTGGCCAGAAAGAAAGGAGAGCAAAATGTATGTTCAAGTAGTCAACATGCTAGTCTGTTGTTGCTGTCCTCTTTTGTTTTTCCTTTCCTCCTTCAATTATATGTGGGAAATGAAGACACTGTTTTGCATCGTAATACTAACAACCCCCCCCCCCACACACACACACACACACCCCCCGGGAAAAAAAAACGCCCCCCAAAAATAATTATCACCAGCCGCCACTGTATAGTACTGTAATAGTAGGAGAATGGCTATGGTTAACGTACACGCCCCTCAGTTAATGTGAAGGGGTGTCTCGTAATGAAATTAATGTGCGCAGGTGATGCGTGTGAATCCTGATTATATAAGCAGTGTTTGAGTGCCGCTCTAGAGGTGTGCGCGGGCTGAGTTTTGTGTGGTTAGAGCTCTCACTTGTGGGGAACGCTAACCGGCCGCTCGGGACAACTAGTGTCTCCGGCGGTGAAGATAGTCAGTAAGCGGGGGGTAAATGTGTTAGATAGTTAGGAGTTGACTCGCTGGCTAGGAGAGCTCCCAAGGACACTGAGAGAACTGTTGAGTGACCCGGAACCCGGAAACTGGGCTGCGGATGATGTGAACCTGAGACCAATCTGCCTACTGTGTGACGTAATCGACAAGGGGAACCCCCGAGAGCCTTCCCTGCTGACGTGAGCTCGCGTGTGACTGCGCCTACTGAGTACTGACACAAGGGCGGTAACGTGTTTTATGAGGTTATGCTGTGTTTTTAACGATTAATAAAGTATTGTGTGTAAACTGCCATCCTGGTGTAGTGTCCTCTACTCTCCTGGTTTCATCCAGCTGTTACACTGGTGGCAGCGGTGGGATTTATTCCCTAATAATAAAACAGCTGGATGATGGAGGGTGGGGATGAGCACCGGGAAGGGTTAGTAACCGCCCCATCTGCAGCAGCTATTGCATCTTCGTCTGTAGCCACAGCTGCGTTCTCAAACGCGTCTGTTGCACGTCCGGTATTTATGCCGGAGACCTTTACTGGTACGGGCCGGGAATGGTCTGATTGGAAAGAACAGTTTGAGATGGCAGCTGTGGTGAATAATTGGAATGACGGAATGAAATTGAAGTTTATGGCACTTTTATTATCAGGGCGCGCTCGAGATATTTATAGTGGCCTTCCATTAGAGGCCAAACGCAGTTACGTGTTATTGAAAGATGCTTTGGGGAAATGTTTTGAACCATGTGAGACCGCGGAATGGAACCGGGTTAGTTTCTCTTCACGCAAGCGTATGCCGAATGAAACTTTGCGGGAATTTGGTAACGCGCTGCGGAGGCTGGCCACTAAAGCATATCCTTCAGTAGGTGCAGATACGCAAGATCTATTGGCTAGAGATCATTTTATTGCACATGTGGGAAATGGGGACACTCGTATCCGACTACGCAGTGTTAAACCTATCACTTTAGAAGAAGCCATTAATATTGCAGTGGAATTTGAACTTATTCAGGGGTTAGAACAGTGTACAGTCCCCTCTGACGCTAGAATACGTGGTTTGCAAATGTCTGTGGCAGAAACTAAGGTAGATGCGCTAACAGGTGTAGTGGATGCACTTCGTAATGAAGTGCAGACGCTACAAAAATCGGTGCAACAACTCCTAGAGGCAGTTCCATCATTAAAAGCTGTACCATTCAGAAGTAGCGTTGAGCCACCAATTAGTGGAGTCGGGAATAGGCAGGTACAACCTTTAGGGGGTGGTTGTTGGGAATGTGGCTGTAATCGGCATATTAGGAGGGACTGCCCTTATGTGCAGGGAAACGGGAGGGGGCAGGCATTATAGGCCAAATGCCTGCCCCAATTCAAGAACGTTTTTGTCAGTTGGCCTCATCGTTTCAAGGCAACCCGGGGATTTTCCTTGCTGCTAAATTAGGTGGGTGTGATGTTAAATTGTTACTTGATACGGGTGCACAAGTTTCAATAATACCAAAACAAAGGTGGCTTGCACTCACGAATGGGGGGGCCCGGCTCGAACATCACGAGGGCGTGGTTAGTGTGGCTAACGGGGGGAGGATGCCGATTTTGGGGCGTTGGCAAACTGTTTGCCAATTTGAGTCCCTGGCTGTCATCGCAGAGTTTCTCGTGGCGGAGTTGGAGCCTCAAGAAATTCTGCTCGGCGCTGACTTTCTGTTAAAATTTGGCGCTGTTATTAATCTTGACCAAAAGAGCTGCCGGTTGATGGGAAAACAAATACCCCTCCTGTGTACAACCAATAATGTTACGCAGTCCTGTGACGTGGTCGTACACGCTGATACATCTGTTCCCCCCCGTAGTGAGGTTCTGATTACAGGGGCGGTGGACGGGGTGTCTGACAGTTTGCAGGGCATGTTAGAGCCGTCGGCCTCCCTGGGTACCCATTGTGACCTTTTAGTTGCAAGGGTGGTATGTAGGGTGGATCAGGGTTTGTTGCCCGTTCGTGTAATCAATGTTACTGATGACACCCATTTTTTAAAACGAGGAATGAAAGTTGGTACGTTATTTTGTGACGCCGTGGTTGAGGGAGGGTGTGTTTCTATGGGGGCCACACTCCCCGTTGACTTACTTATGGAGCGGCTAAATCTGCATGAGAAGGGGTTTGGGGATGCTGAGATGCGCGCGGTGCGCGAATTGTTGTGTAGGAATATGTCGGTTTTTAGCATAAATGAGGCAGATTTAGGGAGGACGCAAGTAATAACGCATCAGATTGAGACCGGGGATGCTAAGCCTATTAAATTACCTCCGCGTCGTGTTCCTCTTCATTTACAAACTGAAGTGACTGAGCATATTAAGGATATGCAGGTAAATGGAATCATTCAGCCGTCATGTAGTCCGTGGGGAGCGCCTGTGGTCCCTGTATGCAAGAAGGATGGGACACTTCGTTTTTGTGTCGATTATAGGCGGCTGAACGATGTAACACGGAAAGACGCGTACCCCTTGCCGCGTATCGATGATGCGTTGGATAGTCTTGCTCATGCCCAATGGTTTTCCACTCTTGATCTGGCCAGTGGTTACTGGCAGGTCGAGGTGGACCCTCAAGATAAACATAAGACCGCATTTATAACGCGACAGGGGTTATTCGAATTTAATGTTTTAAGTTTCGGATTATGCAACGCACCAAGCACATTCCAGCGCCTTATGGATCTGGTGTTGGCGGATCTGCAGTGGACGACTTGCCTTGTTTACTTAGATGATATTATTGTCTTTGGCAGGACATTTGGAGAACATCTACAACGGCTTGATGAGGTCCTCTGTAAATTACGCCAAGCTAACCTGAAGGTTAAGCCTTCGAAATGCGCATTGTTTTCCACTCAGGTTCGTTATTTAGGACACGTTATATCAGCAGACGGAGTACGAGCAGATCCAGCTAAAATTGATGCGGTGAGGCAGTGGCCCGTACCGGTAAATCAATCTGAGGTGCGAAGTTTTGTGGGTTTGGCATCATATTATCTGCGTTTTATTAAGGGGTTTGCTGAAATTGCGCGACCATTACATCGCCTCACGGAGAAAGGTAGAAAATTTAAGTGGGACGATGAGTGTCAACGGGCGTTTTTGCAGCTCAAAACAGCCCTTGTGACCACTCCAGTCCTCGCATATCCCGACCCGCATAAGGCATTCATTTTGGACACTGATGCAAGTGATGGGGGGATCGGTGCAGTTTTGTCACAGGAGATGGATGGCTTAGAGCGGGTTGTGGCGTATGCGAGCCGAGCGTTAACGAAACAGGAGCGCAAGTATGCCACTACAAAAAAAGAGTTACTTAGTTTGGTCGTATTTACCAAATACTTCAAACATTATTTGCTGGGAAAAGAGTTTGTATTGCGTACGGACCACAGCTCTTTAAGGTGGCTTCATAACTTTCAGGGGCTGGAGGGACAGCTGGCTAGATGGGTTGAACAGTTGGCCAGTTTTCAATATACCATTGTGCACCGCCCCGGGAAAAAGCATGTTAACGCGGATGCGCTTTCACGATTGCCATCACTTCGTGCTAAGCGAGAAGATTCTGTAGATCCGCGTCTGGATGGTAGCGCGTCTGTCTGCGTTGTGCGTAAATCGGCTCCTTCTGAAGAAGTTGAGGTTGACGATGAGTTGGTAGGGGCACAGAAGATGGATGCCGTTTTACAGCTCGTAGTTCAGTTGTGGTCGCGAGGGGAGGAGGGGCTTGCGGAAGCGCAGACTAGAGCAGAGGTGAGGGGTTTTTTGCCTGTGTGGAATCAATTGGCGTTTGAGCGAGGTCGGTTGGTGCGCCAACCACACTTGAATACTGATGCAGCTTCAAAAATTCAGGTGATCCTTCCAAAGGTGATGATTCCAGATGTATTAAAAATGTTGCATAATTCGGCAACAGGTGGCCATCTTGGGGTGCAGAAATTACAGGCAAAAATAAAAGATCGGTTTTATTGGCCCGGGTGGTTTGAGGATGTAAGGAAATGGTGTAGAGAATGTACTGAATGTGCTTCTCGTAAGTCTTCAGGTCTAAATGTTCGTGCCCCCTTACAGCTTTCTTCTGTTTCTCGGCCCTTTGAACGGGTAGCGGTAGACATTTTGGGGCCTTTGCCCTTGTCTGCGGAGAAGAATAGGTATATCCTGGTTATTGGGGATTACTTTTCGAAGTGGACCGAAGCATTTGCCCTCCCAAATCAAGAGGCAGTATCTATAGCTAAGGTTTTTGTGCAGGAGTGGGTGTGTAGATTTGGGGTCCCACGCAGTATTCACTCTGATCAAGGTCGTAACTTTGAGTCAACATTAATTGCAGAATTATGTCGTCTGTTGCAGATGCATAAAACAAGGACGACAGCGTATCATCCGCAATCGAATGGGATGGTTGAGCGGTTTAACCGGACCCTGCTTTCCATGCTGTCGTTGTTTGTAGATGGTAACCAACTGAATTGGGACACACTCCTGCCTTATGTCATGATGGCTTATAGGAGCAGCACACATGCTACTACAAAATTTTCACCATATAAGGTTCTTTTTGGACGAGAAATTGTTTTGCCTGTTGATGTTGTTCTGGGAGTGGGGGAGGGGGAACATTTTGATTCTGTAAGTGATTATGTGGTGAAAATAGCTGAAAGCCTGTCTACGGTAGCAGAAGCTGTGAAGACACACCAATTTAAAGCATCAGGACGGCAGAAACAATGTTTTGACTTAAAGGTTTCTCATCAGTTTTATACAGAAGGAGAATTGGTGTGGGTAAATAATATGGCTCGTAAGCGGGGACTATGTCCAAAATTACAAAGGCATTTTGTGGGGCCGTTTGTTGTCATGGAACGAGTTACGGATGTTCTGTACCGAATAGCCCCACCAGAGAAAGGGTCTGAGCGAGTTGTACATTTTAATCGCCTTAAGCCATATGTCTCTAATTCCTTTGTAGGGATGCCCGAAAAGCAGAATGGGGGGGAGGCAGACCCTGTGCTGCCTCCGGACCCTGTGTTGCCTCCGGACCCTGCGCTGCCTCCGGACCCTGCGCTGCCTCCGGACCCTGCGCTGCCTCCGGACCCTGTGCAGCCTCCGGACCCTGTGCTGCCCTCTGCCCCTACTTTTCTATCTGTCCCTAGGCTGAATATGGGTGCTTCTCTGTCTGGTGATGGACTTATGGAGTCGGTAGCCTGTGAGTCGCGGGCTGTGGCACAAAATGAACTGGTTGAGGGACGGTTGTCGCGGGCCAGGAAGTTACCAGCCCGGTTGCTGGATTATGAGCTATCTGCTTGACTCGAGGACGAGTCCTTTTTGCTGGGAGGGGGGTAGTGTAATAGTAGGAGAATGGCTATGGTTAACGTACACGCCCCTCAGTTAATGTGAAGGGGTGTCTCGTAATGAAATTAATGTGCGCAGGTGATGCGTGTGAATCCTGATTATATAAGCAGTGTTTGAGTGCCGCTCTAGAGGTGTGCGCGGGCTGAGTTTTGTGTGGTGAGAGCTCTCACTTGTGGGGAACGCTAACCGGCCGCTCGGGACAACTAGTGTCTCCGGCGGTGAAGATAGTCAGTAAGCGGGGGGTAAATGTGTTAGATAGTTAGGAGTTGACTCGCTGGCTAGGAGAGCTCCCAAGGACACTGAGAGAACTGTTGAGTGACCCGGAACCCGGAAACTGGGCTGCGGATGATGTGAACCTGAGACCAATCTGCCTACTGTGTGACGTAATCGACAAGGGGAACCCCCGAGAGCCTTCCCTGCTGACGTGAGCTCGCGTGTGACTGCGCCTACTGAGTACTGACACAAGGGCGGTAACGTGTTTTATGAGGTTATGCTGTGTTTTTAACGATTAATAAAGTATTGTGTGTAAACTGCCATCCTGGTGTAGTGTCCTCTACTCTCCTGGTTTCATCCAGCTGTTACAGTACTATATTCTCGGAAGTCATAGGCTATGATATTGCGCAGATGCACGTGATGCAACGCTGTCAGAACTCGTGTGTCAGACTCATTTCAGTGCAAAATAATCAGCTCAAAAACTATTTAATATACTGCAAAAGGCCTACTAGTTTTTTATGTTTATTTATAATTAATTTAGGCAGACAACAAGGCTACCAAGTACTGCGCACAGTGCGCAGCTAATTAATTTAACGTTTTTTTTCCTAACGTCATTTTAGTCGATTTTTAGTCGAAAATTTCAGGACTTCAGTCGACCAAGATTTTCTTTGGTTGATTACAGCCCTAGTAATTAACAGCTAAAGCTCTAAATGTTGTCACCCAAATAAGAGACTATTTTATTTTCACTATGTAATTTTTTGGTCACACTTTAAATTACCTACTATGTACTTACATAAAAAATAAGTACAATGTACTTATTGCGTTCATACTGTATTGCAAAACACTGCTGCTTTTGAGGTGGATACGGGTAAGGTTAGGGACAGGTTTAATGGTATGGGTAGGTTCAAGGGTGAGTTAGGGTGTACACACACTAGGCATGATTGCCTTGTACCGAGCCCAGCACGATTGACTTGAAGGAATTTGCAAATTCGCAAACTACAGTTCCTGTTCATCATTAAGGTGAGAGCCAGACCTGTTATAAACCTAAATATACTCAAATTAATAGAAATGTGTAGTACATTACAGAATGTAATTACAGAAATTAATTACAGCTGTAATTACATGCAGATTTTCTTTTTTAAATATAAGTACAATGTAAAAAACATGTATGTACACAATAAGTGCATTGTATCAAATTATTAATTTAAATGTTAGTACATAGTAGTTAGAAACACTTAATATAATGTTAATTTTAATATATATTTTCAATCTGATTTATAATTAATACAAATATTTTAAAAATAAAAACAAACAATTTAATACCAATAGCAAAAACTCCAAACCCTAAATAAAACAAAATAAAACACTGTGTAGATACCTATAAATGCAAAACTACATAGCTACAGTAGGAAATACTTTTTAGTTGCAATTTAACAGGAGCAGCATTTAGTTTTAAATGCAAATGTTTTCACACATAACTCTATATGTCTCTATTGTTTAATTGCACCTTGAGGGTTATCTGCTTTAGAGATCCTACACATGGTCCACCTAAATATATGCATGCACTAAATATAATCTAAAAATCCAAAACCTAAAGCAGGTACAAAATAATATTGAAAGGTCAGCAACAATATTGTCAAACATAGCTGAAATATGTACAGTTATACTGTAGTATTCTTCTTCTAAAGCCCATAGAGGTTCTGGAAAGCCACCTGCTCTACCTGTACAAACCTTGTTCTTGTGCAGACTTCTCTTCAAGCTGCTTCTTGAGTAAGTCATTTTCCTCCTCCAGCTCGTTCACCCGAGACTGGAGCATCTCAGCCTTCTTTTTCCATAGAATATGCTGTTTGACAGGCTTGAGACTGTCCATCCTACTAACTGCAAAATATCACATGAAAAAATAGGAATACATGTCAGTGGGGTAGAGTGGCCAAACCTTGTAAGAACATAGTAAAATGTTTTTTTTTTTTTTTTTTTTTGCATTATGTAATTATATCCACAAGACACAACAGGTTTCTCTGGTCTCCATTAATGTTATCAATTATCACAAAACAGAGGGTAATAAACGTAAGCTAACAAACTAGTCAAACTAGTTACTGCATTATATATATAAAAAAATAAATATATATATATTTTTTTAACATGGTTAAGCAATAGTTAGCTGGACAACAGTTTTTACAATAACCACCACCTTCCCTTGTGTTGGGTAAGTTACTCTAAAAACCAATTACTACTAATTTCATCTTCAAAAGTGAAATTAGATTACTGTACTAACTATTCCCTCTAAAAAGTATTGCATTAATTACTTCCTAAATCCCATTTCCCATTGACCATTTGCAACAACATACACGAAACTGTTTTACTGTTTTAATTCTTTAAAATAAATAGCATAGTTTATTCTTGAACTGACCAAAGTAAGGTACAAGGTTCCATTAAAAACATATATTTTAACATTTTAAGTTACATTTTGATGTTTAATCCACTATTTTTTATATACAGAATTGTTCTATAGTCTATAAGTATGTAATGCAATTACATTAGACCTAACTTAACTATAATTAAATTACAGAAGAATTGAGAGTAAATCCCTTACTTTACTTTTTCAAAAAGTAAGTCTTTTTTACTCCATTACTCCTAACACTGAGTATCCAACTCAGGAAGAGGAGGGATATTGTGGAGAAGATTAAAACTAAAGTCATGACAAACCAATGAATTCTCCTCAGGACCAGCTAGCCCTCACCATTAACGTTAGATAGTTCAGACTAATGAATTTTCACATTGTGTGAATTATTCACTCAAGCTAAATCCCTTTCAATTTGCCCAGATTCGTTATCACGTCGCCCAGAGCGAATTTTTCTTGACTTGTATGCAATCGCGTCACGAGAAATATCAGCTTTGTGTTTGGTAGCACACTAACATCAACTAATTTCACATTTATAGACACAACTTACCAGTTTTGTGTACGGAAACTTCTTCTCCCTCGGTATTTCCCCTCCGTGCCTTTGCGCGGGTAAAATGAGTAACTTTACCCGCACTCCCCCCGCTGCCAGGTGACGGGTAGTGAACTGAAGGCGCTTGATCATATATATGCTGATGCTGAAATAAAGTGAGATAAAGATATTGTTTCACATGCAAGTAATAAAGAATGAAAGTAATAAAAAAAACATTTCCCAAGGGATTTGATAGGCCTACTTACCATCTCTACAATAAAATGTTCAGAGCAGAGCAACCTGTAGGCGGTGCTGCTTGGCCTATCAGATTGAAGAAGTGCTTGGTCACGTGTCAACTCTGCCAACCAGCTGCCAACACACTGGTAGGTGCATCTGATTTTGATAACACCATAAGCCAATGAAATGAAAATGCGCCAATTTTTAATTTTTGGGTTGTATTAGGTTGACAAATTGCTTTAGTAGCTCTAGCTCGATCTGCTGACTGATGGATTCACTGGAGAGAAAACTTTTGAACAAAGTTTATGTTGGAGAAACCAAAAAATCATCTTTAAAGTTAATAAAATGGTTGCAAATGATTGGCT
Source organism: Gobio occitaniae (assembly GCA_033150135.1). NCBI lineage: Eukaryota > Metazoa > Chordata > Actinopteri > Cypriniformes > Gobionidae > Gobio > Gobio occitaniae. Next base: position 141,250 of record JARQWZ010002326.1, read on the forward strand.
TGTTGAAACGCAAAATTAAATGCAAGAACTGCGGGCATAGAATGAACATGGTTGCCTCCCAGTCCAAGGACCATTACATCTGGTAAGAAAAAATGCTTTGTTTTTTATGATTTAAGATAGTAAACTCTTAAATATCTTAAATATTAGCCTATAAAATAGTGTTAGTTGTTATTTTAAGAGGTGTTTAAGTAAAAGAAAGAATGACTTGTGTTTAATAAACTTCAAAAGGCTATTATAACATGGAAAAAAAATGGTTAAATTTTCTTTCTTTTTTTAAATGAAAAGGATTTCTATATTTTAGCCACTCATTAGTCTACAATATATAATAGCCACATAAAACGTAACGTTCACTATTACTGTGGGTCGTTGAATACATCTATCATTGTCAAATATTAAATGTTTAGCGCACCCCAAAAATGAGTAGTTTTTTTTTCTAAACATAAATAAATAAATAAAAACATTAAGTCATATAGTGGCTATAGGTAAAAAAATTGTGATATTTTAATTTTAAAAGTGTTTGTTTTCCAGTAGAGGGCAGCAATCCTCCACTCAACCAAAGCACGCGTTCACCTTATGATCATGAATGAAAATGAGATCTTTTTAAAAAGTGGATTTTACATAAAATGTTGCCATTTTATATAAATGCATTTATTTAAATGATTACAAATTGAGGCAAATAAATAATAATAAAAAAATCATAAATCCCCCTTAAACTGCACAACTTTACAGTACTACATACTATATTATATTTGTTTAAAAATAGTGACATTACATATTGGGGCGGTACTTGTCCCCCTCAATGTGTGTGGAAGTTAAGGCCCTGCTTGTCTTGTATTTTTAGAAGGCTTAGCTAATCAGGCCAATTAGAAAGAATTACTAATAATAATTATTTTTATAACAAGGGGTTATCAATGATGCGTAGGCTATATTAACTAACCCGAGACAAACTGTAGAATTCAGAAAATACTGTAGAAAAATCTAATTCTTTCAAAATAATATACTGTAACAAAGCCTTGTTTGTGTAACCTTTTCCCACTCAAGTTTGAAATGTTCCAAATCACCTCCAGACATTTATTATAATGACTTTGTGTGAAGATTGTTTTAAGTTCACTTGGAATTGATATAGCTTTTATTTATACTGTAATGTTGAATGTTTATCATTAATGTTTAAAAAGAAAAAATATACTGTATTTAAGTTATTTCTACATTAATTTGGAGAGTAACAGTGAAATTATTACAACATAATAATTTTAAAAACAGAGATGTTGAATGTGTGATTAATTAGTTAACTTTTTTTAATTGAGACCACTGATTATGACATACTGATTATGTATACTGTTTATATTGTAATTTAATGTAGATCGTTGTAAGAGTGCCAATTTATCATGATTGTATTTGTATTTTATATAATCAGTTTGAATAAGCAGCTGGAAGTAATAAAAACTGATATTTCAAGTAAATAGATTTTACTAGTAGCACAATAATCAGTCAATTTATTTTAAAAAATCAAATATTGCTCAACATGCGTGTGTGTGTGTGTGTGTGTGTGTCCAAGACATATGTTAAAAATGTCAACTTATCATACAATCTTATGTCCTGAAACTTCCAGGGAGTGTCGACGTAAAAGATGTGGACGGTTGAGAAGAAGCGTTCGGACAAACTCACTTTTCTCACAATCACACTGCAGTCTGTTCACATGGATGAAGTATATACATAGGTAAGCAATGCAAATATATTACATAACTACAGTATTTTACATTTTAAACTATTTGTATGGCGTATTTTGAGTCCACGGAGCACAATTGCATTACAGCACGTTATCATAATTTATGGTGGCATAAAAAAAAATATGATGGTCAATCTAATAGCATAGTATATCCTATTGCAAAAGCATTTCCTGTAATATATCCCACCATACTTTGCCAGATATAGTACAGTAACCCAAAAACTCAAAAACAAACTCTTGTTAAAATTGTATTAAGTTGACTATATTTTGCAATGAAAATGCAATGTTCTTATTGAATGATAATAATTTGTGTTAATCTTTGTAGATTTGCTCAGGGTTTACATTTACGGCAAGTAGACATGCTTCAAGATGGCATTGCAAAGAGCACAGCAACACTTTCCATGATGTCAAAGAAACTCAGAAGAATTTGTGTACAAAGCCTGAAGAAGCAGCGAGACAGAGAGTTGGTGGAGTTAATGTCCTTGTTCACATTGATGAGAGCAAGTTTTGCCACAAACGCAAGGTAGAGTAATCTAAATGTTCGATTTTTACTTATTTAACCTAAAGAAGGTTTATCTCATGCTTAAATAGAATAAAACAATAATGTGTTCTTAACACAAATTAAATGAATATTCAATGTTTAATGTAATGGCAAAATGTATCTCAATATTTTTTACTTTTATTTATTACATATGTATTTTACTTTTATTTATTTAGACATTTTATTAAAGGGTTAGTTCACCCAAAAATGAATATTCTGTCTTTAAATGTCTTTCCAAACCTGTAAACCTGTAATCTTTTGTATGAAATCTGAGCGATTCCTGTCCCTCCATTGACAGCTACGCAACTATCACTTCAATAAATTTATGAAGAAATCATAAAACTAATCCATGTGACTCCAGGGGTTTAACCTCAATTTTATAAAATGACACAAGAGCTTTGTTTCCGAAAAAAAAAAAGAAAAAAAAAGGAATTCTCCACTTTATTTACAAAATATGAATCTCCAAATGTTCTTTTTTGGGTGAACTGACTTTAAAGATTTTCTTATTATATAAGCATAGTTATTGTGTTATATGGAATTTAAAAGAGTTTTAGATTAAAAATCTTATTAGAAATAAACTGATATATGGCTGATACAAAGATTTTCTTTATTTTGTAAAACTGTTCATGCTGGGGTTTTTTTTGGTAGTATGCAAGAGGACGCTTTGGTAACACCTGGAGAAGAAAACGAACGTGGGTGTTTGGTATACTTGAGATCAAATCTGCAAGCAGACGCCCCATTCTTCGCCTTGTGAAGAAACAAGGAGACCCTTGTTCCCATCATCAAGAAACATGTAAAACGTCAAAGTCTAGTTGTGAGTGATGAATGGAGAGCATATGCCAGTCTTTCACAGGAGGGCTATACAGGCATGTCAGAGTCAACCACAGCCAGAATTATGTAGATCCACAAACAGGACTACATACTCAACATTGAGCGAGCGTGGCAGACTTACAAGAGGGAAGTTTGGCGTATGCGGGGTAATCGTTCTGAGAAGGCCTTAAAAAAACAGCTCAGCTTCATAGAGTGGACCTACTGGTTAGCAAGAAGATATAAACATGGAGTACTTGGAAGACTTCTCAAGGACATAAGGAATAGTATCCGCAGATAAGTTAAGGGACTTTCTGTAAACCTGTCATGAAAGGCAAAATGTATTAATTAATTATTATTATAATTTGTTCTTTATAACTTTTGATCTTGGCCTCTGGCATTTGAAATGTTGTTGTGGACATGTTTTGAGAGTTTTCTCGTTTTGAAATGCTCAATATAATTTTTGTCACATAACCAGATGTGATCCTGATAACCTATGGGTTGTATTATTTGAAGGATTTTTGTTTTTTTATTGAATAAAGTTTTTTTTTTCTCTGATGTGCTGCCTATAGTGTTTGTTCTACTTCAGTCAGGTATGCAAAACTGTTCTCGTTTAAATGGTAAATATTTTATAATTAATGGAAACCTGTATGCAATCTGTTGATAGGTTATAGACTTTCTACTGATATCAACTGTTTTTCACTTTAATTAGATAGTCCTAAAAAGATATATACTAACGCTTAGTGGAGAATGTCTATTAATAGTCTACTGATCATAAACAATATATTTGTTGACAAGCAACAGATAAGCAACTAATCTTTAGTTAACTATCAACAGATTATCAACAAATGCTAAACTAAAGATTTTTTTCAAACAGTTTTTAATCAGTTTAAATAATCATTAATTTGATGCATTTGAGAACCCTTGAGTAGGATATACATTATCATATTCAGATCATATGCTGTCATGACTGTTGACTTTCAACTGACAGATTGATTTTGAGTTGGTAGACAAGTTGTTGGTGGACAGCTTAGAAGATGGTGACTCAATCTACAGAAAGTTAGTTGACAATTGGTTAATGACCTGTTGCAAAATAATGTTGACAGTCAACAGGGACTTTTTGTAAAATCTGTAGATTAACACTTGAAACGTACCTTATAGTCTATAGGCAGTTAGTTGAACGTATGTTACTTGTCTGTTGAAACAGTGTTGTTGAATGTCAACTGATGCTCTGTTGACAAGCTATTGAATGGCTACTAATAACTAGTAGAGTCTCAACGAATGGACTATCAAAATAAAGTCTTACCAAAAAAGTAGCTTCCTTCCATATAAGAATTTGTGCTCATTTTTATTTTAATATATCTCTCAAATACTATTTTCTCAAATACCCAGTGTTTTGTATATTAATGCTGTTTTACGTGAATATTACCACAGGAGTGAAGCACAAAGCTTTGTTTACAAAGGAAATAAATTTGCAGTTAAACGTTACATCGCCGCCATGAAAACAGGCTATGGATTCATGCCGAATGAGAGAGGTTTTAAGATTTAAGAGCCCAATTTAAGATTTGTCAGCTTTTTTATTCTGTTTTGCGATTTCTGTGAATTTTATCAATAGGCCTAACGTTAGTCAATTTTATCCCACTGGACGTTTCTTTTCTCAAATCTTCACTCGCGTTGCACCCATTTTTGCAGCGAATTAAACGTCTCTTCCTTTCATTTGTTTATAATTAAGTCTATACACATTCACATCCTTTACTGTGGGAAAGTAGCATTGAGTTTATTTGAATAGCGTATTTCACACACACACACACACACACACACACACACACACACGCGCACACACACACACACACACACACACACACACACACACACACACACACACACACACACACACACACACACACACACAAAGGCGATTTTACTTTCGTTTTCTCTGGCAGTGAATAATCAAACATAGCCTAAATGTCTTGACCCTGTGGAAGATAAAATTCAGACCTTTTACAACAAGTGTTGCTTTGCAAGGAGAAAACATGAAGACGAAGATATGGTGTCTATCTAGCTTGTGTCCCACATTCATCTCATGACGCATCTTTGCGGGGAGGCTATACAAATATTTTTTTAACTAATATTTAATTTTCTTATATTCTTTAGGTTACCATTATTTACCGATAATTGTTTAAATGTTTTACAGGCTGTGTTGTTTCACTGACGGAAGTGCTGAAATAAACACGCATGCTTATAAAATGGATGTTTGAGCCTAATTTATTATTTCAAAATTTAGGCTATATATATCTGGCAGTATTTAAAATAGCATATATGCAAGTTATACTCTCAAATTAATTTACAGAGCAATCCCTGCAAAGGTTTTTGTTTAACTATAGAAGAGGATTAGTGTGTAACAACAAGACTCGCAACGGGGGGCATGGCATCACGATAGTGGCGATGATAACGTCCATCGGCACAACCCTAATGTGCTCCATTGAATACAGGTGCAATTCTAGGCATTGATCTACTCAGACAAGTACATCTAACTTTAGATGTCCTCAGAATCTGCTAGCATAAAAATTTCCTCAGCACAATTTTCTACCAATAGTGCAACCCCTCCTGAGTATGCTTTCTTACAGAATCGTCCAATTTGGGCTAAAGACAAGGATGAATGTGAGTTTTTGACAGGCGTAGAACCAGTCAAATTGACAGGAACTCCACCTCCTGTAACCAAACAATATCCCACCAATAAGGAAGCTATACAGGGAATCAAGCCTATTGTGGAAAAATTGCTGAAGCAAGGAGGGCTTGTAACTTACCCATATGGCCCATCAAGAAATCCAATGGGACATGGAGTCTCACCATAGACTACAGAGTAGCCAATAAACATATTGATAAAATCACCCCCATAGTAGCAGATCCATCTACAATTTGTAATGGCTCACCATTAGATTGTAAGGTTTTTTTCAGTAATTGATATGTCTAATGGATTCTTTTCTGTACCCTTGCACTCTGACAGCCAGGCATGGTTAGATTTCACAGTTGACTTTGAGCAATTCAAGTGGACTTCAAGTCAAAATTTCAGAATTCCCCAACCATATACCATCAAGCTGTCAGACGTGATTTGTGTGACCCAGAATGTCCAGTCAAACAGCCCAGTATGATTCAATATGTCGATGATATTTTGGTTGCATCGAAAAGATCACGAGGTACATTAAACTGAATTGAAAGCATTGTTGGACTATTTTCAGAAAAGAAGACACATATGCAGCTTTCACAAAGCTCAAATTGCTAAAAACCAAGTCACATTTCTGGGTCAAACAATTGGTGCAGGAAATCTAGGAGATCTATTACACAGGATCGAGCTGCTTCTGTCAACCCAGCAGGCACCGGACGTCAATATGACGTCAGATTGACATTGGACAGACGTTGCATTTTGGTTGAAAATGAAAATCGGGTTGACGTCAGAACACAACATCAGATTCAACCAAATTGCAACGTCCGTCCAACGTTGGATGTTGACGTCAATCTGACGTTGGGTTCTGACGTCAACCCGATTTTCATTTTCAACCAAAATGCAACGTCCGTCCAACGTTGGAGGTTGACGTCAATCTGACATTGGATTCTAAACTCAACACCAGATTGACATCAACCTCCAACGTTGGACAGACGTTGCATTACAATTTTATTGAAACTAGCCATTATCTCATTTGTCATCAGCCTGTGGATAGATAAAGAAAAGGATTTAAATGTCCAAATAATTCATAATATGTAACACATTATGAACCGGTTGTCTTAGTTTTTGTCAGGTTCGTCATATCTAATGCAGATGTCACACTTGTTCTACTCTGGTCTGGTAGCAGATGGGTCATGGGCTCACCCAGATTGGCAGTTTTTTATCTTCTGGTAACACAAGTGATAACATGCAATTCCAAAATCTAAAACCTAAAAATCTCTAAACATTTATTTAGGTATATTATGAATATATAGGCTACAAAAAAGAGAAGAAACAAAAAACAACTGACTGAGCAATTATTAGATCGAACCAAAAGCAATGGTTTAGGAAATTTCACACAATGAATTCAGTGATATCACCAGTCTGTAATCATTGTGTCGTTGCTGCTTCTTCTTCTTCACCTGTTTTAATCAAGAGATGCTGTACTCATTCAGGAGATGTGTAATAGCGCCCCCTACCGTATAACATGGAAAGTGGAAAATATCGTAGAGATAACAACAGACTATCACTAACTTTTAAAAGGGTTAATCTATATTTATATGCAGTGATATATAATTTAATGCAGACTATGCAGTAATATTTTACATTTGATTACTATTTGTGTACCTGAAAATCTAGTTTAGACCTATATTAGCCTACTGTCACAGATGTATCAGCGTCAGCGCCAGACCTCTACACTCCGCCCACTCGCTCCGCATCCCCGGAGTTCTGATCACCTGCATCTGTTTTCATCACCTGTTACCAATCCCGTCACTGCACTCACTCACTTATGCACCTCCAGTTCCCTCATTCAAGTGTCAGGTCTCGTCGATACTACATCGTCTTACTGACTCACTCGTTTGCTTACCGTGTTCCTCAGTTCATCCTGCCTGTTCCCCGGATCTCCAGTCTTCAACCTGCCAGCCTCCTTCAGCCCACCTGTCTTCCTCAGACCACTTCTGGTCATCCTGCCTATACCAGATAAGAGACTCAGTCAGATCCATTCATCCGTTATTGCTCTCATTATACCACTACTCAACAACTTGCCTGCCGTGACTGTTCAACTGTGCTTTAATAAACCACATTACAAACTTACTCCGTTTGTGTTGTTCTGTTGCCTGACAGAAGACCTGACCAACATGCACGAACCAACAGTTCACGGCGACGGAGAAGCTTCAGCCCCGATCGCGGCCGCCGGAGCTTCTCCTGCCATTCCACCACCCGCCATCAATCTTTCTTCATCTGCCCCGTGTCAGTCTCATGGCCCGGCCAGCGCCCTTCTCTGGCGAGGAGGGGGAGTGCAGCGGATTTCTCCTGCAATGCGAGCTGTTCATGGAGATGAATGCTTCACAGTTCACCTCTGAGAGAACGAAATTTTCTTCATTTTCTTCATCTCTCTTCTCACCGGACGAGCACTGCTCTGGGCACAGTCGCTTTGGGAGGCAAAAGGTACTGTGACGGAAACTCTGAACAATTTTATTAGTCACTTCCGGGTAGTATTTTCTCCAGTCGCTAATGCTATATCTGTTCATGATCAACTATTCCATTTACGTCAAGGCAATTCATCGGTTTCCTCGTATGAATTACAATTCCGTACCCTGGCAGCTTCCAGTGGATGGAATGAGCCGGCTTTAATCACCGCTTACCGGCAAGGGTTAGAGCCCGAGATTCGTTTACAGCTTACCATTCACGATGACGTAATTGGTTTAGAAAGTCTCATTCAACGCTCCATCCGTGTGGATCAACGCTGCACTGCTTGTAAGCTTGATCATCCTGTACTGCCTCCTCCTCGTCCTTCAACCTCTGTCAGCCCTTCAACACCAGAACCCATGGACATCAGCTCAACGCATCTATTATCTGTTGAACGCCAACGTCGCTTTATGAACAACTTGTGTCTCTACTGTGGGTCCGCTGGCCACCTGCTCGCCTCCTGTCCAGTTTGTCCCCCACGACCAGCGGTGAGTACAGTATGCATACCTTCACCCATTTCACAAATGAAATACTCTACAGTTCAGATCACTCATCGCCAGCAATCTCTTTCAGCACAAGCGACTCTGGGTCCGCTTGTAATTTCATCTCCCTTTCTACTCTCCAAAAACTACAAGCCCGCCGTAAACCCATCCCACAGACTCTCCTTGTGCAATCCATCCTCGGTAGACCGCTCGGTCGTGGGAGGATATGTCACAGCAGTCCCTCCATAACCATGAAAGTCAGTTGTCTTCATCAAGAGGAATTGTCGTTTCTGGTGCCAGAGGGTTCTACGGCAGATATCATCCTGGGACGCCCGGTCTGGAACTTCACTCTCCGATTATCAACTGGTCTACGGGAGAGGTTCGTCAATGGGGGAGTGTTTGCTTTTCACGCGGTCTAGCTCAGGTCAAGAAGATTCTTCACATTTCTGCATTTCCTGTCCGGGAAGTTTCCATGTGCTCTACCTCCGTCGAAAGTCCATCCACTAACGAACATCATGAAATCCCTAAAATCTACCAGGCGTTCCAGGATGTCTTCGATAAACAGCTGGCTACAAAACTTCCACCACATCGGCCATGGGACTGCGCAATCGACCTGCTGCCTGGGGCGGTTCTACCGCGTGGTAAGATCTATCCACTGTCCATCCCAGAACAGAAGACCATGGAGGAGTATATTGAGGAGGCTCTTCGTCAAGGTTACATACGGCCATCTACGTCTCCTGCCGCTTCAAGTTTCTTTTTTGTAGGCAAGATGAACGGAGGCTTGCGCCCCTGTATTGACTACCGGACCCTCAATAACTCCACGGTTAAATTTCGATATACCCTTCCTCTGGTCCCAGCCGCACTGGAACAGCTCCGTGGTGCTAAGATCTTCTCAAAATTGGATATGCGCAGTGCCTATAATTTGATAAGAATTAGGAAAGGAGACGAGTGGAAGACCGGGTTCATCACCCCTGCAGGCCACTACGAATATAGGGTCATGCCCTTCGGATTGTCCAACGCTCCAGCGGTATTTCAGGAGTTTATGAACGAAATCTTTAAAGACTATCTGAACCAGTTTGTCATCATCTATATAGATGATGTTCTCATATACTCAACCAACCTGTCTGATCACCACCATCATGTCCAGTCTGTCCTTCAACGTCTACGGGATCATCAGCTGTATCTGAAACTGGAAAAATGTGAGTTCCATCAAGAAACTATTCACTTCTTAGGTTATGTGATCACTCCTCACGGGATCACCATGGACCAGAGGAAGGTAGATGCCGTTTCCAACTGGCCATTACCCTCCAATACAAAAGAACTACAAAGTTTCCTGGGCTTCGCAAACTTCTACCGAAGATTTATTCAAGGTTACAGTCAGATCAGTGCGCCCATCACCTCTCTCCTGAAAAAAGGGGCCAAGTCTCTGTCCTGGACCACCGAAGCCACCCAGGCGTTTGAGAAACTAAAAATCTCCTTCAGATCCGCTCCTACCCTCGTCCATCCCAACCCTGATCTTCCTTTTATCGTCGAAGTGGATGCATCCAGCACTGGGGTAGGAGCAGTCCTATCACAGCGGCAGGGGAAGCCTCCTCGACTCCATCCATGTGCCTTCTTCTCCAAGAAGATGTCCCTGGCGGAGCAGAACTATGACGTCGGCAACCGGGAACTTCTAGCAATCAAACTCGCTCTTGAGGAATGGAGACACTGGCTGGAGGGAGCTATACACCCTTTTGAAGTCATTACCGATCACCGTAACCTGGAATACCTCCGAGATGCCAAAAGACTCAACACTCGTCAAGCCCGCTGGTCACTCTTCTTCACAAGATTCAATTTCAAGGTAACTTACCGACCTGGGGACAAGAATGTCAAAGCCGATTCCCTATCTCATCTGTACCAACCAGATACATTCACCTCCAAGCCGGAATCTATACTCCCTCCAGCCGTGATCGTCAGTCCTATCCAGTGGAGTATAGATGACCACATTGTCGACGCCACCCGGTCAGAACCTGCTCCGCCGGGAGGTCCTGAGGGACGGACCTACGTTCCCACTCGTCTACGTCTGTCCCTCATGGACTCAGTCCATACATCTCTGGGCTCTGGACACCCAGGCAGCCAACAGACCCTCTCGCTCATACAACAATGATTCTGGTGGCCCAATATGTCTGCCCAGGCCCAGGATGTCTCCCGGTACGTGAAGAGCTGCTCAGTCTGTGCCATGGCCAAAGTCCCTCGACACCTCCCAGAAGGTAAACTGGTACCCCTTCCTATACCTACTAGACCTTGGTCCCATCTGGGGGTAGTTTTTATCACAGACCTTCCTTCCTCTGACTCTCACACGTGTGTTCTGGTCGTCGTTGATCGCTTTTCGAAAGCTTGCAAACTCATCCCTCTGCCAGATGGAGAGAAATGGAGGAGAAGGAAGAACGGCGTGAACGAGACAGACAAGAGAGAGAGAAGACCGATGGCACCAGGAAGCAAGTGTGATAGAGGAAAGGAGAGAGAGGGAGACAAAGGAAAGAGATGAGAGATTCCTTCGTCTTCTGGAAGTAATTTCCAAAAAATAAGATATGACCAAAAAAAAAAAAAAAAAAAAAAAAAAAAAAAAAAATATATATATATATATATATATATATATATATATAATTGAATTTATTATATATTCATATATATATATGAATATTGCTATCTCAAAGTATCACCAAATGTACATAATGTACTGTGAATGCCTACAAACTATATTCACCCAACGCTTTAGCCTCTCAAATCAACACTTGACTTGTCTTGCCTATAATAAAATCCATAGATATAAAACATTTCAATCATCACAATATTAGTTTAAACGTTTCACCTACTATCACCACTATCACCACCACCACCACCACCACCACCAGCACTACCACAGTAAAAAGACATTTTTGATAAGTTGAGGTAGGCTGATCATCGCTCGCAAACTAAACGGGCTACACAATCTAAACAAATAAAAACATAAAAACATGCAGGATGACTTACCTTACACCTCTCTGTGAAATGAATATAAATCTGATCTTCAATTCCCGCCTTATATGCACATTTAACAGAGTTCACGTCAACAAAAGTAACAGATATGAGCTGCATTTTATTCATCAGCTAATTTCAAGTTCTACCAGAAAGACTCGGGAAGCTAGATGAGTACAATGAAGTAACAAATTTATTAACAGACCAGCAAGTATTATATTTAGAGTTTCTTTGGCGTAGGCCCCGTCCGTAGCTCCCGTCTCGAGGGTAACGGACTCTGCATTTCCTGCCTGAAGATGAAGGCAGGGGCGCAGCCGACCCCAAGAATTCCTGGAGTTCCTCCAGGACGGGGCCTACTCACCCCCAAAAATTGAGGACACGTTCGAGCTGCATTCGGTGCAGTTGGAGTTGGAGTCGTTGGAGAAGCAGATTCGCTGCCTTCTAGACAGACAAGCTGTGCTGAGAGAGCGAAGAACAGCGCTTGAAACATTGCGCGCCGATGCTCTCAACTCAGTGGATAGTAACATTTTGACTCCGACCTCGTCTATTCCGCGTGTTTCTCTACACAGGACCCAAGCACCCAGGACGCGATCATCATCCCTGGTTTCGTTCACTCCGGCACCGACACAGCAACATGGACCCTGGGTGTTTCCACAGCGGAAGACGCGAGCCAGGACCAGAGCTAGGACCTCTCCGCCCCTCCCGGTCTTCGAGATCTCCACCCGGAACCGCTTCTCCCCTCTTCGCGAGACGGAACGCGACGCTGTGGTCATCGGTACTTCCATCGTCCCGGCATGTCCACGCTACCTCAGGTAAAGGCAAGGTTATCACTCACTGCTTTCCTGGTGCTCGTGTTCTCGATGTCGCTGCGCAGGTTCCCGAGATCCTGAACGGTGATGAGCGCATCGGAGCTGTCGTGCTGCACGTGGGAACGAACGACACCAGGCTGCGGCAGATGGAGGTTCTGAAGAAGGACTACAGGAGTCTGGTCGAGACGGTGCGCAGAACATCGCCTGAAGCAACGATCATCATTTCTGGACCCCTTCCCACGTACCGACTAGGACATGAAAAGTTCAGTAGATTATTTGCTCTAAATGAATGGTTAATGTCATGGTGTAATGAACAGAAGCTGCTCTTTGTAAATAATGGGAATCTGTTTGGGAGCGACCTAGGCTCTTCCGTCCTGATGGCCTTCACCCCAGCAGAATCGGAGCGGCTCTTCTGTCGCACAACATCTCCACAGGGCGTTGCACACCACCAACATATGACTAGTAAGTCAAAGTCCAAATCACAGTATTTGCTGTCCTAACTTAATTGACATAAGTACCAATGTAGAACATTATATAGAAACTGTGTCTATTCCTCGTTTAGGGAGGTCAAACATTAAATCTACTGTAGGATCTAGGAAAAATCTAATTGTGATTAAACCAGAAAATCGCAATATTAGTGATCAAAAACAATTTCTACAACTAGGTCTTCTAAACATTACAGGGAGTGCAGAATTATTAGGCACGTTGATTTTCTGATCATATTTTTTTTCCAGGCACATTTGACCAATTCCAAACCACAGTAATCCTAATAACTACTATTGATTTAGTATTTAATAATGTATAAGTGATATATAATTGTTCATGAAGGCTGGAAATGAAAATCACCTTATATTCAGGTGTGCAGAATTATTAGGCATGTTTTCTTTTACAGATAAATTGAGCCAAAAAAGAGATTTAACTCAAACTGAAAAGTCAAAAAGTATTAAATGCCCATGAGAAGGATGCAATACTAATGCAATACTAGACATTGCAGTTAAGGCATGACCATTGGACAGTGAAATGCTCGTTGGGTCAGCAGGGTCAGACAAAAACAGGTGGTGAAGAAAAGACACCTGTTAACTGCAAAAGAATTAAGAATTAAGGTGAAGAATTAAGGGTGAAACCATCAGGAACCCTTTAGTGTCCAGCGCCACCATTTTCCAAAGCTGCAACCTACCTGGAGTCTCCAGAAGTGCAAGGTGTCAGGATCTCAGAGACTTCAGTTAGGTAAAGAATCCTAAAAAATGACCCCCACTAAATAAGAATCACAAGCTGATGTGTTGTAAAATACATGAAGAAGGTTTTTTTATAGGCTTTATGGACAGATTGGTTGAGAGTGACTCTTGAAGGACCAGCACCACATCCTCTAGTACCACTGTTTGAAGAATTCATCTTCCAGAATCTGGCAGTACGTTTTGGGAGTTCATTTTAGTCCATCTCTGCAAAACGGACTTCAGGATGGACTAAAATGAACTCCCAAAACGTACTGCCAGATTCTGGAAGATGAATTCTTCAAACAGTGGTACTAGAGGATGTGGTGCTGGTCCTTCAAGAGTCACTCTCAACCTATAAAACCTATAAAGCCTATAAAAAACCTTCTTCATGTATTTTACAACACTTCAGCTTGTGATTCTTATCTAGCGGGGGTCATTTTTTAGGATTCTTTACCTAACTGAAGTCTCTGAGATCCTGACACCTTGCACTTCTGGAGACTCCAGGTAGGTTGCAGCTCTGGAAAATGGTGGCGCTGGAGACTAAAGGGTTCCTGATGGTTTCACCCTTAATTCTTCACCTTAATTCTTAATTATTTTGCGGTTAATAGGTGTCTTTTCTTCACCACATGTTTTTGTCTGACCCTGCTGACCCAACGAGCATTTCACTGTCCAATGGTCATGCCTAAACTGCAATGTCTAGTATTGCATTAGTATTGCATCCTTCTCATGGGCATTTAATACTTTTTGACTTTTCAGTCTGAGTTAAATCTCTTTTTTGGCTCAATTTATCTGTAAAAGAAAACATGCCTAATAATTCTGCACACCTGAATATAAGGTGATTTTCATTTCCAGCCTTCATGAACAATTATATATCACTTATACAGTATTAAATACTAAATCAATAGTAGTTATTAGGATTACTGTGGTTTGGAATTGGTCAAATGTGCCTGGAAAAAAAATATGATCAGAAAATCAACGTGCCTAATAATTCTGCACTCCCTGTAGATCACTCACACCTAAGGCGGTTATTGTAAATGAAATGGTCACAGATAATAGTTTCGATGTACTTTGCCTTACTGAAACCTGGCTTAAGCCAAATGATTATTTCGGTCTTAATGAGTCTACTCCACCAGGATACTGTTATAAGCATGAGCCCCGTCTGATTGGTCGTGGTGGGGGTGTTGCAACAATCTATAGAGATATTCTTAATGTTACCCAGAAAACATGTCATTGGTTTAATTCGTTTGAAGTACTAGTGCTAAATGTTACGCTCTTAGATGTAAGAAAGCAATCCGTATTATCTCTAGCCTTGGCTACTGTATATAGACCTCCAGGGCCGGCCCTATGCTGATTTCCTAAAAGAGTTTGCAGACTTTGTCTCAGATCTATTGGTCAACGTCGATAAAGCATTAATTGTAGGAGATTTTAACATACACGTAGATAACACAAATGATGCGTTAGGGGCTGCGTTTACAGATCTATTAAATTCCTTTGGGGTCAAGCAAAATGTCACTGGTCCCACTCATCGTCTTAATCACACACTAGATTTAATTATATCACATGGAACCAACCCAACCGATATAGATATTATACCACAAAGTGATGTTGTCACTGATCATTACATGGT
This sequence comes from Gobio occitaniae, assembly GCA_033150135.1. NCBI lineage: Eukaryota > Metazoa > Chordata > Actinopteri > Cypriniformes > Gobionidae > Gobio > Gobio occitaniae. Next base: position 156,626 of record JARQWZ010002326.1, read on the forward strand.
AACTTGCATACTGCGTACTGCTGAAATCTGTCATGTTGCGCCACGTTATCGACCAGGCAGAACAATCCTTCCAACCACTATAGATAGATTCTCAAATACCTTACCTGATCTGTCTCAGCTGCTAAGTGAACCCAAACAAACAGATGAACTAGAGGAAATGACTAGCAGTATGAACACCATTTTCTCTAGTACATTAGAAATTGTTGCACCAATTAGATTAAAAAAGGTTAGAGAGAAAACTAAAGCACCATGGTACAACAGTGCTACACATGTTATCAAGAGAGAAACTCGTAACTTAGAGCGTAAATGGAAACAAACTAATTTAGAGGTCTTTAGAATCGCGTGGAAAGATAGTATGTCACGTTATAAAAAGGTCCTAAAAGCAGCCAGGGCTGAGCATCTCCGCAAACTTATAGAAAATAACCAAAATAATCCAAGGTTTTTATTTAACACTGTGGCTAGACTAACAAATAAACAAGCATCGCCTGAACAAAATATTCCGTTACAGTTTAGTAGTAATGATTTTATGAATTTCTTCACTGAGAAAATAGAAAGCATCAGAAACAAAATTGTAAATGTACAATCTTTAATGATGTCTTATGATTCAACCGCAATTATCGCCCCTCAAGAACTACTACACCGCTTTACAACTATAGGACAGGAAGAGCTAAATAAACTTATCATTGCATCTAAACCAACAACATGTTTATTAGATCCAATACCCACTAAACTACTAAAAGAGTTGTTACCTGTAGTGGAAGAACATCTTCTCAATATTATTAACTCGTCTTTATCTTTAGGTCATGTTCCAAGAATATTCAAGTTGGCAGTCATAAAACCTCTCATTAAGAAGCCACAATTAGATCAGAACCTAGCAAATTACAGACCAATTTCAAATCTTCCATTCATGTCTAAAATACTAGAAAAAGTTGTGTCCGCTCAATTGTGCTCTTTCTTGCAAGAAAATGATATCTATGAAAAATTTCAATCAGGATTCAGGCCGTATCACAACACAGAAACCGCGCTCGTTAAAATCACAAATGATTTACTTCTAGCTTCTGACCATTGGCGTGCACAGACCTCTTCGGGGGCAGGGGCAGAAGGACCAAAAAGGGCACTAAAAAATAACAAGAATCTAATGTATTTTTTTACATAATTTAAATGCATTTATTTATGAAATAAATCACCTGTATTTAAAGCAGTACGCATCTGTCTGTTGTGTTTTAAATATTTTAACAAATAAAAAAAAAAAGGGGGGGGGGGGAGTAAATTTTGTTCCCCACTGGCTTTCAATATATGGTTAAAACCATTCTTAAAATTATTCCATATTTCCTTGGCATTCTATGAAAAGACATTGATACAAATACAATGCATAACACATCTAACAAAAACAGGGAAATTATGATAATATTACTATATATATATATATATATATAATTATTTACTTTGCTAAACTAAACAGTGAGAATCAAGCAGGTAATTATGAGGAATTCATGTTCAGTTTTGTTGATGTTGTAAGCCTGTATTATAAGTATGAAAGTATTAGCTATCATGAAATAGGTAACATTTTACAATACAATTTCATTAGTTAACTACATTTGTTAACATGAACTAATAATAAACTGCCCTTCTACAGCATTTATTAATCTTATATTAATTTAGTTTATATTAATTTCAACATTTACTAATACATTATTAAACTCAAAAGTTGTATGCTATATTAGTTAATGCACTGTGTCAAGTAACATGAACAAACAATGAACAGCTGTATTTTTATTATCTAACATTAACATTAAGATTAAAATATTAATATGCAATAACAAATGTATTGCTCATGGTTAGTTAATGTTGGTTAATACATTAACTTTACAAATGAGACCTTCATGCAAGTGTTACCATGATATCAAATATATAAATTTAGAGTTTGACATGGACTTTTTCATTTAATTTTATTAGATTTATTTCCCCGAGCTAATAACACGAGCACGTGCTATGGTCTTGGATAAAAACAAATTAAATGACATTGTCAGACTCAGAATGCTGCTGCTGAACTCAAGACTCCAGTTATGCTTTTATTATAATTAAGCATAACTTGCACGCTCCCGCAAACTTTACAGTAGCGTGGTGGTAGGATAAATATACATTTTCTGTATTAGCTTACCTGCTGATCGTATAGTTTGAAAACTCGCGCGGCTAATTGCTGTGCTGTGCGCAGGCTGCGTGCATAGAGCTGAAAAGGTAACTCCGCCTACCGATCCACCTCCGCCAAAAAAAATTCAATAAAAAAATACTTTTTGTAAAATTGTTAGTGGTAAAATATGGTATAGAAGCGTATTGTTATTTATTAAAATATTTATAATAATAGTAATAAATATTATTTACTATTACCAGGGAGGGGCACATTACATTTTGAGACAAAAGGGGCAGGGGCTTGAGCCCCCCCGGCCCCCACCCTGTGCACGCCACTGCTTCTGACCAAGGCTGTATCTCAATACTAGTTCTACTCGATCTTAGTGCTGCGTCCGATACTATAGATCATAAAATACTCTTAGATCGACTTCAAAATTACCCTGGTGTTCAGGGACAGGCATTAAACTGGTTTAGATTGTATTTATCAGACCGCTACCATTTTGTCTGTCTAAATGGGGAAAAATCAAAGATAACATCAGTAGACTATGGGGTGCCGCAAGGATCCGTGCTAGGCCCTCTGCTATTCTCAATATATATGCTGCCACTTGGTAATATTATAAGAAAACATGGAATTAATTTCCACTGTTATGCTGATGACACTCAATTATATATTTCATCACGACCAGATGAAAACGCTAAATTATCTAAACTGACAGCGTGTGTTGAAGATATTAAATACTGGATGACGTGTAATTTTCTGCTATTAAATTCAGATAAAACGGAGGTATTACTTATTGGTCCAAAAAACTGCCCACAAAACCTCTCACAATACAACTTTAACTTAGAAGGATGTCCTGTCACTTTATCCGCTACAGTATAAGACCTGGGTGTTATATTAGACCGCAACTTGTCTTTCGAAAATCATATTTCATATGTTACAAGAACAGCATTTTTCCACCTTAGAAACATTGCTAAGCCACGTAACATGCTATCTATTTCTGATGCAGAAAAGTTAGTTCATGCATTCATGACCTCGAGACTAGATGACTGTAATGCTTTATTAGCTGGTTGTCCTGCATCATCAATAAACAAGCTACAGTTAGTCCAAAACGCAGCTGCTAGAGTTCTTACTAGGTCAAGAAAATATGATCATATAACACCAATTTTTTCATCTCTACACTGGTTACCTATTAAGTTCCGTATCAATTACAAAGTATTGCTACTGACCTATAAAGCCCTAAATGGTTTAGCTCCAGTGTATTTAACGGATCTTCTATCGCCCTACAATCCATCGCGCTCTTTAAGATCACTAAACTCAAGGCTTCTGGTCATTCCTAGGATATCTAAATCCACTAAAGGAGGGAGGGCATTTTCACATTTAGCTCCTAAACTCTGGAATAGTCTTCCTGATATTGTTCGAGGTTCAGACTCGCTGTCCCAGTTTAAAACTAGATTAAAGACGCATCTCTTTAGCCAAGCATTCACATTATAAATACGTTTTATACTACAGTTAAATCGGATCAAAAGCATTAATATTCTGAACAGCAGCTATGCTAATTATTTCCCATCTGCTTTTCTGTTGTTATCTCGGGACACTAGTCCCGAGGTAACTAGTTTGTCAGCTCCAGTTTGTATCCAGCCTCTCAGGGAGACTTCAGATGCCCCAACACCTGTGAAGAGACGACTCAACGCCAGCGTTGTTATGGCCTAAAATAATACATGATTGATTAACTTATTCTAACATTTTTCTTTAACATTCTCTTTCTAACATTTTTCAATGTACATTTATGAAATGCACTTTCTGTAAAGCTGCTTTGAAACAATGTGTATTGTGAAAAGCGCTATACAAATAAATTTGAATTGAATTGAATTGAATAGGTGTTAAACCAATAAACAGAAGGAATTGTTATGCTACTGCAAAAGCCGCATAGGCTGTATGGATTGCCATGTTAGGCCGTATACACTGCCTCAACAGGCCGGGGTATGAAAAGCCGCGTAGGCTGTATGGACTGCCATGTTGGCCATATATACAGCCTCGATAGGCCATGGTACGGAAAGCTGCGTAGGCTGTATGAACTGCCACATTAGGCCGTGTATGTTGCCTCGATAGGCCGGGGTGCGAAAAAAGACTGAGAATGATATGCCAGTGTGCAGGGAAGGCCGCGATAGCCCATAGTGAGGAGAAGACGGCGTGGGTGCATGAGTTGGAGTTAGATATGGGAACTGCCACCATGACCAGAAGTTTGTGTAGATAGTATACTTGCCACAAAGATTGAACCTGTTAGCCTGTACCCCCGCTTTTAAGAAATCCCAAGAATAGCATACTGGGACTAAAACATATACAGTTCTTTGAGCAGAATTTAAACAAAGAAAGCGTCGGCACGTCCACGTCCTGACACAGGTTAACAGGTTAATTATTAGGAGTTAAATGATAAGCTGTAACTTACCTGATGCTTGTTAAGACACATAGGTAAACTTAGTATTACCTGAAGGTTTGAGCATTCTATAAGATTAGAATGCTGAAGACCATCTTGACCATCATAAATTCCTGTGTTCAGTTGCATTTGTAGCAGCACATAACCCTGAATGAATGTCCGGTATACTGATGAGATGGTCTGCAGTTCTGTAGGTCTGTCTCTAGGTGAGTTTTAACCACCTTCTTGATATGGGAGTATAAAAAGTGCAGAATGATTAGGGGTGCAGGGATGTGCTTAGAGATATCCTCTTTTACAGAGACGAAGGCCACGCAGACGAAGCCGCAGTAGGCCACATAGAGATGAAGGCTACAATAGGTCACCTGGACAGAGACCACGTTAGGCCACAGACAAATTCATGAAAGGCTTATAGAGACTAATGGAAACAGGATCAATGAGTAGTAATAAAGGAGAAAACATACCACCGCCAGAATTTGCAGGAAAATTATTACTTGAAGTTGCTGAGCGTTTGAGTTATTTTGAATCATCTTGTTTGTACTATGATGCTGAGGATGACCATGTACACAGCACATTGAGCTGCATTCGTAGCAGCCCCAATCAGAAGAATGTCCTATGCATAGATGAGTTGGGGAACTGCAGTTCTTATCATCTGCAGTTGGAGGATTCGAAACCATTGGGCGAGACTCCCGCTCACAGCTAGATAGAGCACCATCTAACCGTCAGAACCTGTCAAGAGAACCCCCGGAACAAAATAAACCAGAACAGCATGACAAATACATAACAGACCATGGCGGCGCCCTGTGAGGCTGCGGCTTCCAATGGCTCCTGAGAAAAAGGGATATATAATAATAACAAGGCATCTACACCAGCTAAATTAGTAATGAACGCTCAGTGTAAGAAGAGTAGACTAATATACGATCAGCAGTTTATCCTAGAACTACGCGTAGACTGCATATTAACGGCACTGGATAGTACAACTCTGTACACATTAAACTGCCTCGGACTTCAATGCAAGAAAGACCCAGCGGAGACGAAGACGGTGTGATAGGAAGCGGAAACGTGGTAGCCGCGGAGGGCTAACAGCTAAGCTAAAGGCTAACCCTTGTAGGACGCCGCTCCCATCTATCTTGCTCGCTAATGTCCGCTCTCTGGAGAACAAAGTGGATTACTTGAAGCTGGATTTAACTACAAATCGTGAGATGAGAGACTGCTGTGTCATAATTCTGACTGAGACATGGTTAAACTCCTCCATTTCTGACGAGGCTGTTAGTATAGAGGGGCTAACAACATTCCGGTCGGACAGGAGCTGCGCTCTCAGTGGTAAAACCCGGGGTGGTGGTGTTTGCATCTACAACAACAACAGTTGGTGTAATAATGCCAAGGTGGTCTCAAGTCATTGTTCTCCGGACATCGAGTTTTTGACTATAAAATGTAGACCCTTTTATCTGCCCAGGGAATTTACCACCGTCATCATCACTGCTGTTTACATTCCACCCAGTGCTAATACTAAGGAGGCTTTGAGTGTGCTCTACCGCTCCATCAGTGACTTACAAACTATAAATCCAGAGGGTGTTTTTATTGTGGCTGGGGATTTCAACCAGGCCAATATGAAGACAGTTCTCCCCCATTTCCATCAGTATGTGAACTTTGCAACCAGAGGCTCAAACACACTAGACAGAGCCTACACAAATATTGGGGCAGCATACAAGGCAGCACCTCGCCCCCACCTTGGCTCATCAGATCACCTTTCCGTGTTGCTGATTCCTGCATACAGGCCCCTGCTCATCCGAGGGAAACCCACTGAGAAGCAGGTGAGGGTCTGGCCTGCAGGGTCTGTGTCAGCATTACAGGACTGTTTTGAGTGCACGGACTGGGACATGTTCAAGGAAGCTGCAACTGAAAATCAATACATCAACATTGAGGAGTATGCTGAATCTGTGTCTGCATACATCCAGAAATGCATGGAGGATGTCTCTGTTACCAAGACCGTCATCACAAGGGGAAATCAGAAACCCTGGATGACCAATGAGGTACGTGCAAAACTGAGGGTACGAAATGCAGCGTTCAAGTGTGGGGACAGAGAGGCGCTCAGGTCAGCCAGAGCTAACCTAAACCGTACCATCAGAACAGCGAAGCGTGCATATGGTCAAAAAATCCAGGGATTCTTCCACTATCCGACAAATACCAAACGTATGTGGCAAGGTATCCGGACTATCACAGATTATAAGGCTGCTCCCTTACCTTGTGAGGACAACATAGATTTCCTCAATACACTCAATAACTACTTTGGTCGGTTTGAATCACTCAATAACACTTCTGTGAAGAAATCCATACAGCACCCAGACGAACAAGCACTTAGACTGGAGACAGCTGATGTCCGGAGGATGCTGAGAAAACTGAACGCACGGAAAGCAGCAGGCCCCGATAACATACAGGGACGGGTGCTCAAAGACTGTGCGGACCAGCTGGCTTATGTCCTCACGGACATATTTAACATCTCGCTGACCTATGCTATCGTTCCATCCTGTTTCAAGACTGCTACCATCATACCAGTGCCCAAAAAACATACAATCTCATCACTGAATGATTACCGCCCCGTCGCACTTACTCCCATAATCATGAAGTGCTTCGAGAGGCTGGTGAAGGATCACATCATCTCCAAACTCCCACCTACTTTTGACCCGTTACAGTTTGCATATCGCACCAACCGATCCATAGAGGATGCCATTTCCTCTGTAATCCACCTGAGCTTGGAACATCTGGAAAAGAACAACACCCACGTGCGAATGCTGTTTCTGGACTTCAGCTCCGCATTTAATACAATCATTCCCCAGAATCTGGTGAGCAAACTGGCCCCCCTTGGACTTAATACCCTTCTGTGTAACTGGCTGCTGGATTTCCTTACAGACAGATCACAGTCCGTGAGGGTTGGAAAAAACACCTCCAGCGTCATCTCCCTGAGTACCGGCTCCCCCCAGGGCTGCGTACTGAGCCCACTGCTCTTCACCATGATGACCCATGACTGTCGTGCCAGGTACAGTACAAACCATATCATTAAGTATGCGGATGACACGACAGTGGTGGGTCTCATCAGAGACAATAATGAATTGGCCTACAGAGAGGAGGTAAAACATCTGGCGAAATGGTGTGAAACAAACAATCTAATCCTGAATGTCGACAAAACCAGAGAGATTGTCGTCGACTTCAGGAAAAAACAGCCAAGTCACACCCCCCTCCTCATCAACAACGCCACAGTGGAGCAGGTGAGCAGCATCAAATTCTTGGGGGTGCAGATCACAGACACTTTGACCTGGTCCCTCAAAACCTCTGCTCTTGTGAAAAGAGCACAGCAGCGTCTGCACTTTTTGCGTCGAATGAGAGGGGCAAACCTCCCTCCACCAATCCTCACCACTTTTTACAGAGGCACAATAGAGAGCATACTGACCAGCTGCATCTCTGTCTGGTTTGGTTCCTGCAACGCCTCAGACTGGAAATGTGTACAGAGAGTGGTGAGGACTGCGGAAAAAATCATAGGGACTGCACTTCCCTCCATCAATGACACTGCTGGCAGTCGCTGCCTGACCAGGGTTCAGTCGATTTTAAAGGACCCTTTCCACCCCAATCATGGGCTGTTCTCCCGGCTGCCCTCTGGGAAGAGGTTCAGCAGCTTCAAATGCAGAACAACCAGATTTTATAACAGTTTCATTCCCCATGCCATAAGACTGCTAAACTCACAATAAATCCTTCTTCCCCATACAAATGACACTAATCACTTATGTGAATCCTTGTATTTTTGCACTAAGTATTATTTTATTTGTCATTTTACTGCAATATACACTGCTGTTATTTATATTTGATCTAGTTAGATTTGTTTTAATAAATTAATTTTATATATATATATATTTTTTTTTTTTATGCTCAGAGCCTTGCAACGAAATTTCGTTCAACTGTATATTGCAAAATGTGCAGCTGGATGACAATAAAGTCTGTCTAAGTATCTAAGTATCTAAGTAATTGAAAACCTCAGACAATGCCCTTGCAGAAGGTTAAGAATGTTTTATAAGACGCTTTACTAGCTAATAAACTATAAATACGGAAGTGGAAGTACCGCATATCGCTTTCAACTTCGGAGCTGAGCATTACTGTATGTTCCTACGAAGAGTGTTTCTGTTTCGAGTCAGAGAGGTTTCCTTCCTGCTTCCGGTATCCAGTGTCGGTGTTACGGTGCCTTGCAGCGGTGGAGTCCATTTGAGCCTTTGCAGTCTGTTGAGCTAAAAATCCTGTCCATGAAGACAGTTCTCCTGACGGCATTGGCCTCAATCAAGAGGCTAGGGGACCTGCATGCACTTTCGGTTAATGAATCGTGCCTAGAATTCGGGCCGACAAACTCTCACGTTGTCCTGATACCCCGGCCTGGATACGTGCCCAAGGTTCCTACCACTCCCTTTCGGGACCAGGGGGTGAACCTGCAAGCGCTGCCTTCGGAAGAGGCAGACCCAACCCTAGCTTTGTTATGTCCCGTCCGCGCGCTCTTCGCGCTTACGTTGACCGGACTCAGAGCTTCAGAACCTCACAGCAGCTCTTCGTCTGTTACGGAGGCCAGCAGAAGGGAAAGGCTGTCTCCAAGCAGAGGTTGGCCCACTGGATAGTGGATGCCATCGTCTTGGCTTACTAGTCACAGGACGTGCCTTGCCCGTTCGACACCTAACACGTTCGCTAGATTCTATAGCCTCTGTGTAGAGCCGGTATCTTCCCGCATCCCCCAGTGGCCAGTAGCGCTAAGTACCCGTTCTAGTGTCGGCTTGCAACGCCACTCCCGCCCTCTGGGCTGGATATGTGCGTCTATTCGCTCCAGTTGAGTTCCCCGGAAACGGCTAACCCTGTGAGTTCCTCCGTCACCCCTTCGGGGTCAGACGGTGTGGCCATCTGACGCTAGGCCTGCACCCATATGCTTGTGGAACGTGTGTGTAGGCTGGGTTCCATATGTTGCGGTCCCCTAACGGCTACCCCATATGTGTATTCTCCACGGTATCTGCTACCCTAGTAGGCTAGCTCCGTGTCTTTGTCGTCTCTGGGTGTGTTCTTTCCCTCCTGGGACCAGGTTGGATCCACCCCAGAGACTTCCATATGTTGTACTACCCTGATAGGTTAGTCCTTATGCATATTTCCACCTCTCCTTCCGTTGAAGGATGTGGCTCCGCAGCGTACCATCTCCCGAGACGGGCACGCTTTCCCAGCGTTATCCAATAGTCACGCTGAGTGGGTCTTGCAGGAACAGCAGTGACTGTCCTTCCCTGCCGGGAGCCCTGACTCCCAACATAGGAGTGGTCCAGCGAGCTCAGGCAGGGCGCTGGAAGGGCCAGCATCCCTGGCGTGTTGTTAGGGATCCCAATTCGTCGGTCAGTTCCGACGTACGTCGAACGTGACCGACTGAAAGGGAACGTCTCGGTTACGTATGTAACCCTCGTTCCCTGAAGGAGGGAACGGAGACGTGGCCCGAGCCACTTATCTCGGCTCCTCAGTTGAAAATGATATGCGGTACTTCCACTTCCGTATTTAAACCCGCAACGCAGGGCGGTGCGTGGAATGCGTGAACCGCATGGCAATGTTCATTGGCTCGTTTCTATACACTCAAAGTAGATTGGTCTCTGAAAACAGATCCCAATTCGTCGGTCAGTTCCAACGTACGTCTCCGTTCCCTCTTTCAGGGAACGAGGGTTACATACATAACCGAGACGTTTCCTACTGCCCCAAAAGAAACAAGAATGTCCTTGTGATGAGTACAGTGCACAGCGATGCATCATTGAGTGCAAGAGAGGACCTGAAGCCAGAAATGATACTGGACTATAATTCCACGAAAGGAGGGGTTGACAATTTGGACAAAGTCACATCAGCCTACAGCTGCCAGCGCAGGACTGTCCGTTGGCCTCTGGTGGTCTTCTGCAACATCTTGGATGTGTCAGCGTATATTGACTCTGTCCTGTGGCATGAGATCAACCTAACCTGGAATGAAGGCAAAACAAACGTAGGTTGTTCCTGGAGGAGCTGGGAAAAGCTCTCATCACACCTGAGATCCAGAGACTTGCCTGCCCACCTTGATCACCAGCGGCTGCAGCTTTGTTTGAGTCAGTGCAAAAAGGTGGATCTGGAGTCAGACCCACAGAAAATGAAGGAGTGAACACAGATGATAGGAAAAAACGGAAGAGATGTGAGGTGTGCCCATCCAAGCGCGACAGCATAACCGGCACCATGTGTGTGAAGTGCAAGAAATTCATATGCAGAAAGCACACACTTGCTGTCATTTTGACCCGCTCCATAAAGGGTGTACACAGAAATCGAACAGTGCACAAGGGTTAAAGACCATCCTCGCCATGCATTCTGGATCAGTTGCAAGGGTTTGATAGTGCATGCCAGACGGGCCGCTATAAGAGCATTACAGTAGTCCAGTCTGGAGAGAACAAGAGCTTGGACTAGGAGTTGTGTGGCCTGCTCTGATAGGAAGGGTCAAATCTTCCTAATGTTGTATAACACAAATCTGAGACCACAAGCAGTTCTGTCTTTGTAAGGTTGTAAGGCAGAAATGTCTGTCAGACAGGCAGCAATATGAACACCAATTGTAGGATCATCTGGTTGAAATGAGAAGTAGAGTTGAGTGTCGTCAGCATAGCAGTGATAGGAAAAGCCATGTTTCTGAATGACAGATCCTAGTGATGGCATGTAGGGAAGTGGAAGTGGAAGAGAAGTAGTCCAAGCACTGAGCCCTGGGGAACTCCAGTAGCTAGATGATGTGACTTAGACACTTCACCTCTCCATGACACCCTGAAGGACCTACCTGAGAGGTAAGACTTGAACCACTGGAGAGCAGTTCCTGAGATGCCCATGTTCATGAGAGTTGACAGGAGGAGCTGTTGGTTAACTGTGTCAAAAGCAGCAGACAAATCCAGCAAGATGAGTACTGTGGATTTGGAAGCTGCTCTTGCCTGTCTCAGTGCTTCTGTAACCGAGAGCAGGGCAGTCTCAGTTGAGTGGCCGCTTTTGAAGCCGGATTGGTTGTTGTCCAGGAGGTTGCTCTGTTCAAGAAACATAGAGAGCTGGTTGAACACAATTCACTCAAGTGTCTTTGCAATAAAAGGCAGAAGGGAAGAGAGGTGTTGACAATGTGAGTGAGTGCAGGAGTAACTGAAGAAGAAATGGCTTGAAGGAGGTGAGTGGGGATAGGATCAAACGGACCGGTAGTGGGGGGATTGGAAAGGATGTGTTTGGAGACTTCTGCTTCAGAGAGCAGAGAGAAGGAGGGGAGCGTGTGTGTGTTGTGAGATGTGCGTGTCAGTTTGTGGTGTGGAGAATTGGCTGCTGATGGAGGAGGTTTTGTTTGTGAAGAATGATGCAAAGTCGTCAGCTCTAAGTGTTGATGAAGTAGGAGGGGGAGGAGGACAAAGGAGCGAAGAAAATGTTTTGAAAAGTGTTCGAGAGTCAGGGCAGTTGTTGATTTTGTTGTGATAGTATGTAGTTTTAGCAGTGGAGACATTTGCAGTGAAAGAAGCGAGAAGAGACTGATACAGGGTAAGGTCAGTAGCGTTTTTAGTTTTGCACCATTTCCTCTCTGCCGCCCGGAGTCCAGAGCGATGTTCACGGAGAACATCAGACAGCTAGGGGGCAGAGGGGGTGGTGCGGGCTGGCCTGAATGAAACGGGACAAAAGCTGTCTAATCAAGATGTTAGAGTGGAGCAAAGAGTGTCAGTAGCACTGGTAGTGTCTAGTAATGAGAACTGAGCAGGTGGAGGGAGTGAGGATGAAACCATAGTGGATAGGTGAGAGGGAGAGAGCTAGCATAGATTACGCCGAAAGGTGATCTGCGGAGGAGTGTCTTGTGTCAGGAGTCAGTATGAGGTTGAGAGTGATAAGAAAGTGGTCTGAGGACAGTAATGGAGTAACTAGAGTGTCGTCTGTGGAGCAGTATCGTGTGTAGATAAGGTCCAAATGGTTACCTGATTTGTGAGTAGCTGTAGTAGATACTCGCTTAAGGTCAAATGAGGTCAGTAGAGTGGTGAAGTCTGCAGCCTGGGGTTTATCAAGGTGGACGTTGAAGTCACCAAGCAGTACCAGAGGAGTGCCATCCTCAGGGAAGTGAAAGAGTAACGTATCCAACTCCTCCAAGAAGTTACCCAGTTGACCTGGAGGGCGAATATGGATTTTAGCAGGGTGAGTGATAGTGATTGAGTGTGATTCAAATGAGCTGTTGCCAGATAGAGATGATAGGGGATCAAATTTCCAATCATTTGAGATGAGCAGTTTCAAAATCAGTTGAATGTAGCGTTGTCATACTTGGTACGGCATCTTTACATGTTGAACCATATCATAAGAACCATATTCTTGCCAGTGTAATGATATAATCCACATTAACCAAAATTGAGTTTAAATGGACATACGTGCATATTTTACAGTAACGGTGGTCGATACGCGTTCTTCCGATCATTAATTAGAATGGCCAAGTCGCGTTTCATATTGACAGAGGAATACGCTCAGTTTATTAAATAGCCTACGTCTTAGTTTATTAAATACGCTTAGTTTATTTAATATTAATTATAAATGTATTAAATGTCTCTTGCAAACTATGAAGGGACAATGAATCAATACACTGACATGGTAATGCTAGACAGATACTTTGTTTGTACAGTCCTACCGTAATTTTGTCACTCCTAGACGTACGTCTGGCGTCAGGGGGGAAACGTTTACCTCGATGAAGGAAAGTCATTGTCTCACCAGGCTATGTTTCACGAGACCAGCGAGATGATTCCACAGGGCGGGAGATACGCGTGATTGACAGCTTTGACACCAAATGGATATATGTGAAAATCAGATGACATGATTTCACAACTTTTCATTGGCCATTTAGATATGTGAAGCATACTGTATACGGAAATGAACCTGGACATTCGATACGTCGAAAAATCTCAAAATCGGCAAAATGGACATACGTGGTTTTCATCGGACAGCGACGATATATTAAGCAAAATGAACACAGACAACAGGGTTGACATTTTATCACATTACTTTATTAACAAGTCATTTCCAACACAGGATATTTGGTGAAAATACACTATTTTCAATAAGGAAAAACTCTGAATATATTCAAGAAGTCTTCTGCATAACAGGATATCTTAATGTGGTGAAGAAAACGTGGCACTGCAGGCTAAAAACCTGCAAATAAACATTAATGACAAAGTTCCCCTGCATCACATCTGGCAAGTGACAGAACAGAAGTTACTTCATTATATAATGAGGATGAGACGAATTAATGGACGAATAAGAAAATCACGAGCTTGACGTGTTTGATATTAAAAGGCAATAACTTAAGCCCTGAAAGAGGCCGACGCCAAATGCAATCTCGGCACTGCGTTCAACGGTTGCATGGCGCACATATCACACAAATGACTTTATTTATTTATTACCTATTATTTTAGACATATAAGACATGGGGAAAATAAAACTATTGGCTACCATTAGATAATTATGTGGTAAACGAGAACACACTCATGAAACCAATTAATGCAGGAATGTCTTTTAAACTTCATACCGGGTCATAGAGCAAAACTCTGGAGAATAATTTCAGTGCTCAATACCCACCAACATCTTGCGATGATGAATATCTCTATTCTCTTGGGAATGTTTGTTTTGGTCTTCAGCACCGGCTGGTTTGGCTCTGCAGTCTGCTCGCGCTCCCTCCCGCGCATCCGCATTTGAAATCTCCAAAGGAACGGTTTTCTTCAGGCTGTTTTTCTACAGTTTCTCGGACGTAGGACTTGTTCATCCAACATGGATTTTTCACTTCGACTTCATAGATTGACTGAGCACAATTAAATATGTTCGGTGAATATACAATTTTAATTTTGAGGGAAGACCTTAAAGGTCCCATGGCATGACAATTTTATGAGGTTTTTTAACATTAATATGAGTTCCCCTAGCCTGTATATGGTCCCCAAGTGGCTAGAAATTTTGATGGGTGTAAACCGAGTTCTGGCTGTCTTTCTCTGCCTTTGAGAAAATGACAGCCCAGACGAGCTGATCTGGAATTTTCCTGTTATGAGGCCCCTTCCTCTGCTTTGCCTGCCCAGAGCACTCAGAGAAAATGGATTCAGTTTATGTCAGCACAGGCTTTACAAACAGACTTTACAATATGGATTCGACAGCACCGCAACAAACAGTGAGTAACAGTGTTCATTAATGCCTGATCTGTGATCAGTGATTTCTGATGTGTAGCTAATCATTCAAGTTCACACAGACTTTCTTTCTAGATTGTTTAATGATCGCCGTCTTGATGCCCTAAGCGTAATGCATCAGTGAATCAAGCCAGTGACTAAAACGATCGTTTCTGTTAGTAGCACGAAACAAATCCGTTTTTAAGTGATTTAACTACAGAGAGTGATCAAAGAACACTCTATATAATGCTCAGATCTGTCAATCACACGTCGCGAGTGTATCTGCACACTTGCCCAAACTGCCATTATAATGAATGACGCTGTTAAGCTGCACAATGCAGCTCTTACTGTATTCATGTCCATGTCGTGTTTGCTGTTAGTTGTGGTGAAAGCATTTTGTGAGAGAAAACGCGCTGCAATGACAGAGTGGATGTGACTGGGACTGTTTATTTAGAACTCTCAGATATAAATAAGCTTGCGCTAACAGCACAGCTCTCAACAACTCAGTACAATAAATGTAGCGGACCCCGTCCGAATGATGGCTAGACTTTACTGATGTTTCAGGAGTTTATTGAAACCGTTCATCTCCAAACATCACCGTAAGAGCTGAACAAAAAACAAAGAAGTGCGCATAAACATCTCGTACAAACTCTCTCTCCATAGCATTATCAATAACAATACAGCGAAATACACAAACATACTCATTACAAATGACAGTAAACAAGCACATACACACCTATTGTCTTTTCGGGGGGTGCTAAACAAACTGTAAACTTTAAATCTGCTTAAACTCACTGAATGATGAACTGCAAGCTCTCACGAGCGCTCCCTCTTTTTTCATATTGCTCCATAGACTGCAACACCCGTCAAAATAAAAGTCCCTACTTATTTACACAGATAATACAGACCTAAAACCTATTTAAATACACAGAAATTTAAAAAAATGTACACAAAAACAAATTATAAGATACATTACAATGAAGTCTGTTACAATAAAACTTCCTCCAGCTCTCCATGGTTCATGAGTGCCCATTCAGTCTCTCATGCATGCAGTGCGTGCAGTGCCTCGCTAAACCACGCCTCCTCCGCAACATAATCTAACACTCATTTTAAATGCAAAGATGTCATCCAATCACAACAGTAGGCGTTTTCACTGAAGTCTCACAGCAGACATGCCCCTTGAAACAGGGCAGACATCAGTATAGAAAAAATGCCTTTTATTTCTAAATTCTGAATTTTTTTGCCATGCCATGGGACCTTTAACTGTCACCCAACCCCCTTTGGATTAATGAAAATGCACTATCCAAACTAAAAGGGCTGTAATTCAAGAATGATTTGGAATATAGACCTATGTTTGGTCTTGTTGTAAAGAGGACTCTCAGCAGATTATTGCTGAAGTGAAAGCATTTCAAAATACATTTTTGAAAGTATGAAAAAGTTATGGAAGTTTAAATTTACTGTAAACGAAAATTTTATAATAAATATTGTAATAAATATTTTTATTTTATATAAAATATATATTTTACAAAAAATATATTTAACTCTAAAATTACTATAAAATCAAAGCCATATGTCTAACCAAGTTGTGTTCCAAATTTGAAGTTGATATCACAAAACTTTAAGTCCCCATGAGATTTTGTTTAGGCGCTTTACCAAAAATAGCCACCGGGTGTCATCCACTTTCCATTGATTGTTTTTTTGATGCAGTTTCCTGTACATTTCTGTCCAAATATCACTTCCATCACAAAACAGTCACCAAATAACCAGATAACAGGAACCTTGAGACTCAGACCTTTCAGACCTACCCTTCTCCATCCCCAGCTTCTCCTCTCGTTCAGTCAGGGTTTGGTATTCTGATTTCCCTTGAATCAGACTAAATTCCAGAATTTTTTGTACATTTAATATCGACATTAATATTTGGGCCTTATATCTGCAATACATTAGGTTGCTTCCTTTCTGTTAACCCTAGGGGGGTTATTACAGCTCTCCCTGCTCTTATCCATGCTAGGCTGCATGGATGTGCAGGGATTCTTGCCCAGAACAAAACCATACCGCCAATCCAAACTGTATGCTAATAGTCAATCAATCATCTTTGTCGATAGTGGTCCTGACAGAATTTAGTTTGCTTCATGTCTTAATTCTGCACCCTTTTCACTGGCAACTCCATGAGAATACAGCGCTTCATGTTTTCATCATCTTCACAAGCAGTGGTTAAAGTGGGATTTGGCAGGTGGATGAACCCTCAAATTTTGTGTATGTGCAACAGGGAAAAAAATGACTCTCCGTGGGACAAAATATTGAGTATCGTGGTATAGCAGTACTTTTTGGGGCAAGAGTGTCACTGCTGCACCAAGTATCACAATACTTATTTACTTGATATTTGAATGGTTTTATTTTGGTCCATCTACATCTACACTAATATGATGAGGAAACTATGTTAAAATAGCTGAACTCAATATAGAACACAACCTTGTTTTTCACAATGTAAATTCAGACATAAAAATGCAAAGTCCAAAACTGACTCAAATGTAACACACCAAAATGGCTGAAGACACAACTATAACAGAAATAAATCAAAACCTAGATAGACCTATTGCAGAATCAATGTCAAGTCAAAATGCAGAATCAAAAGTTTTGCTGTACCATAAAACATAAGAAACAATAACAACAATGTATGGTGGTCAAAATATTGTGGCTATTCTCACATCCAGTCAAAATAGCTCCCATATTGACTGGTACTGTGACTTGATTTGCACTGGTTTCCTTTGTGGACAGGCTGTGTGATCAGCTGCCCTTCTTGTGAGCACCCATTTCTTTACATATTTCTGTGGATTCCACTGATTCACAGGAGGCCCAACCAAAGAAATGAACATCAGTTCTACCAGAAAGACTCGGGAGATAGAATGATGATGAAGCATACATTTATTGACAGCCCAGCAAGCATAATACAGTTTTGGCATAGGCCCCGTCCATAGTTTATAATCCGAGGGTAGCGGATCAGCATATTCCTGCCTGAAGATGAAGGCAGGGGCGAAGCCGACCCCCCTTTTGAGGTATGGACGGAACCATCCTGGTGGTGGTGGGGATGGTGGAGGTTGTCGCATCGGCATCTGCGAACTCAAACATGTGTAAGTACGACCTTTATACAGAAAATATGAAGACGTGATTGGATAGAGATGAAGTTAATAAGTGACGAAGTGATTAAGTCTTCCTGGCAGAACTTAAGCTGAAGCTTCCATTTCTACCAGAAAGACTCGGGAGATAGAATGATGATGAAGCATACATTTATTGACAGCCCAGCAAGCATAATAAAGTTTTGGCATAGGCCCCGTCCATAGTTTATAATCCGAGGGTAGCGGATCAGCATATTCCTGCCTGAAGATGAAGGCAGGGGCGAAGCCGACCCCCAAAAGTAGGTGGATTGTAGATCCACCGGACGGGGCCAGCCTTCCCCCCAAAATGGTAGACGAAAGAATACACGCCGGACGTGAATCCTGAGGTTCCTGAAATATAGAAAAATTATGGTTAGGTACTATGATGGTTTAATATTTATATTTATTTATTTTTTATTTTTATTTATTTTTTATTATTATTTTTAAGCGCTACTGGTTTAGCCTTACATAGCCAGATGTAGACAGCCTCAATAGACCAACAGATATAGCCACGTAGGCCGGACGTAGACAGGCCTCGATAGGCCGACAGATATAGCCACGTTCGCCAGACATAGACAGCCTCGATAGACCGACAGATATACCCACGTTAGGCCAGACATAGACAGGCCTCGATAGACCGACAGATATGGCAACGTTAGGCCAGACATAGACAGGCCTCGATAGACCGACAGATGTAGCCACGTTAGGCCAGACATAGACAGGCCTCGATAGACCGACAGATATAGCCACGTTAGGCCAGACATAGACAGGCCTCGATAGACCGACAGATATAGCCATGTTAGGCCAGACATAGACAGGCCTCGATAGACCGACAGATATGGCCACGTTAGGCCAGACATAGACAGCCTCGATAGACCGACAGATATAGCCACGTTAGGCCAGACATAGACAGGCCTCGATAGACCGACAGATATAGCCACGTTAGGCCAGACATAGACAGGCCTCGATAGGCCGACAGATATAGCCACGTTAGGCCAGACATAGACAGGCCTCGATAGGCCGACAGATGTAGCCACGTTAGGCCAGACATAGACAGGCCTCGATAGACCGACAGATGTAGCCACGTTAGGCCAGACATAGACAGCCTCGATAGACCGACAGATGTAGCCACGTTAGGCCAGACATAGACAGGCCTAGATAGACCGACAGATATAGCCACGTTAGCCAGACATAGACAGGCCTCGATAGACCGACAGATATAGCCACGTTAGGCCAGACATAGACAGGCCTCGATAGATCGACAGATATAGCCACGTTAGCCCAGACATAGACAGACCTCGATAGGCCGACAGATATAGCCACGTTAGGCCAGACATAGACAGGCCTCGATAGACCGGACAGATATAGTCCGGTGGTCACGCAAGTCCATTACCGCCGTAAAACCACCACCAGTAATTGCATGAATGTACCTGATTGCTATTGAAGAGCTTGCTGTGCTTCGAGAATTATTTTTTTTTTTTCTGATGTATGATTTAAATGCTGAGGAAGACCATCTGCCCATGATCTTAATTGCTGATGTAGAGATTCCTCGTTCAGCAGCTGTTGTAGCTGCCCCGATCTTGAATGAATGGCCGGTATAGAGAGAAGGGGATAGACTGCAGCTTTTGATAACAGTGGTTAAGTGAGTGCTGAAACAAACCTTGAGACAAGGCCGCCGGGCCACACGGTCTGTTAGACCACAGAGACAAGCCCGCAGGGCCACAAAGACAAGGCCGCAGGGCCACAGAGACAAGGCCGCCAGGCCACAAGGCCTGATAGACCTCAGAGACAAGGCCGCCGGGCCACACGGTCTGAACCATTACTGGAGAGCTTGCTGAGCTTCAAGGATGATTTAAGAATTGGTCTTATATAAGACTCGAATGCAGAAGAACACAGTCTCCCCCTTAGCTTGAATGCTGGCCTAGAAGTTCCACGGTCGTAGCTGTAGGAAAATCCATTACAAAGAGAAGGAGGTAGACTGCAGCTTTTAAGGTCAGTATAAAAGTGGGTCTGAACCAGTCCTTAGAGAGAGGTGCTCCAATAGAAAAAGTAAATAGGGGGGAGTGGTCGGAAGTCTTAGGACGAAATGAAGATATTAACCGTGGAAGTGCAGGGACAGAGATTCTTCATCTTAGAATTGTTAATGTGATACCTGAACCTTTAGAGTCATTCTAGAATGCTTAAGTAAAAGAGTAAAGAAATTGAGTGAGAAGTGAAGATCAGAATAGGAAAGACAGTAAATCAAACTGATTAGTTTCTAAAGTGAATTTCCCTGGACACATGAAGCCGAAAGGCTGATAACATGGCTTCTAGCAGAATATCGGTGGAAGTGGAAGATCAACCTTAAAAGCTTTGAATTTACCTGATGTTTGTTAAGACGAGTAGGTAATCTTAGTTTTACCTTTGGAATTATGGGAGAGTTTACTGAACATGCCTGATGGCTTGAGCATTGCTGAAGAAACCATATTGACCATCGTGGAATCCCACATTCATGGATGCCAACTCCGTGCGTTGAGCTATGTTCGTAGCAACACCAATCTGAAAGAATGGCCCATGCACAGGTGAGTTGGAAATCACATTTCTTTCCATCTGCAGTTAGGAGGATTCTAAACCCCTGGCGTAGCTCCCGCTCACATCTTGATAGAACACCATCTAACCGTCAACCTGCTGAGAGAACCCCCCAAAAGAAATTAAACCAGAACAGTATGACGAATACATAACATGTGCATGTGATTGAGAACACCGGACAATGCCCTTGCAAAAGAAAGTTTTATAAGGTTTAGCTTTACTGGCTAATAAAACCATAACTAGCTATAGAGGACCCGACACAGCTACCGAACCTATGAAAGAGATCAAAAACGAGATTCATCATTTGATAACCTAAGCCAGGATAATACTGTGTGATGATTTTTTTTTTTTTTTTTTAAACATACAGGCTCTGTAATGCACTGAGATCCCACAGTTAGCATCAGGATCGCAGTCTGAAAAGCAACGAAACACAATGACTCTAAGTGCACCGTGTGCCAGCTTTAGTGAAGACAAAAAGCTTACTGCGAGAGACCTTGCCGTTTGCGGTGCAGCCAGGAATCAATACGCATGTGTGCAGACTGTGTCAACAGTCGACACTATTAACTCCCTTGAATATTTTGTTAGTCACAATAGGATCCGATGCAAGTGTAGCTGATCACAGACATGTCTTTTCAGTAGCTCAAACAGCAGAGCGCGGCACCAGCAACGGCGAGCCACAGGCTCGACTCCCAGGAAAAGCAAGACCCGGAAACGCGAAATGTGCACCCCGAATGCAACTGAAGGTGCCCCGGACAAAAGCGTCCGCCGAATGCACAAATGTAATGTAAAGTCTGTTGAGCACTCGAATGCAATCCCCAATTGGCGCGCCACACAACGCAGAAAACTCGATCAGGATTGAATGGCCCAGAGCTTATCACTGCCAACTCTGCCTTCCAGCGCATACGCTCTACCAACGAATAGTAGAACATGCAATAGATTCATGATTCGGTGTAGTCAGATTGACCACAGCAGTTCCAATGAGTTTCTGAACTGAAGCATTTGACAGTTTCATGCGTTATAAAGGGAGTGCACTCTGCTCACTGTATTCATAAGAGATTTGAATAATTGTTTTCAAATCAATAATTGTGATGTAGATGCTGTACGATGCAATCTTTATGTAAACAGGTCAGATTGAGTACTGAATCAATTTAGTGCTGCTATAGAATGTCAAGTCAAACCTTGTTTTGTATGCAAACCTTACACGACATATGGTGCTGAGAGTACAAGCAAGATACACATTTGTTTTATCATAATGTAGCCATGGCGTCCTAGCCGGAAGGATTAAGTAAGACGTAACGCTACAATCTAAGTTTCTCGAAATATAAGAGGTATCCAGATATCAGTAGCTGAATAAAAAACTAAGAGTCAAATTAACTGGAGTAAAGCGAAGACAAATGCACACAATTACTAATATATATATATGACGTGTTTGTTTTGATTAACCAATTTAATAATATGTTGAGCATTTTTATAATACAATAAGCGAAGCACCTTAATATGAGCACAGACGCTGCAGTTCTTCCTCATAGGGAAGGAGGCCATATCGAATCACGAAAGGAAGCCATTCCAACACTTGGCGCCCCATATGTTTGAGCAAATATGTACTCTGCTGGATGCAGGCCAAACACTTCTAAGCTTGAAACGGTTATGTCAGTTAAATTGCATATGTGACGAACTCACAGCGCTTGGAAGATGAATCTAACGCCATTGAATAAGAACAGAAAGCACTGATGTCGGTCCTGTACCTAAATATGCTAATTTGCTCAGCTTTTTTTTTTTTTTTTTTAATTGAATTTCAGCGATCTGATAACACTGAACCAATCGCGATTTCAGCTTAACTTCAGTTCAACATGAAGCCCCGATTAAAAAGGTGCATGTTGCTTTAAAACCCGTGTTGTTTCCTTGCATTCGTAGGGAGAATGATAAGAGTATAAATATGCTGTGCATATCTGTTCTGTTTCGTTTTTCTAACAAAATACTATCTATAACGGTAACCGGTGTCATGCGAATCATTTACGAGCACTATGGACACAAGCGAGTCACAACGAGCGATCACGTTGCACAAGCAGACCGGCAAACACCTGTGCGCGACTCACACGATGCATGTGTGTGCTCTATACAGACATACTTGCGACAAAGTTGAAAAGAGTAAGATACTACACCCAATCGCCATCGGAATGCATAACCATATGCATATCACTGTGATAAATGCTGATGTAGTGATGTCGCCAGAATGGTGATGAAAACCGCAGCCGTCTTTGATAACATGCCCAGATAGTCCTCCATGAAAGCGATTGAACTGAGTCTGACGTGAGACTTGCTTTTGTTAGTGAAGCACTCCCGTCTGTTACTGCGGTAACCCATTGAACAGAATGATAGGCTGACGTGGACTTAGAACGCTACTGTATGAACATTATTAGTTATCATAGAACCAACGATCGACCGCTACGAAACGCCCGGATCGTCAACTGATTTGTCGCATCGGCATTCGCGTGTTGTCGCATCGGCATCTGCGAACTCAAACATGTGTAAGTACGACCTTTATACAGAAAATATGAAGACGTGATTGGATAGAGATGAAGTTAATAAGTGACGAAGTGATTAAGTCTTCCTGGCAGAACTTAAGCTGAAGCTTCCATTGCTGACACCTTTTGGATTTTTAGTTGAGCTCTTAGTGGTGTTATTGTGATGTTCATTTCAGAGAATCCCCTTTCACAGTCAGCACTGCCAACAGCAAGTGATTTCACTGCCTGCTGCAGTGTTAGCAGCCCATCAGTTACAGGAATTTCTGGATGCTCTTTGAAATCTCTGAATCTCTGTCTGACACCAGAAAAGCTGATGTCAAAAAGGTCACAGAGCTCTCTTATCTCATCCTCTCCATAAAACACTGGAAATGGGGATGGCCAGGTGTGGCGAGCAGCGAGGCTGAGGGACCGTGAGAACGGGACGAGGCCGTGGTCATTAGTGATGATGATCGCCAGCTGCGTGCCGTCGGCATCGTGTCTCACGGAGGAGTGACGGGAGTATAAAGGAGGAGCGACGACAGTGAAGGACGAGAGAGGACCAGGCCTGGATTATGGTTTGTATTTTGTTTACGTTTTGTTTATGTATGTGTGCGGCAGTCGTCCGTGAGGGGCTGCCGCTTTTACTTTCATTTTGTTTATTTATTTTATTAAAAGTATGTTGAATGTTCGCCGGTTCCCGCCTCCTTCTTCCCACACGAACAAACGTTACTACACCAGGCTTCTGGCACAAGAACATTAATTTAGTCAAAAAGTGACTTTTCATTTTCAGTCACCGTTCTTGAGCGCACACTTTCAGCCAGAGCTTCATAAAATTTGTGAGGATCAACTGGTTTTACCCTAGGGTCCTTTTGTAGTGTTACCCCATAAAAGGTTCCAGTTTCCACTGCTTCAGCTGCCTGTCTGTCAGGGTTGTGTTTTCTGGCTAAAAAAGTATCAACTTCTCTCTCAACCAGGTGCACAGCTCGAGATAATGATATGTCCCTTGATATACTTTCAGACATATCTTTAAGCTCCTCCAGAGCATCAAGCATGAGACCCATGTTCTTTATAAAGTCCCTTGATGAGAGCTTTGTTGCAAGACCCTGAAACATACATCTATCATTTGCACTGTGTTCAGCATCATGAATCTGGCTTTGCAGAAATGAGCATAAAGCGCCTTATGCATTGTCCACACTGCCTTCACTGTTCTGTGTGATGAGGCCACCCACCTCACACTCAGGACTCTGCCAATCTTTTTAACCACAATTCCTAATTCTGAGGCGGCAGAACTGAGCTCCCTTTGATTCTTGGGGGATTGGTGGTACAGACAATTTGTCCATGAAACTTGAAAAATTATTAATTTCTGTGCACTGATTAACAGCATCCCCAACCGACAGCTCAAGTCTATGGTTTAAACAATGCCAGCCAATCAGACATGGAAACTTGCTTTTTAGCCTGCTAAAGACTCCAGCTTTTCTCCCTAACATAACCGAGGCTCCGTCAGAGCAAAATCCATGCACAGGCATTGTCAAGGCCATGACCTAATAAACAATTCAAAAGAGCCTCAGTAATTCCCTCTGCTTTAGTGGATTGAAGTTATACTAAGTCTAAGAAAAATGTAGTTGGTTCAGAATTATTAACTGAGCACCTCAGGTACACAACAAGGCATGATTTTTTGCTTAACACTGCATGAAAAGTGGGATTTTGGCACTGTAGATTGCCGTGAAACTTCAGGTTTATGACTGTGCACGGCAATTTGCAGGCAACACCGAAAACTGCCGTAAATTGACGGAAATTGACGTGGGCCTTGCTTGGCAGTTGTCCCCCCATGACCCCCCCCTCCCCTTAATTCTAGGGGAGGCTTTAACATGTAAATGAACATGCTGTGAGCTACACAAATGCAAATCAGAGTAGCAGCAGGGGGAGTTTTATCTAGGTTCTGAATTTTTTAAACTAAAACATTTTAAGTTAAATGTACTCGTTTTAGTTCACATTACTACATTTTTAGGGCAACCAGTTTGCTCCAATTTTTTAAGTAGATTCAACTTGTCCGGGCTAACAGAGTAGATTAATTACTCTGTATGTCATTAGCAATAACCAATGTTATGTAAAAAAAAAAATACACACAAGATAAAAAGTTACGGTGTTATACTTAAATAAAGTGAAAATAAATATAATAGGTTTTTCTGGAGCTCCTTGGTGGTCTGAAACCTCAATGAGGTTGAAGAATATAGGGATAAATTAAGCCCCTCTGTGGACTGATTTCCTGACTCTTGTGATTCTCTATCTCTCTCTCTCTCACACACACACACACACACACACACACACACACACACACACACACACACACACACACACACACACACACACACACACACACACACACACACACACACACACTCACTCACACACACACACACGCACACACAGCCAAAATACATCAACATTTTTTATTTTATTCACCTCTTAACATTCTTTGTTTCATTTTCTTGTTAATTTAATACATTTCTTGACGATACTTGACAATACTTCACGTGCGAGGTCATGGCCATGACGCGTACAAAACTTGAAGACGAGCTTTAAACAGACGTGTTTGGGGCCATGTCCACACGAAGCCAGAACTTTCCCTATCCGATCTTTTTTTTTTTCCTCGTTTCAAGAAATATCAGCGTACACACGAGAGCATGAAAACGGCTCAAAACGATGTAGTATACATGCCAGGCCAGTATGTGGCACTGTAATTCTGCCACAGATATACACTAAAAATGGAGAAGAAGAGTTGTGGCTAGAAGGGGTACGGCAACAGTCGGAGGTGAGGTAAAATCTCACAATAAAATAACAATAAATAAATTTGCTACTTACCAGATGTGTTTTATTAACACATACACCTATACCAACCCTAAACATACCCTTATAATAATGCAAATACAGTAATTAAACAACGCAGTATTGATGTGCGCATGCCCAGTGCCCGTAGTTGTATCCCTTCAAGTCTTCCCTGCGCAGGACGTGGTGTGATGACATCATCGTTTCAGAAAATATACGGATTGGCCGTATACACGAAACCGCAAGGGTGTCGTTTTCAGATTTATCCACTTTAGGACCCGGTTTCAAAAAATAGCAGTTTCAGTCTCCCAAAACGCCGGATCCGTGTGGACGAAACGCCAATATGATAAAAAATGTATACGTATACAGTGATACGCGTCTCCGTGTGGACGGACCTTTGGACTCTTTTTTTTTTATACATTTCCTGTGTTTTTGCTGCTTTGCTTTTTCGTGATCAACAATGACAGGACGCCGTCTCGCCTTCAGCTCCCCTTCAACTCCTCTGCATGGACGCGGCTAACTTTTTCGACTAATTTTCAGCTGTCTTCGTCTTCACAACTCTGAGGCAAACTGCAGGCGCTATGAACCAGAGCATGGGTAATGTAACGTTACGATTTAAAGAATATGCTTTTATTCAGCTGAATAAGGAAATGGATGCGTTAATAGATCAGAGCTTAAAACTGCACATTTTGTTTACATAGACTATCCTCGCCTCATAACGAAGCCGTGACCTCTTATCTGCTTGGAGCGATTTCCGCGAGTCCAGATTTAACTGCTGATCACGACGACATTGTGTGTAAGTATAACTTCTAATGTTTTTCTCATTCCTTGTTTAATTTTACCGTGACTGTTTTTATTAATACCAGTCTCATGTAATTGTTTTCCAGCTGCCTGTAAGACGTATTATGAATCGACACGCCGGAGCTTCAGATACAAACAACCTGAACTTACATCGCAGGCGGATCAAGAAGAAAAACTGTAAGATTTATTATATCAGATCCGTTTTTTGTCAATGTGAGTATTTTTCAGGTTGCTTATTGTCTTTATGGATTGTATTACAGTTGCTGGAAGCGAGAGTGTGCTGGCTGAGGATGAGGTGGACATTTGGAAGTCCGCGACCATTGAACTCATGTCTGACGAGGAAGACGGCATTGTTTACGGGGTTGTCTGGATGGATTGTGCGGCCACCGCCCTCTCGCAGCCTGGAGCTCGCCGAACTTTACATTACATTACAAGATATTACTGCTGCACTGTACATAGTTGTGTGTTTAACATAAAGCTGTTTCTTTGAATAAACAGCTGTGTGTTTATAAATGAAGCTCTTTCTTTGAATAAACGGCACGGTCCGTATAATTTTCCCATATATTCCTTGATGGTATGAATACTTCATAGCACAATAACATTAATATAAAACATAAATTATTACGACATAAATTATATATTTATTATATATTTATTATTATTATTATTGGGGTTTACATTTATAATGAGCCAGGGGGACCAATAATGATTGGTTTGCAGTGATCTGCCAACCAATCACGAGAGATTTTTCTTGTTTAAAAGTAGTGGCCTCAGCCAATACTGAGTGAGTAAATTCAAGTCAGGCCGTTGACTCTCTGGTTTCGCTGCTATTCATATGTTAATTAGAGGTGTCGCACCTCCGCGCGGTCTCTCAGCGGGGGGCTCTCCACCTACGTCATGGTTCGTTTACGACAATTTGTGGCACAGACGAACGCGACGTTCGCTGCCTCTAAATTGTCGAAAACTGCCGAAAATTAGGGAGATTTCCGGGAGTCTGCAGGCGTTTACGGGGTCGAAAATCCCACTTTTCATGCAGTGTAAAGCAGTTCCCTCATCAATAAGTATGGCGAGTTTCGGCCTTGTTGACATAATGCTTGCCATTAAGGCACCTTTCATTTCCTTTGAAATTAATTGTATGATATCGGCACATGTCACATTTGAGTGCAGTACTCTGCCGATGTTGACTCTATTTGCCTTTTGCAAGTCAAGAAGTTCGGGGTGGTCTGTGAAGGGTTTATTACGTTTTGCAATGTAATAAGCTGTTCTGAATACTGACGTTTTAGAGGAGGTTATCTCCTCTTGTGCAACAAGTAAACTTGAGTCTAGCTGCTTTTCTGATCTCTTTTTCTGGATTGCAACTGCCTGTATGTGACTTTGTTCATGTATTTTCTTCCACAGTGATGCCATTTGTTTAGTTTTTGTTCTTCCATATAGGGAAAATTTACAGTTTTGCCATTCACTGGAAAAGTGTACCTTTGAGATCCTTGTCGGTAAACACCAGGTGGTGTGGCACTTTTGCACACAGAACACCCTAACTTCTTGTTAGAGACACAGATAAATGGATAGGCTTGTTTGAAATATTCATATTGAGAAATTCCCCAACAATCTGGCTAATTCTGTTGCATGTGAATGCTACTGCTTTGGGCTTGGCTTCTGTTACTAGCCTGTGCTGTGCTGCTGATGCTAGGCTGGGCTGCTGAAGCTGTGCTGCTACTGCTAGGCTGGGCTGCTGTGCTGTGCTGCTACTGCTAGGCTGGGCAGGGCTGCTGAAGCTGTGCTGTGCTGTGCTGTGGTGCTACTGCTAGGCTGGGCAGGGCTGGGCTGGGCTGCTGTGCTGTGCTGTGCTGTGCTGTGCCGCCGCTCGGTTGCTGCTAAGCTGTGCAGTGGTGCTGATGCTGGACTGAGCTGGGCTGAGCTGCTGATATCGGGCTGTGATGCTACTGGTGCTTCTAATAAGGAATATTAAAATATGGAATTTAAAAAGTGATACTAAGAGTCACTTCAGCTTAAAAGTGCTGAAGTGCACTTTTAAGCTGAAAGTGCACTTCAGCACTTTCTTTCATGTGAAAGGTTACCATCATTATTAGTTAATCTGTGTCAGCTGTGTGTTATCATTATCCTCATGTGTTCACTATAAAAGTTCCTCCCGTTCCTTCAGTCTCTGTCCGATCTCAGTTATGTAAGATGTGTTGTGCAATTTCCTGTCTGCCTTCCTTGAGTATTCTTATATTAAACTCCGTTTGAGAACTACCTCTACCTGTCTTCGCCTTCCTGCCTGCACAAACCGTTAACAATAGCAAAAGTTAAAGACCAAAGTTATATTAAAACACTAAAATATTTATTGTCCAATTCATTATCAAAACATCATATCAGTTCTTCCTGTTCTGTTTAGGCAGCATTTCCAGACCAATCCTTACCCCTGGAAAAAATCAGTGATCTTTCGTTTGAAACCTCTCTTATTTTCCTCCATTTCGCCTCCATCTGTAAGAATCAAGTTATTAAGAAATTAACATTACCAACATGTTTTCCAATTAGGAAACAAGTATTCATGTACATTTTTGTCTCTGTCAGTGAATTATTAGGCACGTTGATTTTCTGATCATATTTTTTTCCAGGCACGTTTGACCAATTCCAAACCACATTCATGTTATTAACTAGGGATGTAACGATTCAGTCAGAGTCGGTTTAAAAATCGATTTAAATGTGTGACGATTCAAGTCGGTTGAGATGTTAAACGAATCGCGATAGACAACGCTGAAACTGTATACTATGACCTCGCTTTACAGGCACAATGGCATTGTACCGTTACGGACTGTGCGTGCACACTGGCGTGAAGAAGAGATAATTCAGCAAATGTTTTCAGTTCATTCATAAGTTGAGCGCGCGCACCTGTGTGAACGCGCCGTCAAACAGAAGCATGGCGACGGCTAGCGTGTAGTTTACGTTGACTCATTCAAATTGGAGGTGTGGCGGCATTTTGACTTTCCGAAGACTAACAAATCACCACAGTGAGAGGCTCCAGTCACCTCCGTCTGTAGGCTATGTAAAAAGATAATAGGCCAAACCCAGTGGCGCCTGGTGATAATTATTTTTGTGGGGGTGGGTTTTTTTTCTGCGGGGGGTGGGGGGGGTGGCAGTATCAAGATGCATGTTGACGTAATTCAAGCATTAAAGAGAAAACAGTGTCTTCACTTTTATCTTTTTACACATTCATTTCCAACATATAAGTTAATGAGGAAAGGAAAAACTAAAGAAAACAGCAACAACAGACTAGCATGTTGACTACTTGAACATACATTTTGCTCTCCTTTCTTTCTGGCCAGCAAATTTCTCAATGACTCTCTGATTAAAGTTAGTCATCTCAGTAGTGTCATGACGTTTGCATTGTTCAGTTAGATTTAAGGTCCCTTACCCCCATTGTTGTCCACAAAACTTCAGTACCGACACTTAGAAATAAAAGACAGGGAAAGCAATAAATGGCATTGCTAACAACACATCCAGCCAGCCACTTACGTTTCTCTTAACAAGCGTGTGAAGCTCAGAGTGTAGCTTCGTCCCCTGTCACTGGCCTGCTGCTGGATTTGTAAATCGCGTTGGTCCGGTTCGGGATCCTTTTTTTTCTTCCAACGAACACCTTGTGAAAAAAATTGGTTTAACTGCTGCCATCTCTATGAAACTGATCATCCTAACAAGGTTTTGGCGGGATGTCGGAGTGACGATGTCGCCCGTGCACTTTCAATTTAGTGGCCAAGAGCGGAAAGTTGAATGACAGGTGACGAGAACCAATGAGATTGGATAAAATAACACGCATCCAATTCTGATTTGCCAGGGACGCAGCGACCTGCGTCCGGAGGAGGATCTTTAAAAACCAATTAGAGACCAGCTTCTGGTCACATGCTGCCCGTATATTTTTGGACTCAGATAGACATCCATTTGTCCGGCGTCCCTCGCCCATGAAACAGCATGAAACATATTCAAGAGCATATAAAATAGTTAAGCCATCAAAGCCAGTTTTTATTAAATGCTGAGGCTCTTACTAACAGCCAGCACATCGTATGAGTAAACTATTTTATTTTTATTTCACTTTTATACATATTTTTATATACATGTATATTTCTGGAATTTTGATGGGGGCGGCGCCCCAGCGCTCTCTATTGACCAGCCGCCACTGGCCAAACCACTGACCAGCAGATTTGCTGCCCCCCTTTAAGGCTGTTTTCTGCCGTAGTGCATTCCAGGCTCTGCCTCATCAAGAAAAAGACCAGTGCGAGGATGTTTTCCACAGACTGAAGGAGAAATGCCGTGTCTCTAAGTGTGTACATGGATTTCAATAATTTAAAAATCTTAAAATTAGATAATAGATATTTTTCAATAATTTGTTGATTATTATGGCATATTTTTCTAAATGTGTTCTGGTTTTTTTACTCTTGTCAGTGTAATGAGACAAATTATAATTAAAATATTTTCTTTATAACAATTTTAAACCCCCGTCACTTGTATTTTTGTAATTTTACTTAGTCTTTTTTATTTCTGCTATTCCAAGATGTGCAAGATGAGAATGAAGCCTCTTGACTAGACAGATTGAAACAACCTCCTCCCAATAAAACAGCATTAGAAGATCTCTTTGAAGGGACTTTTTTGGGATTTGTTATTATTGGACAAAATATATATGTACATTTTTACAAAGAAATATGCAGAATTTTGTCTGAGAAATAAAAGAACACTTTCATTTTATAATTTGTCTTAAATCTCATTTTGTAAAGAAAAAAATGTATTAGTATCGTGAATCGTATCGCATCGTGAGTTGAGTGAATCGTTACATCCCTATTAATAACTACTATTAATTTTGTATTAAATCATTTATAAGTGATATATAATTGTTCATGTTCATTCATATTCAGGTGTGCAGAATTATTAGGCACATTTTCCTTTACAGATAAAATGAGCCAAACTCATGCCCATGAGAAGGATGCAATACTAAATATGCAATATTAGAAATTGCAGTTAAGGCAAGACCATTGGACAGTGAAATGCTAATTGGGTCAGCAGGGTCAGACAAAAACAGGTGGCGAAGAAAAGACACGTTAACTGCAAAATAATTAATAATAATAAACTGAGCAATTCCAATAGGGTCCTCACACCATCGGTGCTCGGGCCCTAATTAAGGTCAAGAATTAAGTGTGAAACCACCAGGAACCCTTTAGTCTCCAGCGCCACAATTTTCCAGAACTGCAACATACCTGCAGTCTCCAGAAGTGCAAGGTGTCAGGATCTCAGAGACTTGAGTTAGGGAAAGAATCCTAAAAAATCTCATTTTTGGCTCATTTTATCCGTAAAAGAAAACGTGCCTAATAATTCTGCACAGCAGCACAACTGAATATGGTGTTTTTCATTTCCAGCCTTCATGAACAATTACAGTGGGGCAAAAAAGTATTTAGTCAGCCACCAATTGTGCAAGTTCTCCCACTTAAAAAGATGAGAGAGGCCTGTCATTTTCATAATTGGTACACATCAACTATGAGAGACAGAATGAGAAAAAAAATCCAGAAAATCACATTGTCTGATTTTTAAAGAATTTATTTGCAAATTATGGTGGAAAATAAGTATTTGGTCACCTACAAAAAGCAAGATTTCTGGCTCTCACAGACCTGTAACTTCTTCTTTAAGAGGCTCCTCTGTCCTCCACTCGTTACCTGTATTAATGGCACCTGTTTGAACTCGTTATCAGTATAAAAGACACCTGTCCACAACCTCAAACAGTCAAACTCCAAACTCCACTATGGCCAAGACCAAAGAGCTGTCAAAGGACACCAGAAACAAAATTGTAGACCTGCACCAGGCTGGGAAGACTGAATCTGCAATAGGTAAGCAGCTTGGTGTGAAGAAATCAACTGTGGGAGCAATTATTAGAAAATGGTAGACATACAAGACCACTGATAATCTCCCTCGATCTGGGGCTCCACGCAAGATCTCACCCCGTGGGGTCAAAATAATCACAAGAACGGTGAGCAAAAATCCCAGAACCACACGGGGGACCAAGTGAATGACCTGCAGAGAGCTGGGACCAAAGTAACAAAGGCTACCATCAGTAACACACTACGCCACCAGGGACTCAAATCCTGCAGTGCCAGACGTGTCCCCCTGCTTAAGCCAGTACATGTCCAGGCCCGTCTGAAGTTTGCTAGAGAGCATTTGGATGACCCAGAAGAGGATTGGGAGAATGTCATATGGTCAGATGAAACCAAAATATAACTTTTTGGTAAAAACTCAATTTGTCGTGTTTGGAGGAGAAAGACTGCTGAGTTGCATCCAAAGAACATCATACCTACTGTGAAGCATGGGGGTGGAAACATCATGCTTTGGGGCTGTTTTTCTGCAAAGGGACCAGGACGACTGATCCGTGTAAAGGAAAGAATGAATGGGGCCATGTATCGTGAGATTTTTGCGTAAAAAAACGCCTTCCATCAGCAAGGGCATTGAAGATGAAACGTGGCTGGGTCTTTCAGGATGACAATGATCCCAAACACACCGCCCGGGCAACGAAGGAGGGGCTTCGTAAGAGGGGCCTAGCCAGTCTCCAGATCTCAACCCCATAGAAAATCTTTGGAGGGGGTTGAAAATCCGTGTTGCCCAGCGACAGCCCCAAAACATCACTTCTCTAGAGGAGATCTGCATGGAGGAATGGGCCAAACTACCAGCAACAGTGTGTAAAAACCTTGTGGAGACTTACAGAAAACGTTTGACCTCTGTCATTGCCAACAAAGGGTATATAACAAAGTATTGAGATTAACTTTTGTTATTGACCAAATACTTATTTTCCACCATAATTTGCAAATAAATTCTTTAAAAATCAGACAATGTGATTTTCTGGATTTTTTTTCTCATTCTGTCTCTCATAGTTGATGTGTACCTATGATGAAAATGACAGGCCTCTCTCATCTTTTTAAGTGGGAGAACTTGCACAATTGGTGGCTGACTAAATACATTTTTGCCCCACTGTATATATCAGTTAAATGATTAAATACAAAATGAATAGTAGTTATTATTAAGATTAATGTGGTTCAGAATTAGTAAAATGTGCTTGGGAAAAAACACGATCTACTAGAAAATCTACGCACCTGATAATTCTGCAGGCACTGTATAATGTCAAGCTGGAGTGCTAGCCAACTACCTTGCAGTTAACCTAACGTTCGTCATTGACTAGCAGATGAACAGCTAGTTTCTATACACAGAGCCATAACGCCCTGCAAAATAGTCTACCTCAGAGTTATTTCTATAAGTTGTGTTTGTTGCCCTGTTTAAATTATAGAAATTTGACATTAGCCTACTTCACCTTCGATTTTTAGCTCCACTGGAACAGCAACTGTAAACAAAACAATGTTGTCTGCATGCGTGAACCGGCATGGACGCTGATGCACTCAAATCCGGAGAACCGTTATGGCGGGGCCAGGGGGTGATATTAGCTAGGTTTTGATTTGACGCGAAGGAGGGATCCTTCAGAAGGAGCGCTAGACTGGCTGCAATTTGACGGTGCATGCAAAAAAAATAAAATAAATAACAATAGCCTACCCTCGCGCTATCATTGATATTAATTAATCTATTTATTTATTAATTTATCTTAGGTGCCGGAACGCAGTTCCAAACCGTTCCGGCCCACTTTAATCCCTGCTCACAAGTGCTCTTGACACTTCATACTACATGAATGAAGTACCAAATACTCAAGGTGTTGTAGAGCTGGCCTCCCTTCCATAGAACATGACGTTCCTGAGTGCCTGATCTAATCTGTGGGAGGTAATTAGTATTCTCAAGGAACATCACACTCTATAAAAGCTGCAATGATCAGCCTGCCTTTTAGAAAGAGAGATAATTCCACACGTTCATTCTTCCACCTCTCTGACCCCTCCGGAATTGCTGGGCTCACCCTGCTTCTGTGAAGCTGTGCAATTATCCTGGGGCCACTGTTCCTGTTTTCCCCCTGTGGAGCGGAGGCTGAGTGGTCTTGGATTACGCTTTGCCCTGTGCTGCTGCATCAGCATAGCTTAAATATAGTACTTACCTTTACATGGATTAAAAACTAACGCTGAATTATTCACATCCACGAGCAATAAAGGACGTGAAAGAGAGATTTCCAGTGCTTCCTAAGAGTCAGAGAGTAAAACAAACCCTAAAGCCCCCTGATATAATCACTAACAATAAAAAAATCTGTGAATTTTGACATTTTGGCTTGTTGCATTCTATGACTGGGCATTAACTACATTTGTAAGCAATTCACATGTGTAAAATCTTATACTGGCTCATTATTAGCCGGTATAAAACAGCACCTCCATTAAGACTTCTGGCCTTGTAGGTTTTTTTTCTCTTTCTTTTTATGTGCCATACGATAATTTTGTTTCTCTCATCATTAAATTAGCTCTTGGTGCACAGTCCTGTTGAAGGCAGGAAGAGGCCTGAGTTAATGACCAGGTCTCTGCTTTGCTCTTTGCACTCCAAAACAAACCTTTCAGTTTCTTGAGCCCTTTAAAAAGAAAGAGATGCTTGAGACATTTCAGTCTTTTAACTTTCTAATTACAGGGTAACATAGGACTCACTCTTGAACCTGGTAATCCACTAGCCCAGATTTTACATCTATTAATGTTTGTTGTACTATCCAATTTATGGTGATATAATGTTTAGTACTGTGGCAGACAAGAGGATAGCATCCATCTACATGATAGCATACCCAGTAATTACCCCTATTTGTATTTGAGTATTCTGCATGTTTACTGATTCCTCAACATAGCAATCCAGCTTGTTCATTTCCACAGCAACAACCTGTGCAGTCCTCAAATGAAGACAGGCATATGCTATGTGGCCTCATCACCATGACAATATAGGGAAAATAAAAACAAGGACAACAAAGGTTGGATAGTTAATTTATCTAATCAGGGAGGAAGCCTCTAGCAGTATCTCATTTGTTCAGTGCTGAGTAAAGTCAGTAAAGCTCCCTTTACACGACTCTGTATTGGCTTGTTTTAGAATTTGAAGTGCCATGTTTTTCTTGTTTTTTTAGTGATACAACTGATATAATTTGACTTGGTGATGCTGTATGTTATTTCCATTTTTCTGTGTTCAACTCTCACCATGTTCAAAGTAACAAAGCATCAAATTACAAAAACCACTCATAATTTTCAGTGTTCTCCAACCAGACACAACAAGATTGCTCAGTAATGCATTTATACAATATATTACAGTGTTGCATTGTGAATTTATTTGTCAGGAATTTATCAAGATATGTTAGCATTCCCTCTCTTCAGGTGTCCCTTAGTTTTTCATATAATGCAAGCAGGAACTCATTAGCTGACTAATGTTACATTTGACCAAACACTAAATTCTCTATAGCCTTTGGTCTCTCACAAGAAATTGTGACAGAGGGGAATGTCAAAGCTGGATTTGAAAGCAGCTTAGTTTTGGTCAGTAAAGATGATTTTGGTGAGTCATCCCACTTTTGCCTATAGGGAATTTCTCCAGAGGCGCACACTGCAAATTCCATTAAATAAATGAATGGATTGTGGAAGCAAACCATATTTAAAAGTTATGCAAAGAGAATTTTTCAGGAAACTAGTTATTTTCCATAGGAGGGAATAGCACATGCCAATCTAAATAAATGCAATTGAAAAAGGCCTTTACAGTGACTACAAATTAGATGAGGGACACATAATTTAATTACCCAATAGATCCATTGAGAAATAAATTTGATTTCAAATACAGATACCAGCTCTGGTCTGATAAAATGAGTGTATACATTCCCTAAGAAATCTCCTAAACAAACAGCTGACTTACCAGCTGTCTGACCATTGAGTTGAGGACACCCTCTAAAACCCACACCTGCAGAGAGATCAGTGAAAAAATACAAGCGCTGTTAGATGAATTTCCTCATAACTCTTATGCTCACTCTAGAGAAGGCGTCAATCTAGCTGTTAAAGATACATGAAAAAATACATATTTAAAAAATCAGCAAAACAGTCAAAGCTGAAAATGAAAACTGAAAAAAAATATTATCCAAAAATTGGTTTGAATCAGGACTGCCAAACAACCATCCGTTAAAAAAATAAATAAAAATAATAATAATAATAATAATAATACAGAGATCTAAATAAATCTTGGCCAGTAAAGAAGAAGAAGAGATTTGCCTTTTTTACTGTGAAGCAATTAAATCAATACAAACGTACGCCCAGAACAAACAAATCACGATACACCCAAAAAACAGCTGATAATAATGGAGAAGTCTAATTTTGGGACTAATTTTGGGATAACTGGAACAACTTGAAAAAAACTGATCATTAAAAGTTGGCCATTCAAAATGGAGAAATATGGGAAACCTATTTACAGACACTTTTTAATGAAGTAAACTGTGAGTAAAATAAAATAGCCATTCAAATGGAAAACCTAGAATTGGCAGTCAAAGATAATCAATAAGACTGCCCTTTAACTGAAAAATAACTTAAAAAAATTAAAATATCAAAAACCTTAAAGGTCCCATGGCATGAAATTTTCATTTTATGAGGTTTTTCAACATTAATATGAGTTCCCCTAGCCTGAATATTGTCCCCAAGTGGATAGAAATGTTGATCGGTGTAAACCGGAGTTCTGGCTGTCTTTCTCTGCCTTTGAGAAAATGACAGGCCAGACGAGCCAATCCTGAAGTCTCCTGGTTTGACGTCCAAGCAGGAACGGTTACCTCCCTTTCCTCCGCCCAGAGAATCTGGCACGCCCATGCAAGCGCTCGAGAGATCATTGCTTGTGAACGAGTGAATGCTGGCAGTTTCTCAGTGTTTGGATGTACAAATGAAAACAGAAGTCTTTTTTCAGTTCCTTCTGATCTGTGATCAGTGATTTCTGATGTGTAGCTAATTATTTATTATTCGTGCACACAATGCGGCTTCTCTCTCCAGACAGAACGGTGTTTTCGTGTTTTCTATCTTGTGAGTCAGTGTTTTTGTACGTCCTCGTCACGTCTATCGGTTCTAAAATGTGCATACAGTCATGAGTTTCTGCTCAACATCGGCAGAGTAACATCTTTAGAGATAAACCTCACACACGCCGAAGCTCGGGCTGCACTGGCCGGTGGCCTTCAACATCCCCGACCCCCAGTACTGCATCTGGCCCACAGCGGAGGCACCAAACGCGGCGTGAGATCAAGCAGAAGGGGGGTAAGCGTGAGCATATCCGGGCTAGCCAGCCTAGCCCCACAATAAACTGGATTACATTCGATTACTGCTGTTGTGTCTTTGTTTGCGCTGTGTACTCAACGTGCGTCACTG
This sequence comes from Gobio occitaniae, assembly GCA_033150135.1. Taxonomy (NCBI): domain Eukaryota; kingdom Metazoa; phylum Chordata; class Actinopteri; order Cypriniformes; family Gobionidae; genus Gobio; species Gobio occitaniae. The sequence continues at coordinate 194,541 of JARQWZ010002326.1, forward strand.
ACGCTTTTATTTTATTTAAAAAATAATGCTATTATCAACACTTACTTTTAACTCGTTCATCTCGACAGCTGTAATGGTACTTTGCATGTGTTACAAAGTTGGTAATAATGATGAAGACGGACTCGGTGTGACTGGGACTCGTGTTTATTCAGAACTCTCAGATACAAACACAATAAACTCGCGCTGACTGACAGCGCTCTCATAACTCAGTAGTTACTATAAATAACTTTGTTAGCAATCGCTGAGCTCCATCTCTGGTACATTACTAATGTCCGGTTCACGAACGATCTTTCTTTTGAACCAGTTCTTTTTAGTGAACCGAATCAGTTCACCAAATCGGACTGAATCGTTCTAAACGGTTCGCGTCTCCAGTCAGCGCTGATCCATAATTTACTAAAGTTACTAACTTTCTGACATGAGTGACAGTCCCTCCGACTAGAAATAGACTAATAACCTGAAGTATATGCTGTAACTACAACAGTTCAGACATGCTGAGAACTGATGTGAAGTGAACTCAGGTCCATCCGTCTCTCTGGCAGCAGCTCGTGCCTGCTCGTGCCTCGTAGACCTCGTTAAACCACGCCCCCTCCGCTCATTTAAAATGCAAAGATGTCAGCCAATCACAACAGTGGGCGTTTTTACTGAAGTCTCACAGCAGACACGCCTCTTGAAGCAGGGCATTCAGCCACAGGGCAAACAGCAGTATTGAAAAAATGCCTTTTATTTCTAAATTATGACATTTTATGATGTAAAAGTCATACTAACAATATAAGTACACCTCAGGAAACATTATAAAATAATAGAAAAATGCCATGCCATGGGACCTTTAAGGGGCCATGAATTGAGAAATCAACTTTTCCTTGAGCTTTTGATATATAAAAGGTCATCATAATATAGGAATATCCTGTAAGTTTCGGAGCTGAAACAAGACAAGAGATCTGCAAATTTGCTTCCCTGTGACGTCAGCAGGGGCGGACTGGCCATCTGTTAAACGATGGACATTAATTTACAGGGATGTAAATTACTGCTGACCTTTTAGAATTTCTCAGATTTTAATGCCTTTTACGTTATTCGTCACACAATGCACAAAGAAACATTAACGTAGGTGTCGCAGTTTTCAGCATAGGCTATCAGAGGGAATGTCTTTCTGTTTCCAGGCTTTTTTCAGTAATTTCACAATAATTTTCAAATGATTCATAGGCTTAGCTTAAACATACCAGAGAAGACGACATTAGAAGCAAGCACTTTTAACAACTTTTTTATTCAATCAGTTGAGGAATTGGCACATAAGTGCATTGCTAGTAATATAGTGAGCATTCCTATTAATATTGACAAACCTGTTTTTAGAATTGAGGAAATTAATGAACTTGAGGTAGAGAATACCATAAACTCTCTAAGGAATTCAAAAGCCATAAACAGTTAATTAAACAGTCTAATTAAACCTCTTACACATTTAATAAATTTGTCAATTAGACAAGGTATTTTCCCAAGTTCATGGAAAACAGCTGTGGTAACCCCCATTTTCAAGGCCGGTGATAAAACACTGGTGGAGAACTACAGGCCCATCAGTATACTACCTGTAGTATCCAAGGTAGCAGAGAAATGGGTGGCAAAACAGCTGACTACTCATCTTAGTAAAGGCTATACACCATTGCACCGAATGCAGTTTGGCTTTCGAAGAAATCACTCCACAGAAACAGCCAACTGCTTTTTTTATCGAGAACATCAAAATGAATCTAGATAAAGGAGGCGTGGTGGGGGCAATATTTTTAGATTTTAAAAAAGCATTTGACACTGTCGATCATGACTTTCTTTTGTCAAAACTATCCTATTTTAATTTTTGTAGGAATGCAATCAAATGGATGAAATCATGCTTAACTGATAGAAAACAAAGTAAACGTATTATCAACACTCAATCTACATATCTAAACTGTAAAATAGGCGTCCCTCAAGGATCTATACTGGGCCCCCTTTTGTTCAGTCTCTATATAAATGACCTGCCCACTGTTTGTCCATCTGTACATTTACATATGTATGCAGATGACACAGTCCTCTATGTGGACGCTAAAAATAAACAAGCTGCACACCAACTGACTGAGGCCATGAGCAAGGTATCCATATGGCTAACTAATTCAGGCTTACACCTGAACATAAGTAAAACAGTATGTATGTATTTTACAAAACAAACTACTGTGACTTATGACCCTGAGGTAATTGTTAACCAAGAGAAGGTTAGAGTGGTATCTGACTTTAAATACCTGGGAATCATCCTAGACTCACAACTCTCATTTAAAAAGCATACAAAAAAGGTTGCCAATATTGTTAAATTTAACCTGGCAAATTTTAAGTACATAAGATCATACCTACCGATGAAGGCCGCAAAGCTCTTCTTGCATGCGATGATCTTCTCACATTTTTCTTACTGTTTAACTAGCTGGTCGCAAGCCAATAAAACAACATTGCAACCATTGGAGTCACTTTATAAACAGGCATTAAAGACATTGGACCGTAAGTCAAGTCAAGTCAAGTCAACTTTATTTATATAGCGCTTTTAACAATGTAGATTGTTTCAAAGCAGCTTTACAGTGTTAAACAGGAAAATAATGCAGCATAATTTTATTCAGCTGTATAGCCATTCTGGAAAAATTTCAAGTATCATACAGTGACAGTGTGGGCTTTAGATCAATAATTTGATCAGTAATTTAGTTTAAATGGTTAATTTATTTTATTATTTAGATGTATTTCGATGTTTAGTTGAAAAATGTAGTGTCCCCAACTGAGCACGCCAAGCCAGAGGCAACAGTGGCAAGGAAACCAAAACCCCATTAGGTGACCTAATGGAGAAAAATAAACCTTGGGAGAAACCAGGCTCAGTCGGGGTGCCAGTTCTCCTCTGGCCAATTAACAAACAGCGTATTATTATTATTATTCTGGCAGTTTTACAGCTCGGAGGTCATAATAGATCAGAATATTCGAGGGACCGGGGGCAACATGCTGGAGACGGGTTTATTGAGGATGATGTTGATTAAATAATTATTAAAGTGCAATATTCGAATGATCGGAGGCAACACGCTGGAGACGGGTTTATTGAGGATGACATATCGATTTAAGTATTATTTAATTGTAATATTCGAACAATCTGAGTCAACACGCCGGAGACGGGTTTATTGAGATGCCGTGTCGATGAGGCAGTTTCAGGGGGAGTCTAATCACGGTCTCCCAGACACTTCGGGGTCCTGTGTTGGTCTTCTCTGGGCGCAGGTCCACCATCTGAACTGGATACGGCCCGGATCCGACTGACTGCAGTAAACCTCGGGATAAAACAGAGAGACTATCATTAGCGTAGATGCCATTCTTCTGATGATGTCACGAGTACATCAGGTGTTATGGGAAGTGTTCCCGGTTCCGGCTGACCTAGTTAATGCAGCCTAACAATCATTTCATTGAAAAAGTGTTTTATGTGTATGCCACAGTAAAGAGATGTGTTTTTAGTCTAGATTTAAACTGACAGAGTGTGTCTGCTTCCCGAACAATGTTAGGAAGACTGTTCCAGAGTTTAGGTGCTAAATAGGAAAACGATCGACCGCCTGCAGTTGATTTGGATATTCTCGGTATGATCAACTGGCCAGAATTTTGAGACCGCAGTAGACGTGATGGAGTATAATATGTTAAGAGCTCGCTCAAGTATTGGGGAGCTAAACCATTTAGTGCTTTGTAAGTAGTAAGTAAGATTTTAAAATTTATGCGATGTTTAATAGGCAGCCAGTGCAGTGTTGACAGAACTGGGCTAATATGGTCATACTTCCTGGTTCTAGTAAGAACTCGAGTAAGGGTAATAGCTATCATCATTGTCACATTATCAAAAAATATAACTGTGGCGAGGTGGACGAGCGAGAGACATGGGAGGAGCGAGCGAGATCGGTGTGCGTGATTGAGAATGAACGCACCTGCGAGGCACACCGGTCTTGAGTCCTCTCATGAGGGAGCACGGAGGCATATAAGGACAAGCGGCTCCAGTGAAGGACGAGAGAGGACCAGGCCTGGATTTTAAGTTGTGTTTTATTTATGTTTTGTTTATGTATGTGCGCGGCAGTCGTCCGTGAGGGGCTGCCGCTTTTACTTTCACTTTGTTCATTTATTTTATTAAAAGTTGTTGTTGATTGTTCGCCGGTTCCTGCCTCCTTCTTCCCACACGAACTAACTTTACTACATTGGTGCCGAAACCCGAGAGGAAGGAGAGACATGCTGTCGAAGAGCCCTCGCTGCTGAGGGGGATCGCGGTGCTGAGGAGGTCGGGCAGCGTGGATGGGTGAAGACCGTGCGGAGCGATGGTGGTGCTGGAGCGAGTGAAGATTCGGTGGGGCGGAGAGCTCGCTGCCGTGCCCCTGGGTCGAGGTGGGGTGGCTGCCGTCCTAGAGGGAGCGGAGGAGTCGCCGGCGTTCGCCGTGGGCCGGAGCCTGCATCCATCCGCCGTGTAGGGGAGGAGCAGGGAGCGCGCGGGACTCGCTGCCGGCTGCCCTCGACAGGAGCAACCACCAGAGGGGACTGCATAATTCAATATAGACAAAGTAGGATTGGAAACACAGCCTTTTCTGTCAGAGCCACAATTTATTGGAATAGTCTGCCCACTGAGTTAAGGGAGTGTAATAGCCTATCCTCTTTTAAAAAACAGCTTAAATCTTGGATTAGGAATAATTACAATTGTAACCATACACCAAATACTTAAGTCCATAAATACACTTTGCTTATTATTATTATTATTATTATTATTACTTTATTATTATTATTATTATTTATTTTTTTTGTATTGTATTGTATTTACTTTATACTGTAATTCAGTTGAGGGTGAGGTGAGCAATATATTGTCTGTTTGAGGGTCTCCTCATATTGCTTTAAAATCCCTGCTGTATTTATTACATTGCTACTGTATTTATTAATTTTCATATGTATTTTTGACTTTTGTATTTTAGGGTGCCTGTTAAGACCTGGCTAGGGACAAAAGATGGAAACTAGCACTTGTAGGTAACCCTAGGTAACTTGTTTACAGCAAGTAATCTGTTGTTGATCAATGAGCATTGTCCCTATCTTTAAATATATAAAATAAATTAAATTAAACATACATGGTAAAACTGGCAACTTTCATATTCAAGTAGCCTATGTGCCATGTAGAAAAGTGTCATATATTAAAATAAATATATAATTTGCTAGTTAGTTCACGTGCATTATTTTACACACTGGTAATCAAAAGTTTTAAATAATTAAAATGTTTTAAAAAAATAATAATAATTAAAAAACGTTTACATTTTTTTTTTTGAAAGAAAGCTGAATTTATTTGATAAAAAATACAGTAAAACCACAAATATTAAGAAATATTTATACAATTTCCAATAGGCCTAGTTGTTTTCTATGAGAATGTATTGTAAAATGTAATTTATTCCTGTAAAAGCTGACTTTTCAGCATCATTATTCCCCACTTCAGTCAGTGTCATATCATCCTTCACAAATCATTTTAATATGCTGAATTTTCATATAATTTTTAAACTCTTTTCCACTATTTGAGCTCTATTCCATAAAATTACAGATACTATAACTACTAGAAAGGTACCCTAAAACAGTCCACATTCTGCGCTACATTCTAAGTCTTCTAGACCATAGCATTGTATATGGTCTGATTTTATGGTAGGTATTGAACTTAGTGATATTAAACTTAAGTGTATGGAAAAGAGAATTAAACATTTTTATATATAAAAAAAAAAAAATACTATTTGCCATGTGCACCAGGAAAGACAAATTATAACCTAAAGAAGTATGCCAGTCATTCAGTATGATAAGCATTTCAATAAAACAATTAATATAATTCATATTTTTGTATAAATAGCTTCGGTTTAAAATTGCTCTGTGTATAATGAGCTGGTGGGTTTATGGTGAGGTGTGTTGCAGAGCGGTTGTGATGGGCCGCTTTGTGCCAGAAAGTCCAGGGCCACTTTTTTGTTCCAGTCCACCCCTGGACATCAGAGAGCAGATAAATAACATTGGCCTACGTGGACCTAAACCGGATCGAACTTCCAAGCAATAAACATGCCATTGAACATTAAAAAATATTGTGCAGTGCCTGGTTGTGGAAGAACACAGTCGCTGCATAAGCTTCCTTCGGATTCCAATATTAGGAATGCGGTTGAATATATGATATGTATGATATTAAAACTGATGTTGTGCCTTCTATATTGGATCCGACAGGAATTGTGCAACACACTTATGTGAGTAACAAATGTTTTTTTTATATGTGATAGTATTGCATTGTTACAGATCGTTTGATATCTACTGATTATGTGTACGTGTCTAACTAAACATAATTAATGTTAACTTACCACGCAGTCACAGGCTTTATAACAATATTATAAAGCGACAAGGATATTTTTGGTGCTTCGAAGCTTCATGAAGCAGTGTTTTGAAATCGGCCATCTCTATATAAGTTATAAGTCGTTATTTAGTTTTTTTGGCGAACCAAAAATATTCTCGTCACTTTATAATATTAATATTGAACCACTGTACTCACATGAACTGATTTAAATATGTTTTAGTACATTAATGGATCTTGAGAGAGGAAATGTCATTGCTGGCTATGCAGGCCTCACTAAGCCATCGGATTTCCACAAAAATATCTTAATGTGCGTTCCGAAGATTAATGAAGGTCTTACGGGTGTGGAACAGCATGAGGGCGAGTAATAAATTACATTATTTTCATTTTTGGGTGAACTAACCCTTTAACGCCTATCTTTAAAAATGGAGACCAATTTGACCCAAATAACTTCAGAGGCATTTGTGTGAGCAGCAACCTGGGAAAGTTATTCTGTAGTTTAAAAAATGCTGGACTTCATCACGACACACAATTGTCCTGAGCATAAGTCAATTCAGATTTTTACCAAATTGCCGCACATCTGATCACATTTTCAGGCTAAATACTGTACTTTAATAAAAAAATATGTTATCCAAGATAAAGGCAAAATATATGCATGCTTTACTGACTTTAAAAAGCATTTGATTTGGCTGCAAGAATTATTTTACAAACTTACTGAAAAGTGGCATAGGAGGTAAAAACCTATGACCTTATCAAATCAATGTATACTGAAAGTAAATGTAGCATGAAACTATCGATCTATAAGAACAAGATATCTTTCCCAGGGGTGTGGAGACTGCTAAGCCCATTGTTAAACAGCAACATTGTTTAACATTTACATCAATGAACTGGCAACCAGTCTAGAGTGATCAGCAGCCCCTGGTCCCAGATAGCCTAGAGGAACTCGATGTTGCAACAGAAACTATTGACTCTCTCTTTTCCAGCACTTTGGCTTGCTCAGTTGGGGACACTAAACACTAAATATTCAACTATATCACTGATCTGCCCGCATTGACTCTATATAATAATTGAAATTAGCTGGATGACATCACCATTTTCTACAGAGCGGATGTACTGCCGAATCAAATCCTGTTGCATTATTTTCCTGTTTAACACTGTGAAGCTGCTTTGAAATAATCAGCATTGTAAAAAGCGCTATATAAATAAAGGTGACTTGACATGACTTTAGACACAGTTGCTCCTCTGCGCTTGAAGAAGATTAAAGAAAATAATCAAACGCCGTGGTACAACGAGCACAATTGGGCCCTTAAAACAGCAGCCATAAAAATGGAGCGCAAACAAAACTGCCGGTTTTTTGCATTTTGGGGAAAGAGAGCATGATTGCGTACAGAAAGGCCTTAAAACTGCTAGATATGCTTATTTCTCGACTCTCGTAGAAGAAAACAAACACAACCCTAGGTATTTATTTGATACAGTGGCTACCCTTACGGAAGGAAAATATATTTACCAATATATTACTTGAAATATATTATAATATATTGTTAATATATTGATGGTACATATATACAATATATGTAATATATTGCAGTATATTGCAAAATATACAAATGATTGCCGCTTTCAATATATTGCAATATATTGGAAAATATAAATATTAAATCCCATATATGGGAATATATCGCCTAATGTATTACATGATATTTTCCAATATACTGCAATATATTTTTGTTTCGTAAGGGTAAATTAACTAAAAAAAATTAAATTAAGAAATAAAGCTTCAACTTCTGACGATTGCAAATAGCACAGCAGTAATGACTTTATGAACTTCTTTACGTGCAAGATTGATAGTATTAGGAAAAAAATTATAACTATGCAACCATCTACTACAGTATTGCATCAGACAGTGCATTGTAGTGTCACTGAGGAAAAATTCCATTCATTCACTGTTATAGGAGAGGAAGAATTGGTTAAACTCTTTAAATCATCTAAATCAACAACATGTATGCTCAAATCTATTCCGACTAAGCTATTAAAAGAGACGCTTCCAGAGGTCATAGATCCTCTTCTTAATATCATTAATTCATCCTTGTCATTAGGATATGTACTGAAAACTTTTAAGTTGGCTATTATTAATATTAAAAAACCGCAACTTGATCCTACAGAATTAGTCAATTACAGGCCAATCTCAAATCTACACTGTAAAAAAATGTCCGTTAAAAAAACCGGATAATGTAATGGCAGAACATTACCAGTACACTTTCCGTTATAGTTACGGACATTTCCTTCAACTCTAAAACGGAAAATTTACTGTACTTTCATGGACAATCCGTATGCAGAAATTTCTATAAAATTATTGCATATACTTGGTAGCAAATAAATCAAGAACAATATATACTCATTGAAAATTGTTTATTTTTATATTATGTAAACATTCTTAAGTGTATTCAATGGGTAAAGTATATATATATATTTTTTTTCATTTTTAATTGCAATACAGTAAGAAAGCAGCAAACAAACAGAATACAAACTGCGTGTATCATTAACAATTGCTAAAGACTAGGGATGCCACAATTCTCAATATAATATTGAACCGCTCAGTACGGCATTCACGGTTCAATACGCGCTTGTGAATTGCGTTTTTTTCGGTTTCGCCTTTAATTAATTATTTTTCTACAAATTCTATCATTTGCCTCCATCCCAATATACTGAACAACGCGACATACATTAACATCACACATTAGTGGTAGAGTTATAGGCTACTCACGGAACACTATAGTAATTCACAATCACGAAAGTTCATTATTTGCATGCGTTTTAAAGCCTTGCCGGTTTCATTCGCGTGCACGGTTTTAACATACGCTTTTCAGAGCGCGCGCACTAAAAGCCTGTCAAACATGTGATTACTGGACCAAGAAGTCGTTTTACTGCGCTAATACTGTCAAATACACACAAGGTTAACATAAACACAGTCGGTTATGTCTAAAGTTAAAGTAAAATCGCAATCGTGTCTGTATATCAGATGCACGCAGGTCTTAAATTGACAACAGGGCAGTAGTGAACACGCGGTCCTTAAAGGGACAGTTCACCTATAAAATTATGTCATTATTTACTCACTCTAATATTTTTCCAAACCTGTATTCATTTCTCGATGACAGAATTTTCATTTTTGTGTGAAATATCCCTTTAATGTTAATACAACAACAAAAGACAAAGAGAAAATCATTCACTGCTCTTGACTGAAAAACTAATACAGTAGCTAAGAATCAGTGTATATTTATAGTGAAGTCTATGTAGTGTTTTATTTGTATATTCATTCATTCAATTTCATACTTAATGCTGCTGTACAGCTCTGAGCTGCCAGTGTAAATCTTTATATATATTTATTTTATATTATCCAATACACTAGGAATGTGTACAAGGGTTTTTTTAAGTAAAGTTTTAAGTTTAAGTAAGGCTTTTCAATTCTTTTAAGTAAAATAAAGAAAGAGTATTGCAATAAAAATATTGTCTTTTTTCTCTTTAACCTCTTGCTGTTCCTGTCGCCTAAGAATAGAATAACAAAAAATGTATGTGACAAGCCATCAGAACCAAACCGAACCGAACCGAAAACCGTGGTTAAAAACCATATCATGTATTGAACCGTGGACTAACTGTATTGTTGCATCACTACTAAAGACGTATAGTCAGTAGTACAGTGAAATGTTCCAGTGAGCAAAGAAGTTAAGACAGTAAAGACAGAAGGCTGTTCTAATTTTACATCATCTTACCTGAGTGTGAATATTTTAATATTAAAATGAGCAAAGTGAAATAAAGAAAGTGATCAGCATGATTGTTTTTCAAAACAGTAAGCAGACGCTACGTTGTTAATGGTTTGTGTATCTGCTGCCTTTCTGAATGACGAATATAGACAAATATTTTGCCCCAACATGGACAGCTTTCATCAACGCTAGTTCTTTGCCGTCGGTTTGGTGTGTTCTTACCCTAAGAGAACACTCTTAAATTCTGTCATTAATTCCTCGCCCTCATGTCGTTCCAAACCCGTAAGACCTTACTTCATCTTCAGAACACAAATGAAATCCGAGAGCTCTCTGACCCCTCCATAGACAGCAATTTAATTAACACTTTCAAGGTCCAGAAAGGCAGTAAAGACATCGTTAAAATAGTCCATGTGACTCCAGTGGTTCAACCTTAATTTTATGAAGCGACGAGAATACTTTTTGTGCTCAAAAAACTAAAATAAAGACTTTTTTAACAATTTCTTCTCATCTGTGTCAGTCTGCTATTTACGTTGGTCATGCTATTGGCTGCTATGCTATTTACGTTGGTCAGCTCCTGCGTCAGCATCACGCATGCGTCGTGGTGCTCACATGAACAGCATCGGCCAGTGATAAGCCGGCATGCTGGCGTAGCTCTGACGTAACTCGGAAGCGCTGTACTGTATTTACTACGTCAACAACATTAATTTTATGTACTCTAAATGTTTAAATGGATACGTACATAATCATAAATATATTAGACTATTTCATTGTCTGCTGTGCGCTTGCAAAGAGAGCCAGCCCACAAGATCTTCTAATTGGCTGTGGTTATTGATTGACTATACCATCATGGGGTCACATCGCGTTTGGTGAGGACAAAAAAACAGCTTGTTGCTAGAATCTTATTGCATTTGGTTAGAACATGGTGTTACTTTTATGATGTCTATACTACTTTTCTGGACCTTGAAAGTGGTAGTTGCATATATAGGCTGTTAACAGAGGGAGAGGAAACGCTCAGATTTCATTAAAAAGATCTTAATTCGTGTTACAAAATTCTTACAGGTTTTCATTTTTGGGTGAACTAATTGGGCAAAAAAACTTTCCTTTTCTGTAAGTTCAGTTAAAGGGATAGTTCACCCAAAAGTGAAAATTACCCCATGATTTACTCACCTTGAAACCTTCCTAGGTGTATATGACATTTCAGACGAATACAATCGGAGTTATATTAAAAAATATCCTGGCTCTTCCAAGCTTTATAATGGCAGTGAATGGGAGCCCAAAATTTAAAGCCCAAAAAAGCACATCCATCCATTATAAGAGTAATCCACATACGTAACCTGAGAACGTTCCCTTTCAAAGGGAACTCGCACTGCGTCCTAAGACGCTTTGCCATACGTCTCTTTGCCATGCCTCGGGGCCTGCCTACCAAACAGTCCCTTCAGACGATAAGGTGAATGTCAATGTCAATGCCTCTGTGAGGCATCCAGACGGAGGGACTGAAAACTGGCAGTACTCCTCAGATCAGATCTCAGAGACGGGTATCCTGGAGAGCAATACTCAGCGTAGCGCTTTACAACCCTTGCTGGCGAGGGGAGTCTAACTGCTCGATCCAAGGATCTACAAAGCACTTATGTTCAAAGCGCTAAGGAGGCCGGACAGGCCTACGGACTGATCTAACAGGGAGGCCTCACGAGAGGCCTGCGACCATCTGACCAGACTCAGGGGGCTGCATGCTCACAAACGACCCTCAGTGAAGAGAGCACCAAGCCTGACCTTGTAGCTTAACCAAGCTGTAGGCTAAATACCATAGGTTCCCTTCTGCAGGGAACCAGTAGCAGAAAAGGGACACTTTTGTCGTTTTGAAACAATCTACATTGTTAAAAGCGCTATATAAATAAAGTTGACTTGATTTGACTTCAGGGAGGCCTGGTGGGGCCTTTTGTTTGAAACAATCTACATTGTTTTGAAACAATCTACATTGTTAAAATCGCTATATAAATAAAGTTGACTTGATTTGACTTCAGGGAGGCCTGGTGGGGCCTTACTACCTGATAGCCAGCCGTCAGTGAGGCCTGGTGAGGCCTACCAACTGATAGCAAGTTATGCTAGCTGCAGAGCATCCAAACTCGGGATTTCACCATCAGAGAGGCCTAGGAGGCCTACTACCTGATAGCAAGCCACCAGTGAGGCCTGGTGAGGCCTATCAACTGATAGCAAGTCATGCTAGCTTCTCAAGTATCTAGACTCGGGAACTCGCCTTCAGGGAGGCCTGATACGGCCGTCCGGCTGACAGTAAGTCTGCTGACTGACAAAATAAATACCCACACTGCTGGGGACTCATCCTCAGGGAGGCCTGGTAGGACCTACTAGCTGATAACAAGTCTTCTGTTACACAAAACCAACATCATTGGGAAGCATATCACACCGACACATATATTGGGGCCGCCCACAGGAGGCCTCTCATGGCTAGCTACCTGGTTGCAGCTTCTATGCATGTCCCCCAAGCGTCTGGACTCTCTTCCAAGGAGGCTTGCTAAGGCCTACTACCTGTCCGGGAGTCTACTACCCAGACTGCCAGAGCCAACTGCTCGTTTTCAGCCAGCTGGCCTAACATAGACCGTCATAGACCGTCATAACTGGCCGTCATAGAGGCCTACTGAGGCCTACTACATGACAGCGCAGTCTTCACTAGCAGATAAGCTGTTTACACAGTGTTTACAGACCCGGTACCTAAATACATCGCCAACAGCAGTGTACTCAGCAAACTGCAATAAACACTTTAAGCAAGGGGAGTACAACTTCCGCTACCCTGCCCCTGCCTTCCGTGTGCATGGCGTCAGCTCTTGGCAAAGCTCTGGCCTCAAGGGGGCGTATTTCTACCACCAGCATGAAATGAAGGTTAGAATTTTCCGCTCGACCCAAGCCATAATGTTTTCTTTCCACCTGCATAACCATTCTCACCCCAGAATGCAGAATGCAGAAAGGGGGCGGGCCTTGACCGAACGACTCTCTCATGAGAGGAGGCTGACATTAGGGATGCTAAGGAACCCACATTCACGTAGTGAAGGGCCAGAGGCGACAAAGCATCAGCAAAGTGCCTCCATCATCCCTAGTATAGCCTAGGCCAGCTACCAAGAGGCTCAGAGGAGCAACAACCTCAAGAGAAAAATACCCATAACAGAGGCTGCACAGACCACTCAACCTGAACACACAGAGCTCAAAGGGGGATGTACTCAGGCCACAATTGTCAAACGGCCCAGCGTCAGTCTCTAGTAAAACATAAACATACTCTAGAAGAGACAAATTACTCTACCCTGAGGTGGCTAATGGAACCGAAGACTAAACAAATTGGAATAAAACCAAGCGGCAGCAAACATTCCATTCTTCTAGAAGGACGTTCTGCTTAGCACTCCACTAGTATTCCAGTGGAAATAAGCGCCAGCCTCAAATTACTCTCGTCATGAGAGGAAGCCTAAGCTTTACGTAGTTACATTCCAAATGAGTGGTGGCACACCCCGTGAATCCACAAAGGGGAAAGCCAACACACACACTCACATACAAAGCCCACCCATACAGAAAAAAAATATATTTTTTCTGGCCAAAATATATTTTAAATATATGGTAAAGGTATGTTGTAAACAGTGAAATATATTCGAAGTTTGATGAAATATATTTTTGAAAGTGAAAATATATTTTGTTCCAGCCTTCATATACCAAAATATATTTCAAAATGTATTTCAGCGGCAAGAAAATACATTTTCAATCGCCTACATATGCAAATGTGGATGGAACATAGCATATTAGCGATCAAAACCTAAACTAGATTGTGTATCCATCATTTAAAATGTGTAAGAAGTATTTTAAACCCTTACAGGAAAACACATGAATTATCTGTGTTTTCCACATGTTATCCACTTTTGTCCACATATGATTTTCCCAAAATACAGATTGATCACTGTGCACTGCAGTCAAAAGAATCCTCACAAATGTTATTTTTTATTTCTTATTTGTTTTGTTTATTTTGTAATTTAATGCAAGTTTAATATGACAATTATACCATTTAAATGTACATCAAATAAAAATGTAAATATAAATAAATTGCAAGATGTATGACGTTAAGAACTGCGTCATCATTTGTGCGCACGGACTTTGGACTACTGCGCATGCGCCTCATTTTGCTCTAACGGTCGACTACCAGCGGGAGTTCTCAGAGGAAAAGGTAAGAGCTATAAATTTAATTAGAGTATTAATTTTTTGCATATGTTATGTTACTTGTCACTTTATCTGTTGTCTTTTCAAGGTTTTGTAACATTTGTTCAATTTAATGCCGTGTTTGGTTCTTTTGCTGACAATCTCCAGTGAGCTGTAACGTTACTGAGGTAACTTAACGTAACGTAAAATCAGAGATAAATCTTTTGATTTCCATTTGTAGTTATCTTTCATTTGGACACTTAGCAAAAACTACACAAAAATATGTTTCATATTTGTGCCTGTTACTGATATCATCAGTGGAGCCTGTAAATTTTTGCTGTATTTAAAAATTAAAGACTTGTTAATTCGACACATATGTTATTCGCTCATCATTGGAGGTCTGGCATATGCTGGTTTGGTATTAATGCCGATTCATTCACAAACAAAGTTTTCTATTTATGTTTTAATGTTTTGTTGGTTTAATATATTGTTTATGTTTACTATATAATAGTTTTTGTTCTCTTCTGAGGAATGACAAGCTGTTTTCGAGGAACCAGTTGAGTCAATAATTCAGTGAGTTGATTATAACAAAAGATGCTTATTTGTTACCACCTACAGGTTTAAATGTGTAATTAATTACTGTAAAAATTAAATATACTTTTCATTTTCAGTAGCAGAAGCGACAGATTTTGCAGTTTATTCAGGGTGAGGATTATCTGAGACACAATTTAAAGGGATAGATCACCCCGAAATGAAAATTAGCCCATGATTTACCTCAAGTAATCCTAGGTGTATATGACATTCTTCTTTCAGGCGAATACTATCGGAGTTGTATTAAAAATGCCCTGGCTCTTCCAAGCTTTATAATGGCAGTGAATTGCTGCCTTGTTTTTGAAGTCCATAAAAGTGCATCCATCCATTATAAAAGTGCTCCACGCGGCTCCGGGGGTTATTAAAGGCCTTCTGAAGCAAATCGATGGGTTTTTGTAAGAAAAAATATCCACATTTAAGACATTATAAAGTAAAATATCTAGGTTTCGGCGGACTGCCTTCTGTATTTAACTTGCACAGAAAGAGTAGCGCCTCTCACAGTTCAAAATGCTTACGTTACGTCCGACGTTATCGTCGTGCCAGTTACGCTTTTTTTACGCTACATCTGACGTCATCGTCGTGCCAGTTACGCTTTTTTTACGCTACATCTGACGTCATCGTCGTGCCAGTTACACTTTTTCATAAATTGAATATGGAAGGCAGTCCAGCGGAAGCTAAATATTTTACTTTATAACGTGTTAGATATGGATATTTTTCTTACACAAACCCATTGATTTAATTCAGAAAGCCTTTATTAACCCCTGGAGCCGTGTGGAGCACTTTTATAATGGATGGATGCACTTCTTTGGGCTGTCATTTATAAAGCTTTGAAGAGGCAGGTCATATTTTATTATAACTACAATTGTGTTCGTCTGAAAGAAGAAGGTCATACACACCTACACTGTTAGCAATTGATGTAATTTTTACAATAAATTTTACAACAACGTATTGTATTCACGGTTTTCCTGTAAATGCAAATGCATGACGGGAAATTTTTGGTCAGTCCTGTAATATTATTGTAACTACCCTGTAGAAGCGTTCTTTTACAGCAACCGCATAGCATTGTGGGATCGCTGCTGTTTGAATTTCGAAATTTACGCGGCCAGCCGGCCAACGGTACCAGAAGTATTCAACCATTTTTGGAAGAAGGAACATCTCAGGTATGTAACATGACATTTATTTTATAAGTCTATGGATATATTAATACCGGTGATCTGAGTGAGTGCTGTTTGTTTAGTTTGGTCAATTTCCGCGACATTAGCGTTAGGTCCCTTTACTAAAATTAGCTCGCCTCGACTCGCTCGCTCCCGGTAGAAACCTCCTGAACTAACTTCACCGTAAGTTAAGTTGGATAGAGTAAGACGCGAACTTCACCGCGGCCCTGAACGGTCAACACCGAAGGAATCATATACTAACGTAGACAAACTCAGCAGCAGCTGTAACACCGCCGCGGGAGTAAATTAGCTGCACATCGGCTCCTAGCTGGATTATTTCAGACACGGTTGTCAATTATATCAGAACCAGAGCCGTTGATCTGAACGTCATCTCATCGGCTCGCCTTGTTACCTCGACGGGTACAGTCACAGTTACCTTACAGCCACAAGGCACGAGATTTTCACAATGGAAAAGCAAACATGGGGAATACAGTTGAGGCAAGGTAAACTAGTAACTAATGGAAAACCACCACAATGACGATAGCTCAAAAAATGTTAGCATCATTAACATTGGCCCACTAGACTAACGTTAGACTGTAAAAATAAACATTAGTAGCCCGGTCAGCTTCCTTAGCTCAGGTTATTATTGCATTGATTACCAGTCAGGCTATTGTAACATTATTATGACTTCTGTTTTGCTGTCTTGTAATTGACAACAGGTGTGGGTGAAGTCTTGGATGTCTATTAAGTAAATAATGGCAGCAAGACCATCTACATTATTAAGGCTCATGTGAGTATAACTTGCAAATACACACACACACACACACACACACACACACACACACACACACACACTTACTTTGGCTCGTTCTCTCTTCCAACAGTTATTTTGTAAATTGTTTGTGCAATACCATTGTGTTGATAATATAGTCTTCACACAGACTATCTATTCCAAATTATTCTAATATTCCATAGACAGTCTGAACCGCTATAGGGAGTTGACTGGCTAACATCCTTTAACTGTTTTAGATGGTGTAGCATACATACAGTATATTACAAATATTTGCCATTTTTTTTCTTCTGTGTTGAGTGGATCATTTTCTTTGTCTCAAATCATATATGGCTGCCTGGCATACTTTATGAAATATTAAAATAATAGTAATTGGAATTTGCTGTGTAATTTACCTTGTGTAATGTTTACATTTTTATTCCCTAGCCCAATGCCACAGCTGCTGATATCCAGAGAGAGACCCTGCCCAGTACACCTTGCTTAATTCTGCAAGGTATATTCTTCCCTTTTTTGTTTAATAGCACTGTGCTGGAATTCTGCATGCCAACATCGCCACTTGTGTGTGTTTATGTCGTGCAGTTTTCTAGTGCTCTTTTAGTTATCATATTGTAATGCTTTTCAGGAGAGACACTATGCGGACAAGTGGATGATGTCCATGGAACGACATCAACTTGCAGTATCCTAAAGAGGCCTCAAGAACTCTTGAATTTTTCCAAAGGTATGTTTAAACTGTTTACACACTAATAAAGAAAATAGATCTATCATTCTCATATGGAAAGTCCCATTAATCACTTCCCTTTTGTCCAGTATTATTAGGCTCTATGATATACTATATGCATTGATGTCAATAGACAGGTTTCCATCCAACTCATTTGCTCATTAAGTGCATTCGTACAAATTTGGCACACTCAAAAAAAAAAAAACATTCTAATTAGAGAGCATTTCCATCAGCTCTGTTATCTCAACGAAATATCGAGTCAATCCACATAAAAGTTTTTATTCACATTAGAATATTTTATGTGAATTTTTTTCCAGTCAGGATTTCTTTTTCAAATGTACATTAAAAAGTTGGATGGAGACCCAGCTATTGCCATAGTCTGACGGACAGCAGTTTAACATTACGACTTTCATTAATTAATTAATGTCAAATTTGGTGAAGTATGGTTAAGGTATTTAGCAGACGCTTTTGTCCAAAGCGACATACAATATACAGTAGATGCATACATACAATGACAGGATTTACATTTTTGGGTGAACTAACCCTTTAACAACTTAACATTTAGAATTACATTGGCTTTTACAATGTTTTTCTTCAATATGTGTCATTGTATGTATGCATCTACTGTATATTGTGTCGCTTTGGACAAAAGCATCTGCTAAATACCTTAACCATACTTTACGACTTTCATTAATTAATTAATGTCAAATTTTGTGATGTTAAACTGCTGTCTGTCAGACTCTTCTGTTTAAATAAATGTCCTGCAGGGGAATGAATACCAACTCTAGATAGAACAGACACTTAACGGCAATAGCTGGGTCTCCATCCAACTTTTTAATGTACATTTTAACCATTTGAAAAAGAAATCCTGACTGGAAACTGTTCAAATTCACATAAAATATTCTAATGTGGAGTTGTTGTAATATATAAATTGTTAATGTTAAATACATCAAGGTAGTTTTCTTCTATGAGCAAGTAGGAATTGGGTAACTTTTTATTTTTTTACACTGTATTCATCAACAGATATGAAAACTTGAAACTTTTTTTTTTTTTTTTCTCTCTCTCCCAGGCGGGCAGAGAAGAGACACAGGCTCAACACAACTGTCTGCACCCTCTTAAGAACTCCTGGACTTTTGAGTTGATGGGCTAGTAGTGGTGTGAGCCTTTATAGTAAACCCCCCACCTCCCATGTTCCCCTGATGATGGGCTCTCTGGACATCTGGAAATGAGCTGGATTCTCCCGTGAGACTGTAATTTTTGTATGAAAAAAAAAAGTGGATACTTTTATAAGTGTGTAATGTGTTGTTGAATAGTGTGTTAATAAAACAAAGAAAAGAGGCCATTGTATTGTTGTTAATTGCGGAAGACAGAAAATTACAGTATTTTATTGTAATATTTACAAATAACAGGAATATTTCATTGTAATTCTGTCCTGTAAAATTACAGGAAATTCCTGGCAACTGAGTTGCAGTAAATTTACAGGAAATTATAATAAATTACAGCATTTTACTGTAATAATCACAGTAGTATTGCTGTATAAATACAGTACTTTATTGTATTAAAAAAAACAGGAAAAATACTGTATCTTACTTGCTGTAAATTTACGGCAACTAGTTGCCAGGAATTTCCTGTAAAATTACAACAAATTTTTAACAGTGTAGGGTGACTTGAGGCTGAGTAAAACATGGGGTAATTTTCATTTTTGGGTGAACTAACCCTTTAGTAAGTAGAATAAATCATTTTTAATCATTGGTCAAATATTAATGGATGTTATTTGTTTAATTTATGAATTGATATGTTCTCTGCATGTGCTTATGTCTTCGTCTCTGTCAGGAACAGTGTTAGCCCATCTGCCCACACAAGACAAATCCCTGTCCACATGCTGACCGCCCCACTGGCCCAACACTTGTGCTGGAGAGGCTCTGACCAGTAGCTTTGCTCTGCAGAGCACTCAGGTACGGTATATAGTGTTCATAGTCAAGCCACCTTTATTTCTATAGGGCTTTACAGATTACTGATTGATTCAAAACAGGAAAATACTCTACCCAAAATTGAAAATTCTCTCAGAATATGATTTTTCTTGAAGCTTCGGAGCATATCGATTCAGCGGTTCGGAGCACCAAAGTCACGTATTTCAGCAGTTTGACACGCGATCAGAATCATGAATCGACTCGCTGATTCGATACGCTCCGAAGCTGTTTCGAAATCGGTTATCACTATATAAGTCGTTCTTATATTTTAGTTCTAGTTTTTTTGCCGCACAAAAAATATTCTCCTGGCTTTATAATATTAATATTGAACCACTTGGACTGATTTAAATATGTGTTTAGTACATTAATGGATCTTGAGAGAGGAAATGTCATTGATCTCTATGCAGGCCTCACTGAGCCTTCAGATTTCAACTCAAATATCTTAATTTGTGTTCTGAAGATGAACGGAGGTCTTACGGGTGTGGAACAGCATGAGGGTGAGGAATAAATGACATTATTTTCATCTTTGGGTGAACGAACCCTTTTAAGTTAATCTGCCTTTGGGAGATTCCATTATCCCTTTATTTTAAGTGAAAATGCAGTGCAGAAGTGTAAAAAAGGCTGATTCTACCTCCTGCATTTTCAGTTTCTTAACCGCACAGTCCAAAAAATATGCCCATTAAATATATTTAAAATCAAACATACCTATAATTGTTTTAGTTCCGCTGTGAACAAAAATATCAGGAAATCCAAAGCTAGTCATAAGACAATGTGTGCCCTCTGTACCCTGTTCAAATGTTTATGTAATATGTTGTCTTTTGTAGGAGGGAAGAGCACCACTGACAGTGGTGCAGAGAAGAGCCCATGACAAGGCAATCATGGCCGCCATATACGATAAGTCAATACTTGGTGAAAGGGAAATTTACTAGAGAAATTCAGTTCAAATATAGCTGTGATCTTTGTCTCCTGCAGTGGCAGTCGAGAAGAGATTTCCAAATGTGTCCAAAGACACTTTGGTGATTACAGTCAATTCTAAACAGGGGGAATTCACTGCTTGAAAAGGGGAAAAAACGTTAAATCTTTTGAATATACTGTATTATTGTAATTTTTTTGAACATTGTAAAGTTTGTTTCTTGGAAATTTTTATTCAAATGTTTATGTGTAGCAGACAAATAAAGTTTCTCTTGTGACATGTGAATGTATTTTCTTGGATTGAAATATATGGAGGACAAAACATATTTTTAAATGCTTTTGAAAAATATATGTATATTTTGAAAATATATTTTAAAAATGGCCAAAAATATATTGGTAGTAAATATATTTCAAAATATACAAAAAATGGCCAAAAAATATATGTGCAAAAATATATTTTAAAATATAAAAATATATTTTAAAATATATTTTTGCAAATAAATTTTTTGGCCATTTTTTGTATATTTTGAAATATATGTGAAAATATATTTTAAAATATATTTTTTTACCGTATGGGCATGACTGGTGCTTGATTCTAGTCACCTAACAGGGGGAACTTCAGGGCCCTACATTCTCCTACCTTTCTAAAAGTGACATAACCCCTTAACTCTATACAGGGAACAAAATAAATAATATCAAGAAATACATTTTAGTGTTATTTACACACAAAATGGAAGCAGACCAACTCATCTCACCTGCGGCGTGTAGAGCGAAGACTCACCACACAGTTCTCATATGACCACGGTGTCTACCGCCCTTGCATGCCTGAACGTGGCACTCTCACTAACCAAGCCAAGGCGGGCCATCAGAACATTGTTCCACTCATATTAGGCCCAGCCTTAGGCCTGATGAAAGAAGTGCCTGGGGAGTTATGGAAAAAAGGAGAGGGCTGAGTTATATTACGCCCTCAGGGGAGACAATCCATCACCGACGCTGACTGCGTTTGTTCTGGATCACCTCCCTCAAATCCTTCTTCCTGCGGGAGTCCCGTCTCCTCTGTGCCCTACTCCTCCACGGAGGGGGTTCACGAGAGGAGACGCTGGCTTTCTGATCCTGTCTACGGCCCTCGGACCGTGACAGACCGTGCCCTCCCACATGCCTGGGTGTGGACACGGCCATTATGTGCAGGGCCTGCACCGGCCTGACCTGCGGCCGTGTATGCCCTGCCATTTAAGCAAAGCGTAGTTTTGAAAGGCTTAGATGGCAGGGTTGGAGCTCTCAGTGTCGTTGCCTACTCAGATGCGAGATAGTTTGCAAACATCCCGTCAATCGGTGGCATTGACACATGCCCATATTCCCCTATCCCCTTGACATCAGCAATATTAGCCCGCTGATGTCAGTGAATACGGGCCGAATATGGGTTCTTCCATGCTCTCTCGATCTCTGTATGAAGATCAGGAAGGAATGGAAGGCTCATCTGAGCTGATGGCTTATGACATAAAAACAAACTTATTAAATTATATAAACCAAATTACACCACAAATTAAACAATAATATCACTCATTGGGAAACTCAAACATAACCAAGTAAAATGCAATGCTATTTGGCCCTAAAGAGAGAATACACCACGGCAGACTATCTGTATACAGTGACAAACAAAAAACTGAGAGCCACTTGACCATAGAAACGGGCAGACACAGGAAAATATGGCTACCACAGGAAGAGAGGTTGTGTCCACACTAAGGGTGTGAACCTACACTGGTCTCACGGTTCGGTTCGATTATGATTTTCATGTCATCGATTCAGTTCAATTCGATATCACGATGCATTGACGATGCACTGTATCCTCAATTTTCAATTTTACTTCTCGTGTATACAGTTTTGTCAATAAATACAAGCAGTCAGATATATGAACTGAACCTTTAATTTTACTTGCTCAAAGAAAACACACTTCTTGAATTTATCAAACAAAACTCAAGTCTGGGCACAGTAGACAGCAGCATTTAGAACAAATACACAAAAATAAATACTAAAAGCCACTTCACGAGTTCACACTTACATATAATTAATGGAGAGTAATTTAATGCGTATTTGGCGTGCTGTCCGGGGGGAGAAGGCTTCGAGCTCGGACTCGGTAAGTGGTTTAGAATTAACGTGTGGAGAAGGGGTGGTGGAGGGATGCTAGGAACTGTCGATGGACAGAGGTAAGACAGCTGCGAGTATATGTACCTCTTATGTTAATTAGCTGAGTGCTCTCCACCTGTGTCAATTATCTGAACGTGCTTCTCCCAAACTTTGTTAATAAAACATCATTTCACGAGTTCACACTTACATATAATTAATGGAGAGTAATTTAATGCGTATTTGGCGTGCTGTCCGGGGGGAGAGGGCTTCGATCTCGGACTTGGCCCGAACCCAGAGTACCCCCCAAAAATGCTAAAGAGCGTAGGACAGCCGCCTGGCTAAAAACCCTCCCAAAAAAATAAAAAAATAAAAATGCAGAGCTTGGCGGGCTGGCATCCGAGAAGGGACCTGGTTGCTTGGGCAGGAGGCTCCTGAGAGCGATTGTGCCTGCAAGAGAAAACAGGAAAAGAATATCATGGGAAAGACAACAATAAATACATTTCTACGCTGCGTGGAAACGTTCCACTCTTTCATACTGCGTGGAAACTTTCCACTCTTTCATACTGCGTGGAAACTTTCCACTCTTTCGTTCTGCGTGGAAACTTTCCACTCTTTCCTACTGCGAGGAACTTTCACTCTTTCATACTGTGTGGAAACTTTCCACTCTTTCATACTGCGTGGAACTCCCACTCTTTCATACTGCGTGGAAACTTTCCACTCTTTCGTACTGATTGGAACTTCCACTCTTTCGTACTGCGTTGAAACTTTCCACTCTTTCCTTCTGCGTGGAAACTTTCACTCTTTCATACTGCGTGGAAACTTTCCACTCTTTCGTACTGCATGGAACTTCCACTCTTTCATACTGCGTTGAAACTTTCCACTCTTTCCTACTGCGTGGAAACTTTCCACTCTTTCGTACTGCGTGGAAACTTTCCACTCTTTCGTACTGCTTGGAAACTTTCCACTCTTTCATACTCTGTGGAAACTTTCCTCTCTTTCGTATTGCGTGGAAACTTTCCTCTCTTTCGTACTGTGTGGAAATTCCACTCTTTCGTACTGCGTGGAAACTTTCCACTCTTTCGTACTGTGTGGAAACTTTCCACTCTTTCGTGCTTTCCACTCTTTCGTACAGCGTGGAAACATTCCAGCTTTCAAGCTGTAAGGAACTTCCCACTGTGCTGCGTCCATGGAAACTTTCCACTTCTTACTGGAACCTGAGAACATAAAGGAGAAAATATGAGTGTTTGATCGGGAGATTCTCACTGTGTACTGGTCAATAAGGGTTTGGTGGGCTTTTTTGACGTGGAACCGATTGGTCCTGATATAGCTTTGGAAAGCGTCGGAGGACCATCTCCCGAGAGCTTGGATCTGCTGTTGGGAGAGGCCTTCTTATCTCATGAGAAGGAGCACGGTAAATCAGTTTGTGGAAAAATGTAATGCCGCTTAGGTAACCTTTGATGGACCCTATGTGGAGACTCTTAATGCTATTAAGGTAGGAAATGAACGAGGTAATGGAAAGGAGAGAAAAATCGGGGAACTGCATGTTATGAGAGATGTGGAATGCTCTAAAGTTTCTCCAAGCGGTCACGTAGGATTGAAGTGTCCTTGGAAGTACGCTTTCCTGTAGCTCAAACTGTAGAGCATGGCGCTAGCAACGCCAAGGTCATGGGTTCGATTCCCGGGGAAAGCAAGAACTGACAAAATGTAAAATGTGTACCTTGAATGCAATGTAAGTTGCTTTGGATAAAAGCGTCTGCCAAATGCATAAATGTAAATGTAAATGGAAGCAGAAACTGCTTAGAGGATGGAGATGCGTCGAGGAGATGTTTTAAAGGTTGGTTTACAGGAATATCAGTTCCGAATAGGGAGTTACTGGAGTTGGGAATTGGTCCACCTCTGGAGCCAACGTCCTGAATTTCTGAGACAGAAAACGAGACAGGGAATCAGCAATTTGGTTTTCTGCTCCAGGGACGTGTTTAGCAATTAAGATAAGTTGGTCGCAAGCTGAAATCCAGATGAGACGCCTTAGAAGTGGCATCATAGCAGGTGCATGGGAACGACCTTTGTTTATGCACTGTACTGTGTCGTTGTCGAAATGCACTAAAATGCTGCTAGTGGCCCATTCTTTCCCCCACAGAAATGCTGCTACTACTAGGGGGTAAAGTTCAAAGAGCGCTGAG
Organism: Gobio occitaniae; assembly: GCA_033150135.1. NCBI lineage: Eukaryota > Metazoa > Chordata > Actinopteri > Cypriniformes > Gobionidae > Gobio > Gobio occitaniae. The sequence goes on from JARQWZ010002326.1 coordinate 219,284, forward strand.
GACTGTGTTATGTCTTGGAGCTGCGGTGGTCATGGAGAAACAAACCAGCAACCTTGGTAAAATCCCCCGAAACCAATTGAGGGGGCGGCGTCTGTGAACAACTGGATAACGGTGGGGGACGAAACGAGGTTGCTGTAGAAAAAGGATAGGCCATCCATTGGTTCAGAAATGTTATCCATAGCCTTAGTTCATCACGACATGCTTGGTTTATGGATATTAGGTCTTCTAGTGAGTGGACGGATGACGCGAGCAAGAGGAGATGCGATATGAATGGGCGGCCCTGTGGAATGATGCGCATTGCGAAGTTTAGATGGCCGAGTAGGGATAGAAGTTTGTGTTTTGAACAATTGTGTTTCTCGAGGAGAGTAGATGAGACGAGAATTATTCTGTCAATTTTTTCTTTGGGTAGAGATGCCTGGAATTTGATTGAATCTAAATTAATTCCGAGGAACTCCATGGTTTTCTCCTGTGCTATGGGAATTCCGAGCTCAGAAAAAACTTTTTGGACTGTGAGGATATGTGCGGCTGGGATGGCATCGGGAGGCTAGTCTAGTAGGTGAATGAGGTGAGGAATGGCATAGTTGTTTGACAGAATCCAGCAAACAGCTTCTGATAGCATGTCGAATATTTTTGGACTGCTCTTGCATCCGAAAGTTAAGCGTACTGCGAAATAGTATTTCCCGAGCTAGCGAACCCCGAATAAGTGCCACGCATCTGGATGGATGGGCATTACTTTGAAGGCTGAAGTTCAATCTATTTTTGCAAGCCAAGCACCCCTCCCTGCGATTTTAATAATGTCTATTGCCTGGTCTATGTCGTGATATTTGAGTGAGAATTCGTCGAGAGGGATTAAGCTGTTTATGCTTGGGAAAGGGGAATTATGCGGGGCTGATAGATCTATTATTAAACGTTTTTTACCCAAGAATTTTCTTGTAGCCACTCCAATGGGGCTGATGCGAAAAATATTAAACGGGGGATTGTCGAACGGGCCAATCATGAAGCCTGACTCAACTTCTTTTTTGAAAAGGTTTCCTACGACTTCAGGTTCGATGAGGGCAGATTGGAGATTATTACAGATTGTGATTTGGGAAAGCGGGCATTCTACGCCGGGGTTAAAGCCGTTCTTTAAACCTGACAGCAGATAATTAGTAAATTCAGCATCCGGGTGACGAGCTTGTTCAAATTCCATGCGCAAAATATTTACAGGAGTCGATAATTTGTTTCTGGATTTTTATTCACAGCTTTATGCACTGGACATACAACACGTGCATGAGCACCGCCACAGAATTTATATGTGCATGTACCGGCAGTGCTGTCTGCCACATTTGCCATTGTTAAAATGGTTGCAGGGCTGCCTGTTTTCCTCGAAGGAGGAGGTGGTTGCTGCATGAGGCACGCAACTGGTGGATCTGTCGGTTTTTGTTTCCGGGCAGGGTAGAGAGGAGGGTTTAACCTGCGGGCATGATGTTGTTGCGGTCGTTACTGACCTGCAGACTGCGCAGGAGATGTTTTTACATCCTAAAAACACCCTGCTATGAAGATCCGGGTCAAGTGCGCCCCAGTAAGTGCATTGGTTCCATTGCGCGATTCGCACTGCACTTTTGGCTGAAAAAAGTTTATAATATGTGTAGAAATGCCCTCCCCCATAGGACAGCGCAAGCTCAGCCATGATAGCCAGGTAGTCATTTAGTTTGCGCCGTCTGTGGGGAAAAGCTGAACAAATTATTTCGGTGAAACGAGCAAAAGCAATTGAAAATTCTGAAAAAGAAAGCACACGGGATGAACACGGGTTTGTGGTTTTGAGTGTGACAGAGAAATCCCTGCAGTCTATTTGGCGGACTGGTTCGGCAGCGGGGAGCATGGAGAGAAGAGATGAAAGGTCTATGTCCGCACCTGCTAGGATCTGTGCGCGGATGTTTTGCGACACTGCTGGTGCTTCAATGGCGAGGGCGTTGGACGGCACGGGCATCTGAGTTGCTGAAAACAGAGAATCTTGTGTTTTAGGTTGCATTAGAGAGCTGGGAAGGTTGTAAGCCGGGGCTGCGAATGTCGGCGGCAGCCTCGCGCTTGTATTGCCATCTGTGGTTTGGCATGGAAAGTGAGCTGGAGGACAGAAAGAAAAAGGGTGAAATGAAGTGTGGGCTTGTACTGCAAGCGGAGGTAGGCTTGCGCTTGTTTGCCCTGCTGGAGCTGCAGGCCACTGGACATGGGCGGGGTTATAGCCAGTTGGAAAAAGCGGTTGAACTGATTGGGCCTGTTGTGCTAACGGAGGTAGCATTGCGCTAGCGTCTGCAACAGGAGCCATCGGTCCCTGAAAAGAATAAGGGTTAGAAACTGGTGGAACATGGAACTGAGAAAGTGTGGGGAGGCCGCTGGGCCCGGCTGTATACAGCGCTGCAACGGCAGAAGTCGTGGAGAAAGGCCGATCTGCGTTGGGAGGTGGGAGAGGACTAGCCCCTGCGTAATCTGGGGCGCGGCCCAGGCTCGCTGAAGGCCTGTTGATGCGGCTCGATTGGCGGCGCCAGCCGGATCTTGTGTGGGGAGACACCACTGGTGTTACCGGGAGAGGCGACCTTTGAGCCCTGCTGGGTTGCCTCTGCCTACGGGCCGTCTTAGGAGCTGGTGTCGAGCTTGGAGAGAGGTTAGTGGGATGCAGAGTAACATAGAGCTCATACAGCTCCGCTTTGTTTCGTTTGCGCGAAGCCTGTATGTCTGAGTTCCCCAGAGCTTGCCTCAAACCAGCTACTGTCCATTTCCCGATAGGAGGAATTCTATCGTTCTATTTTTGGCTGAGCTGGGTCCACCTTGGCACTGACAGGGGTTAACAAAAGTTCATAAAAGCCAAAATGTGCTCAGATGTCAGCTTTTACGACAAGTACAACAATGCTCCAACAAGTTGTTGGAGCACTTTTTATTACTCTCAATCGCATTTCGCCTCCCTCTGCCATTGAATGCTACCGCGACAAACCATGTACATGACAAATTACGTCAGAAAAGCATCAGTACATTATAATCGGTTATGGTCTATTACTGAACCGATACCCAAACGTCCTCGTCTGCATCGTGATGCATCGTAGAAACTATTAATTTCGACACCCCTAGTCCACACTGCAATCAAAACTAAATCAAAACAGAGCTGCACTTTCTAACAGAATGGACAAAATACAAATACACTTCACGACTCAGAAATCAAATATCCAATCTATGTAGATTACCTAGTTCTGCTGTCTCCTTCTAAATAGGGTGTACAGCAGAACGCTTCGGTTACTTACGTAACCTCGGTTCCCTGAGAAGAGGGAACGAGTATTGCGTTTGCTAAACGCTATGGGGAATTTCCTTTCCTCGAGATTTTGAAGCAATTTTTATCCTAAAAATACCATGTAAAACGCAGTGCAGCTGCACAGCTCTCAGCAGGAAGCAGCTGCGTGCTGATTGGCTGTGCCGCTGCTACTGCAGGAACCTATGGCGAGACCGCTGGGCGGGACGGACCAATCAGGTCCCTCTAATATTCCCGCCAGCAGGGCAGCAGAATTTGCATAGCCAAGGGTATAAAAGACCCTGTCTCGCCAGGTTTGTCAGGTTAAATCGACTGAAGCGACTCCCTGAGCAAGCGAAGCACGGCAAGCAAACGCAATACTCGTTCTCTCTTCTCAGGGAACCGAGGTTACGTAAGTAACCGAAGCGTTCCCTTTCGAGAGTATTCTCGTATTGCGTTTGCTAAACGCTATGGGGAACCAATGCAAAACGCTGTGCTCGCTTAACGGCTCTGAGAGACTGGAGAAACCATACCCAGGCCGACCTAAGTGGGCCCATATATATGATATTCATAGAAGTCCCCAATATGAGCCAGACCTGAGTCGGGCTATGTCAATGAGAATAACACACAAAGATATATATATATATATATATAGACCAGACAGAGTTGGTCCAATAGGAATATTGAACGACCAGACAAGTCGAGTCATATAAGGAATGTGCTTATGACTTATACAAATACTTAACCCAGACCGGACTGTCGGCCATAAGGGGTTAAAATATATTATACGGCGAGAAGCCCAGCCTGTAAGGCAGGGACATCCAAATTATAAAATCTGATAAAAGTGGACGGGGAGGCCCAGCCTGCTGCCGCACAGATATCATTCAGAGAAATGCCAGTAGACCAAGCCCACGACGAGGCCATGCCTCTAGTAGAATGGACTTTGATGCCTATAGGGCAGTTGAGATATTTGGACTCATAAGCCAGCGAGATAGCATCCACTATCCATCGTGACAAGGTCTGCTTTGTAACCACGCACCCGCAGGTGCGGCCACCAAAGCACACAAAGAGCTGTTCAGTTTGTCTGAAAGCAGCGGAACGCTCTATGCATATTCTCAGCGCTCTGACAGGACAGAGCAAATTAGCATCCTCCTCATCTAACGATGATGAGAGTGCTGAAAGTGAAATGACCTGTGCTCTGAATGGAGTTGAAAGCACTTAGGTACATATCCACGTCTTGGTTTGAGGACGACTTTAGAGTCGTTTGGCCCAAATTCCAGACAAGAGGCGCTCACTGAGAGCGCGTGCAGATCACCCACTCGCTTAACTGATGCGATAGCTAGCAGAAAAGTGGTCTTGAGTGATAGGAGCTTTAAGCTCACAGAATGCAGAGGCTCGAATGTTGAGCCTTTCATAGTGTCCAGGACTGTGGACAGGTCCCATATAGGGACTGAAGGGGGGCGAGGTGTGAAGCCTTCTAGCCCCTTTGAGGAAGTGCACGATAAGATCGTTCTTTCCCAGTGACAGTCCATTCACTTGAATGTGATACGCTGCTACAGCAGCTACATAAACTTGAGCGTGGAGGGGGAACGACCCGCGTCCAGCAGCTCTTGTAAAAAAGTGAGCACTTCTGACACTTCACAATTATGTGGGGTCAGGCTTCGTGCTTTACACCAGTCCGAAAAGACTGACCATTTGCCTGAATAGAGCCGCCTGGTTGCGGGGGCTCTAACTCTAACAGAAATAGTGTTTAATACATTTTCAGAGAGGTTCTCATGTACCCGTTGATGGGCCAGACATGAAGCTCCCATAGATCGGGACGGGGATGCCAGATCTGCCGTTTCGCCTGCATGAGGAGGTCTCTCCTCAGCGGTATTGGCCACGGGGCTGTATCTGACATCCGACTTAGCAGTGAGAACCAAGGCTGATTTCTCCACAGCGGGGCTATCAAAAGCACAGCGCACTTGCTCTCCCTGATCCTCTCTATGACCTGAGGTAACATTGAGATTGGGGGAAAAGCATAAAGAGGGAGGTTGGGCCATTCATGGGCCAAGTCATCCTTGTGCTTGGAGAATTATATTAGGCATTGAGCATTGTCTTGTGAGGCGAAACGATCCACTTTTGCCTTTCCAAACATGCCCCAAATTGTCTGAATCATTTGTGGGTGAAGAGACCACTCTGCTGGGGACACTTTGCCCCTGGACAGCATGTCTGGACCCAAATTCAGAATGCCTGGCACATGAGTCGCCCTCAGCGAGCTCAGGTTGTGCTCTGCCCATATTAGGACTTTTTCCGCCATTGTGTGTAGACCAATAGATCTTAGACCGCCCTGGCGATGTATATAGGCTACCACTGACCTGCTGTCCGTTCGGATCAGGACATGGTGGTGCTTTATGTACAGAAGGAAAGCTCTTAGCGATAGCGTGACCGCTTTCATCTCTAGACAGTTTATGTGAAGGCTCTTTTCCGAGTCTGACCAGAGACCGGAGACTGGCCTCCCCTCGTGAAGGGCTCCCCAACCTAGGTTGGATGCATCTGTCGAGATAACTTTCCACTTCGTAACAGTTCCCAAGCTCACGCCCGTCTGATACCAGATGGGATCTTTCCAAGGAGCCAGAGCCAACACTCAGCTGTGGTCTACCTTGATTTGTAATCGGCCCGAGAGCCATGCGTGAGCTGGAACGCGGCGATTCAGCCCGCGCTGTAGGGGGCGCATGCATAACAGACCTAGTCTGAGAACTGGCGCCGCCGAGGACATGAGACCCAACATCCTCTGAAAGTGTTTGAGAGTAGTGTATGCACCGGACCTGAGGGAAACCGCTCGGTTCTGAACAGAGAGCGCGCGCTGTGACGTCAGTCGCGCGTTCATCTGCAGTGAGTCTAACTCTGTTCCCAGAAACGAAACGTTCTGTGTGGAAGACAATGAGCTCTTTGCCACATTGAATCTGAGGCCCAAGCATTTTAGATGGTTGAGATGCCAAGATCTGTGGTTCAATAACTGTATCTCTGACTGAGCTATTATGAGCCAGTCGTTGAGATAGTTGAGAAATCTCATTCCCCGAAGCCTCAGCGGGGTTAGCGCCGCTTCCATGCACTTCGTAAACGTGCGGGGAGCCAGAGATAGACCAAAGGGTAACACCCTGTATTGGTAAACTTTCCCCTCGAAGGCGAATCTCAAGAATGGCCAGGGATGGGGGGCTATTTGTGTGTGGAAAAAGGCATCCTCTAGATCCACAGTGAAAAACCAATCTCCCGGGCGAATGCGCGCGAGGATTTGTTTTATTTTCAACATTTTGAACGGGCGCTTCATAAGGGCCTTGTTCAGATGTCTGAGATCTAGAATGCGAAGCCAGGGGTTGAATTAATTTGTGGGGCGGGTCACTGAGTAACAGGGACCTGTTAGCCCGGTTGCATTGTGCTAGTGGCACTGTGAGAGGCGGCGTGCACTGAATGGCGACGCACGCTTTATTTGGGTCGCCGTGGAAGTGGCGCTTACCAAGAAGATTGTGTTTGTGTACAGGAGAGCACGTTGCTCATGGGCTCGTAGACTGTGGGAATAATGTTCCCAGCCGCCTGAGTGCAGGGGGCCGGAGAACGCAGAATAGCGGGCGAACGCTTTATTTGTGTTGCCGGGGGAAATGGTGCATGTGTACAGAATAGCGGGCGAACGCTTTATTTGTGTTGCCGGGGGAAATGGTGCAATGGTGCATGTGTGGGGCGGCAGTGGCTCAGTGGTTCATGTAGGTTGTCTACAAACCGGAAGGTTGGTGGTTCGATCCCCGGTTCCACCTGACCAAGTGTCGAGGTGTCCATGAGCAAGACACCTAACCCCAGCTGCTCCCGACGAGCTGGATGGCGCCTTGCATGGCTGACACCCCCGTCGGTGTGTGAATGGGTGAATGTGAGGCAATGTGTAAAGCGCTTTGGATGGCCATTGGTCTGTTAAAAAGCGCTATATAAATGCAGTCCATTTACCATTTACAGGCGAGCGCATTTGTTTACGGGCTCGTCGATTGTGGGAATAATGTTTCCAGCCGTCTGGGTGCAGGGAGCTGGGGGACATAGGGAAGTGTTTGAGTGTAGGGGTACAACTTTGATGTTGGCACACTGCCGACAGATGAACACGTAACACTGTGTTTGGATAGTGTTACTGTAAAGTGGATGCATTCTTGCGCATTAGTCCACGTGCACATTAGCGGCAGGGCTCATGGATAGCGCGTGCTCTGCAGGCGCGGGTCTGTCTAGCCACTAGAAAAAGCTCTGATTCATTGTAAATAATGTGTGGTGGTGCGCACTGTATAGTGGGCGCCACTTACATTAGAGTACTCGCGGCGTACACCGGCGAGCGAGTTCACAGAGGTAAACCCATAACAGCGTTAATGTGCAACCGAGCATGTTTGACCACAGGCTAGTCATTGCAATATTACATCTCCAGTCACCTGAACTAAGGGAACTGGGAGAATATCAGGTTTATTTAGTGATTTTGTGGTACTGAATTAACAGTGCTTATGCAGGAGTGCACACTATGTAGTGGACACATTATCTACAGTTTTGAACCACTGAACCACTTGGCAGCCATTTTACGACACCGTTATGCTCTAGACGGAGAGCGCATGTTATGACGTAGGACGCGCTCTAGTCAGCGAAAGCGCGCTGTGCAGAGAGCGCACGCTGCCATATAAGGCAGTTTTCCTTTGGCAGCAAGCGCGCGCTGCAGCGAGAACGGCTGTGACGTAAGCGCGTTCTCGATATATCCAGCAGCCTGAGTTCGCTTGTCTACTCTAGCATTCTCCGTCCGCGGCCATTTTCAGAGCGGCGGGAGCGAGAGAGTAAGGAGAGTGAAGAGCCCCTTTTGTCCGTGGCGCCATTAGCACGGCGGGGATATAACATTCTCTGTCCGCGGCCATTTCAGAGCGGCGGAGGCGAGAGAAGAGAAGAGCTCCGTATGTCCGCGGCGTCATTAGCGCGGCGGGGATATAACATTCTCTGTCCGCTGCGCTTCTCAGCGCGACGGAAGCTAGAGAAGAGGAGAGCTCCATATGTCCGTGGCGCCATTAGTGTGGCGGGGATATAACATTCTCTGTCCGCGGCCCTCTTCAGAGCGGATGGAAGCGAGAGTGAGGAGAGCTCCGTATGTCCGCGGCGCCATTAGAGCGGAGGGGATATAACATTCTCTGTCCGCGGCGCTTTTCAGTGCGACGGAAGCGAGAGAAGAGGAGCGCTCCGTATGTCTGCAGCTTTATTTGATGCGGCGGAAGACTAATGTTCTCTGTTCGCGGCGTAAAAACACGCGGCGGACACGAGACAAGAGAGATGGAGAGCTAGTAAGCTCTTAGAAGTGGCGTTGCCAGCAACGCACACACACATACACACACATACACATACACAGTATAAAGGATATTTTAATGCCGGATGCCACAGCTGGAACAGCAGGCGGCTGAAGGCGGAGACCAGGTTTGAATCCGGCGTCCTCAGGGCTGCAGGAATTCTGCTGGTAGCCTTTCTACGGCGGGCTTCAATCAATCCGGAGCTCAGTGAGGTGAGTCGCTGAAGAAGAAATAATCTGATGAACCTGGCGAGACAGGGTCTTTTACACCCTTGGCTATGCAAATTCTGCTGCCCCCTGTGGCGGGAATATTAGAGGGACCTGATTGGTCCGTCCCGCCCAGCGGTCTTCAGGTTCCTGCAGTAGCAGTGGCACAGCCAATCAGCACGCAACTGCTTCCTGCTGAGAGCCGTGCAGCTGCACTGCGTTTTACATGGTATTTTTAGGATAAAAATTGCTTCAAAATCTCGAGGAAAGGAAATTCTCCATAGCGTTTAGCAAACGCAATACGAGAGTACTCTCGAAAGGGAACCTGGACCTGCGGAAGCAATACTGTCAGATCCGGGCCCTGACGGCCAACCTCAATAAAACCAAAATAGGTTGTGTCCACACTGCAATCAAAACAACTAGAAAAACAAAAACAATTGCTCCACTGTAAAACAGGGTTGACTTGTAAACTGATGGATTTGACAAGTGCTCATTCGCCCATGGGATTAATATAAAAAAAATTACGTGTTATGATCTTTTTTAACGCAAATTAATATTTTGATCAAGTTTGACCCCAACTTCTTCCCATTATCGCAGCGCAGATATGTGAAGGGGCACGGAAGACGACAGTAATACGATGACAGGAGACAGTGCCTGCTCTGCTGAACGGCAAGTTTCATTATAAAAAGCTTCCAGGTGGAAGTTTTGATAAAACCAAAGTTGTGTGCACTTATTGCAGTGATGAACTGTCCTTCCACCAAAGCGCGACAAGTTACCATCTTCGGGCGAAACATTTTTTCTGATGTTAAATTTTCAACTAAATATTCCAATAAATCTAATTACTAAACTAAATGAACTATATCAATTGAATTACTGATCTGCCCGCACTGTCACTATATGATAATTGAAATGAGCTAGATGACATCACTGTTTTCTCCAGAGCGGCTGTACAGCCGAATCAAATTCTGTTGCATTATTTCCCTGTTTAACACTGTGAAGCTGCTTTGAAACAATCTGCATTGTAAAAAGCGCTATATAAATAAAGTTGACTTGACTCATTCAGCTCAGTTCAATTATCATGTAACACTCAGCCTAAGGAAGGCAGTTTACACAATGTCAAGAAGTTCTCAAAAACTTCTCATTTAAAGGTGCTAGAGTAAATTGCTTAACAATTAAGTATTAAACAATAAGAAACACCAAAAACAGTATACAATATAGAAACAAAAATGTATGTAAATGTGGTGGAATAGTCCGTTTTAGTCCAATGTAACGTATGGGTGTGTGCAGTGGTTAAAGTGGGATTTGGCAGGTGGGGGAATCCTCAAATTTTGTGTAGGTGCAACAGGGAAAAATGACTCACCGTGGGACAACATATTGAGTATCGTGGTATAGCAATATTTTTTGGGACAAGAGTGTCACTGTGGCACCAAGTATCACAGTACTTATTTACGTTATATTTTAATGGTTTTATTTTGGTCCATCTACAGCTACACTGATATGATGATGATACTATGTGAAAATAATATGCGACACAACCTTGTTTTTCACAATGTAAATTCAAACATAAAAATGGGAAGTATAAAAATGATTAAATCACGAATTAAGAACACGTAAGGCCTACCAAACCCACCAAATCTTGGTGCCACAACGTTTTCTACCACAGAAATAATTAGTATTTTTTTATAAAAACTAAATCGTCAAAGCACAGATAAAATGAGTATATACTGTCTGAATATTCAATTTTAATATTAAGTAGGCCTATAAATAAATATTCCAGGCTGCAACACATTAACAGCATTAATGCATTAACTCCAGATATGAGGTCAAAGCAAACAGGTTTCCAGAAACAGAAACAACTTGAGTATACTGCCTTAAGGAGTTTTAAAACCAGCGAGGTCCCAAATTTGAGCTATTTTGGGGGCTTGGTCCCCCAAGAAAATTATTATTTTTCTGATCTCTATATGTGCATTTAAAGATGTTTGAAGGCTAAAAATAATAATAAATAGCTTTCAAAACAAACCATGTTAGTGGGCAGTAGATTATATTGTCATACCTACTCTCTCCTCATTTCATCACTCTCTCATTTCCATCACTCTTTATTTTTCTCTCAGTCTCCTTCTCTTGCCCTGTCTCTTCCCCTCCTAAAGTTGAGCTCTGGCTGATAGTCTATTCATTTTCGTCTGTGGCAGTGAAGAAAGGGTTAACTGAAGTTAATTCACTGAAGGAAACGAACGCTATAAAGTTGAATAAATTAATTCACAATATGTACACACACATTCGTTATTTTATGCCTAATCTGGTTGAAATTCTTTTACAACATTTATTATAGATACACCTCGGAAAAATACAGAGGTCCTGATCCTCGGTGACCTCATAGCTGACTACGGCCACTATTACAGTTGTGTAGGCAGCCTATAGTTTACCTCAACACTTCACTTTACATGGTCGTAGCGGATCTCTTCAGTCTGGTTCAGCTATTTTCGCCACAGAGCCTTTACTGTACACTTGATGTTGCCCTTGTATTCAAATGGATAAAGCGACTGCTTGGTGCTAGTTATCGCTTAAATAGAGTGGCGAAAACGCCGGACAAGTTCGTCAGCTGTGCGTGAGACGATCCAGCTGCTCTCGCGCTGTGACTGCTGGATATATTTATTGATTTATCTGAGGTGCCGGAACGCAGTACCGGACCGTTCCGGCCCACTTTAACCCCTGGGTGTGTGTGTCAAGTCAAGTCAAGTCAACTTTATTTATATAGCGCTTTTAACAATGCAGATTGTTTCAAAGCAGCTTTACAGTGTTAAACAGGAAATAATGCAGCATAATTTTATTCAGCCGTCTAGCCATTCTGGAGAAAACGGTTATGTCATCAGTTCATTTCAATTATCATACAGTGACAGTGTGGGCTTTAGATCAGTAATTAGATCAGTAATTTAGTTTATATGGTTAATTCGATTTATTTGGATATTTAGTTGAACATTTTTGAAAAATGTAGTGTCCCCAACTGAGCACGCCAAGCCAGAGGCAACAGTGGCAAGGAAACCAAAACCCCATCAGGTGACCTAATGGAGAAAAATAAACCTTGGGAGAAACCAGGCTCAGTCGGGGTGCCAGTTCTCCTCTGGCCAATTAACAAGAAGTGTATGATTATTATTCTGGAAACTTTACAGGTCAGAGGTTATAATAGATCGCAATATTCAAAGGATTGGAGGCAACACGCCAGAGACGGGTTTATTGAGGATGATGTGTTGATTAAATAATTATTAAAGTGCAATATTCTAAAGATCGGAGGCAACACGCTGGAGACGGGTTTATTGAGGATGACATATCGATTTAAGTATTATTAAATTGTAATATTCGAACAATCGGAGTCATCACGCCGGAGACAGGTTTATTGAGGATGCCGTGTCGACGATGCAATTTCAGGCGAGTCTAATTGACACGGTCTCTGCAGACACTTCAGGGTCATGCGTTGGTCTTCTCTGGGCGCAGGTCCACCATCTGATCTGGATACGACCCAGACCCGGCTGACTGCAGTAAACCTCGGGATAAAACAGAGAGACTGTCAGCGTAGATGCCATTCTTCTGATGATGTAACGAGTACATCAGGTGTTATGGGAACTGTTCCCGGTTCTGGCTGACCTAGTTAATGCAGCCTAACAATCATTTCATTGAAAAAGTGTTTTATGTGTATGCCACAGTAAAGAGATGTGTTTTTAGTCTAGATTTAAACTGACAGAGTGTGTCTGCTTCCCGTACAATGTTAGGAAGACTGTTTAACATATTATACTCCATCACGTCTACTGCGGTCTCAAAATTCTGGCCAGTTGATAATACAGAGAATATCCAAATCAACTGCAGGCGGTCGATCCTTTTCCTATTTAGCACCTAAACTCTGGAAGTTAAGAAGCACGTGTGATCTCGCGTTGTTTCCTTCTCACTTCTCACGTGTGTTTTGTTGTGAAACGTAATTTGCAGACGGGACAGAGCTGTCAGCGATTTTTCTTCTTGTACAGTCATGCAGTGTGAAACCCCCTGTCGCCGATCCATCGTGCAGTGTGAACACAGCAGTGACTGAATGCTACCCAAGATAGTCATGCAGTGTGAAAAGAACTGTGATCCGACGAGTTTGAAAATCGTGCAGTCTGAACTAGGCTTAAGGCTTTTAGTCCGGGAGCACGATGAAATACAGCGCTGTCCTGTTCAGTCTCTCAAAGGTGAAATACTCCAACTTGTTATTTCCTCAACGAGAGAATCCTTCACAGATGATGACAACCAGTAGTGTAGAGCGATCGATCGTGTAATCCACAGTGAACTGAGAGCGTCCTCTCTCGAACGCTGGCAAGCCGGCACTTTTATCGGATGTGACAATCAGCTGTCTGACCCCATGACGTCACGGGGATTCCCTGGATCTTCCCGACACAAGTCTCGCTTGAGTAAAACGGGAAAACAAACACATTTCCGGGCAATATACCACAGGGGAAAACAATATACAAAAACAGCTGTATTAAATGAATAATTAAAATAATTCACAGCAGTATAAATGTTCCCCCATTATGTGGCTGCACTACAATCATATATATCAACTATTCTTACGAGAATACATTAACTGTACAATGATGAAAAAGCTGCGAAACTGAGGCAGTTGGCAGAAGTTACTTTTATTGCACTTACTGGAGACCACTGGACATCAGTAAGTAACCATAACTACCTTGGTGTAACGTCACACCTAATCGATGGCAACTGGCAGCTGCACAAAACAGAAGAAAGGCATTTTGCAGAAGTATGGACTAGCCAGTTTCTCAAAGTTGCAAATGAGTGGGAAATTACAGACAAAGGTCACAACTATAGGAAAACAGACAGCGCTCTTTGATTGCCGCTGCAAGGAGTCTACCAGTCGAGCATGTGCCTCTTGTGGCACACGTGATACAAATGGTGATCTCCGTGGCTTTACGGGACATCAGATTTGACAGCGTTTTAGCCAAGTGCTGTGAAATAGCAGGACACTTCAGACACAGTCCCGGAAAAAAAGCTCAGCGACTAGTAGAAAAGTCCCTTGTCCAGTATGTACTGACGCACTGGAATTAAAATCTTGAAATGATAAGGCGGATTCAACACAACAAAGATCCACTGAAAGCAACGCTGGCACAGCAGAAGCACAACTTAGCCATGTTAACCACAGCTGAATATGACAGGCTGGCAAAGTTAGAAACATTGCTGGAGCCCTGCAGGTAATAGGATTTTTCTGTTTTCTCCAATTTTACTGATTTAAAAAAAGTTATTTGTAAGTCATCTAGACATAATTTAAAGCCTATACCCTAAATAGATTAGCCTGACAAGCCAGACACACATCAAGATGTTGGGTCTGGGAACACTCCATTGGCAGGGCTCAGTCCGAGGGCGGGATAAACGGTTGTCTTTCAAATTGCCTCTGCATGCAATAGGATAGCGCTACAACCAACCACACTGCAAAAAGAGATGTGTTAAAAATGACACATGTTGTGCAGAATTTTAACACATGTAGCGGGTGTGCTCAGGGACAACACATGTTGTGTCGAATTTAACACAACAAGTGTAAGCCATTTTAACACACAAATTGTGTCAGGTAATTAAACACACAAATGTGTCATTTTAACACATTAAGTGTTGATTAAGTGCATTGAAAATGTCCAGAAACTAATAATTAATGTGTTAATATTAAAACATTTTAATTTGTAATTCTAAAACATTAAAGCAAAACAGACAGATGTAAGAATAGTAGGTATTTAATCAAAAGTACAACAAATACTTTCATCAATTTTAAATTTTCATCAGCCTACATTCAGTAACCAGCTGGTCAAGTTAAACACTTGAACACATTGCAATTGCTATAGTTGGGAATTCATCTAGCAACACGACAGTAAAAAAACATGCCAGAACATAGTTGTCATAAAGCAATAAACATGAATATACATTTTCATTCTTGATCATTGCAGACCATTTTTAGAATAACATTTGAGAAAGTAATTTGTGACATCTCTTATTATGCATGCTGTAGCTGAATACATATCTCTTAAATGGTCAGTTCACCCAAAAATGTATATTCTGTTACACTTGGTCACCCTTAGGTTGTCTCATACCCCCAAGACTTATGTTCATCTTCTGAACAAGTGAAAAAAATATCTCAGTTAATAAAAATAGAAAAACCTCACACTGTGTTCAGACATTAGTAATTAGTATACCTTATGATGTTTTGAAGGTAAATTCTGATTATTATATAACACAAGTGCATTTGTAATGCACTATAGCTACAGCATGCAAATAAAAACTGTTAACAACACGACTCAAGACTGACTTCATCTCATAACAAAACTCATACTTCTGAATGTTTAAGATAAAACATTTTAAATCAGACAACATATATACACCTTGAAATTGTGACAAATGGCTCCTAAACAGATGCTATGCATTATAGTAAAATTGTTTCAAGGTAGGTTATTAGAATACATCACTGAGATAGATTACAGATTGTTATTGATTACACTTCAAATGGATGGCTCAATTAAAAATGTAAGTTCTGTCATCATTCACTCACCCTAATGCCGTCACAAACCTGAATAAGTTTCTTTCTTCTATTGAACACAAATGTCGACATTCTGAAGAATGTTGGTATCCAGAGAGTTGATGGTACCCACTGAAATCCACTTCCAAAAAAATATCATGCAAGTCAGTGGGTACCATCAACTTTCTGGATACCAACATTCTTCAGAATGTCGACAAACGTATTCAGGTTTGTGACAGCATTAGGGTGAGTAAATGATGACAGAACTTAAATTTTTAAGTGAGCCATCCCTTTAAAAGTCAAGTCAATCTCAAGTCTGGCAGTTTGCATTCTTGGGAAACTAAATAAACTTGTACCTTGGATTTAAGTATAGTTCATCTGTATTGAAACCCAACATTATGTCCAAAGGTCTGGCATCTGCAGCATTGGACAGGGTGATCATTTTATACTCTTTAGTTTGTTGTACTGCAAAAGCATAATAATGATCATCAAAGTACTTCACTGTAAGAATTCTTAAAAACATCAGAATTGATACATTATCAGCCTGTGGGATAATGTGAATAATTTCACCAAACACAGGCTCTCCTTTGGAGTCTATTTCAAGAGGCAGCACAGAGCCAGTTCTGTAAGTATGGCCAAGAACACTAACAGTGTGAGTGACATAGATGGTGCTGTTCAAAGTCAAGTCATCGGAGGTTGATCTCAGATTGTCTAGGACAACATCAGCTTGCTTCAAAGAGCTGATGGTAGCAGGGTATGCATTTGTAACACTCATTTTCACAGAAAAAGGGTCACCTAACTTGAAGCTATACATTTGCTGAACTTGATGTTTGTAACTCATTGTTTTAGAAATGTTTTTGAAGTTTCCAACAACATGAATTAATATGCAGCCTGAAGTTTAGAAATTAGTTCAAGTACCTTGGCTCTTCTGTTGGTCGAAATGGTCACATCGTAGATATATTCAAGAAAAGTAAACACAGAGCTGAGCTGTGGTGGATAGACCACGTTGCATACCCAGTACAGCTTGAAGAGCTTGTCCAAAGCACATGTAAGGCTCTCATTTACAGGTATGGTCACTCTGTCGTTCCTTGCGATGATTATGTATTGTCGTGTAGTATTCCTCAGATTGCCAATGCAGATGAGTTGTGGTTGTGTCTTTGATGTCTCAGAGTTGTTGCAGAGGGATGCAATGCTGGTTCCAGCCTTGGAGTTCAAAAAGCAAAAATAAAGATAAGTTAAAAAAAAATTGGTAAGCTATAACGCATCATTACAAGAAAAACAGTCCTTATGAAACATACCGGTACAAAATCAAGCAGGAATGAAATTGCAGATTTAACACTGCAGCGACTCCCAGGCAATGGTGGCAGAAGATGTGAAAGAACAACTAGCATTGTGTAGCACTTTTCATCTGAAAATAAAATAAGAACAGATAAGAGGTACAATAAATGTTTTCAAGTGTAGGATTAAGGCTGGCTCTGGCTTGTCAGCCTCGAACAATGCAAAATCAAATGGGTCATGTTCCGGTCTATGCAAACCCTGAAATAAATTTTGAAAGCTACTCCTCAATGCACTAAAAGTAGATTTCATGGATTATCAGACCTGCAAACTCCTCAGAGTAAAAAAGGTGAGTGTTACGGTGGTGTGGGGGGGCGTGCCCCCGGCTCGATTTTTTTTTTGTGATTATAATATGCAAATGCTAACACAACACGCTCGCCAGATTGTTTAGCTTAATAGACCTATATTGTTAGAAATGCATCCCATGCAACAAGAGATTAACACCGTTGCCAATTTGCTTTATGTTACACTTACTCTTGCATCAGCTATTGTGTAAACAGTAGGGTTGGGTACCGTTCACATTTTAATCAGTACCGGTACTTGCAAAATGTGGTACTGATTTATTTAATGTGGATCGGTACTACTGACGTAATTCGGTCAGTGCCCTTAAAAGTACCGAGTTCGGTATCCAACCCTAGTAAACAGTCACATTTAACTTCTTACTCAAATCATGAATGACTGCCTAAAGCCTTGTACTTTCGCCTAGCACCGCAGTGCGAGCACCTCCACTGACTGCGTGCGCATCTCCCCAAACGGACGAGGCATTTACTTGACTGAAAAACAGACCATACCACTTATTTAGACGTGCAAACTGTTTGCCTGTGTGATGAGATGTAACATTACTAATATCCATCTGCTCGGGCAAATTCAGCTCAAAGTCGTGCAGAGGTGCGCCCGCACGCTGTTGCAATGAAGTCATTTTTACCGAGCGCACAACCCCACCTCCCCTCCTAAAAAAAAAAATATCCGGTTCTACGCAATTCACGTTAATGACCCAATTGACCAAGAATTTGTGTTCCGGAGATGAGCGAACGTTTTACGGGTTTGGGACGATATGAGGTTGAGTAATTAATGACAGAATCTATTTTGAGTTAAGTAACCCTTTAAGACAAAGTGACTGTATCTGCAAGGATACTCACAGACAAGCATTTTGTGTATGGGTGACTGTTCAAGCTCAAAAAGATAAGAAACAGAACTGAATTCAGTGTTTGTGTGCGGTTTTTGCATCCACAGAAAAGAGCAATATTTATCTTTCATGTCTTCTTCTGTTTGAATGCTTTAAACAGTGATATTGTTGCTTAAAATTGTATAACTTTACTTTTAAAGTTATTTTATTTACACATTATTATACACGAGAGGTATGTAAAGAAAACATGTATACACATATACATATATATATATATATAGAAAATACATACCATCTGTTTGGTGTTCCATCCCCTCTATAAGAGATGCAACATCACCTCTTTCCTTGGCTGCCACTGCTTTCAGTTTTGGAATGATGCTGGCCTCCCATCGCCTGATGAACAGATCCGTCTTTCCAGCCGTCATTTTGCCAAACTCGACATCCAGCTAAAAGGGGAGATATTTTCAAAATATACTCTAAATCAACCATGTCAGTAATAATATCAGAACTTTAGGATTGTCTATTAAAACAGAGAGACCTACCAGACTTGGCATATCCAAGAAGCGTGGGTATTCATCAAAGATTTCAGCTATTGTGGGAGTCCCCTTCGATATCCATGATCTACGTCTGGAATATGTCTTCTCCATTGCTGATTTGATTGAAGGAATATTCTCTGAAGTGGGCCTGAGCCTTTTCATCAGGGTGATCCACTCAAATGTCTCGGTGCTATCCCCCTGGTCCTGGTCCTGTTCTGATCTTGGCCCAGTGTCACAGCTTATCTTGCGCTTTGTGTATCGACGCTGACCTGCTTCTAGCTTTCGGCGGATGTTACGCAGTCTCAATTCCAAAAATCCAGAATGTGATGATGGATCATAAAAATGCTCCTGAGATTATACAAACAATTCTCAACAATATATATTTTTTTAATAAACTTAATACCTACATTAGAGTAAGTGTTTAAGTGTTGTTCCTAATATGTATCTAAAAGTCAGATGTAACAAGCAGTAAATGTATCAAGACAAAAGCCCATCTGACACCAGTAAAGGAATACAACAAACAAAAAATATATATATTGCTAAAACTTTACAATAAGTTATTTGATAACATTAGTTAATGTATTAACTAACATGAACCAACAATAAGCAATACATTTGTTACAGAGTTTATTAATCTTTGATAATGTTAGCTAATAAAAATACAGCTGTTCATTGTTTGTCCATGTTAACTAATTAACTAATATTAATAATTGCTGAAGAAGTATTGATCATTCTTTGTTCATGATGTAAAGTATTCAACTAATAAACCTTATTGTAAAGTGTTAACAATATATTAAGCTTAAAAAAAAAAAAAAAAAAAAACATGTGGCTGTTTTTCAGGTAATTCATAGGAATAATTAGATGTTACTTACAAATCCACCTCCTTTTCCGTCAACCTGAACTCTTAAGGAAGGAAACGTGGTGATGATACGCATTGCTAAAATTAGCTTTTCATCACTTGATGGGTAACTGGGGTGACAGAGAAGAGCAAAATCTAGACACTGAACTACAACCAGACCTGAAATGTAACTGTCAAAGCTGTATTCTATAATTTTACTTACAATCCGTGTTTCTCCACCAAGTCACAGATGCATAATTTGACAAGAAGCCTCCTTGACTCTATTTTAAATGTTCCAGTTCTCTCGTATTCTTCAAGTATCTGTGGTGCTTTGCTCTCAAGCAGAGACAGCAGGCATCCCTGTTCATTTTGCACTGGAACATGCTACATTGAAAGACATATAGGGAGACATTTCCGATTCATTACTCTTTAGGGAAATAACAAGAAGAATATTAAAGTGAGGTAAATGGTAAAACTGGCTGCAATGCATATTGTATTTATAAATAAAACAGTACATCGCAATAGTATGCTAAGAAGCCAGACACATTCAACTTACAAATGGCCCGCAGCTGCTCTTACGTGAATCTTTTACGTGCTGTTTTATATCAGAGTATAAAACATACAACCACATTTAGAAAGACAGAGAATGTTTTACCCGTGCTCTACATGTTTAAAAATGAATTATAAGTTAATGGTACATGTGACAATACACCGTAATATGATTGTTCAGCTGTAACATAGCCCTAGAGTTGACAAAATACCTGGATTTGATGGGTCTCTTCAGAATTTGTGTGGGGTAGGTCTTCTGTGGTTGACATGTAGATCTGAAATCAGTCCAAGCTCTTGATTTCTACATTTCTTTCTATGTCTACAAATTCTTGGAAATCAGCATTGTATTTCTGAACTTTGTCAAGTGAAAAACCTTGCTCTGATGTTTGATTTATGAGGTGTTCACTACTGTGTATAGTATAAATTTTCTTTGAGTACTCTCTTCTATTTTTGAAAACCGTGGCCAGAACTCTGACAGATTCAGGTAGGTCCTGGAGAAAAAAAGAAAAGAGAAAATAAATGTGACTTACATTGCATACTGTGATGAGTTTCCAAATAAGTTACAATCCAAACCTAATTTGACTACATGCACAAACTTCCTGCACTTTATAGAAACAGGTCACTCTTTTAACCGTCTACCTCAAACGTGACAAAGCGACTGTTGCGAACACTTAGTTAGAAACTAGTTAGAAACAGACTGGGGAATCGTGTGGCGTCGCGCCGCATCCGCTGTAAACAATATATCACTGATTATAATGGGTGTCTCAGGCCCCGTCCACATGGAGACGCGATTAGCTGTATATGCATACATTTTGTATCGTATCAGCGTTTCGTCCACACGGATCCGGCGTTTTGAGAGCATGAAAACTATTTTTTTTTAAAAACTGGGTCCCAGAGTGGATAAATCTGAAAACGACACCCTTACGTTTTTGTGTGTACAGCCAATCCGTATATTTTGTGAAACGATGATGTCATCACCCCACGTCCCAAACGCGAAAGACTAGATCGGGATACAACTACGGGCACTGGGCATGCGCACATCAAAATTGCGTCATTTAATTACTGTACTTGCATTATTGTAACGGTAGTTTTAGGGTTATGGTAGGTGTAGGCGTTAATAAAACATCT